>JAUTXW010005194.1:232500-832500 GCA_030620095.1 Kuschelorhynchus macadamiae | reverse complement strand
TGTAAATCACATCTAAACTAATTAACAAAAGAATCGGACGTAGTAAATAACATTGCAACCCGGTGATGCCGAGTGCCAAGCACTATTTTGCCAATGGTATTTACACACATTCGTATCGACAAATACTTTCGCAGACTTGTTATCAAGTCAGAAGCATGATATTTTTCAAATGCGGGAATTTGTAATCTTCATTACAATTGGTCTACAGAAAATCACCATTTAATTTTTGAAAGGACACAACCAGGGGTGCTTCGGGGCTGTCGCCTCGTGTTTTATTTTGGGAAGGCGCATAATCTACAGAATATATGAATGTGGTATTACAACACGTAGGAACCTCGAAATTCTTAAGGAAGTTATTCCAGAACTACTAAAAAATATTCCTCTGGGCTTTTAAGGCGATTTCTAGATAAATTCACTCAAAGATGGGTAGGGACCAACTGACCTGTAAGATGGCCTCCACAATCTCCCGATCTTTCAATTGCGGATTTCTTTTTATGGGGTTTTATATAAAACAAAACATAAAAAAACACGGTATGAGTGTGTAGCGGAACATCATGAAGCGAGATAACATTTCAAAGTAATCAAAGGAGGATTATGATTATTTTAACTGTCATTCAAAAAATAACAAAAATATTATGGCAATATTACACTCGAGAAAATGGCTTCAATTTCGAAATTACCTTTAAAAATAACTTCGTTCTTTTTTAATTGTGTTATTTTTTACTATTAAGAAAATTCATATTCGTAATATCGGCAGCTAAAAACCTGTTTTTCCTATTTTAAAACCAAATTAATTCGGTATCTAGACAAAATATAAAGTAGGTACTTATGAAATACTAGAAACTGAATGACTCTTTTTGGTAGAAAACGTCTCATAGGCTTTTTTCTCTCGAAATACAACTCTCTTCCAAGAGTCTCTTGTCTCCTTATTAAAAATCACATAAAACAAAAACATAAGGAAACCTTGTAAAATCGAAGTAATCGTGAAAATATAAACAAAAATTACTTTAATCCAATCAAATGGTACGATGTTAGAGGCAAGACCGAAAAACCAAGGGATCCCTAAAACTGAAAATAAAAGAATGGCCAATTTTATATGCTGTATCCTTAAATTTGCGGAATGAAATTCATCAAGCTTGCTTTTGGTGACTTCGCACATAATTTTGCAAAAAACACTGAAATTGATAATCAGAATGACCGCTATCGGCAGATATACACCATAAAATAGGTATCCGCCTTTAGGATAGCAAAACGCATCTCGGTAATACGTAGAGGAATTTAAAATAAAAACTGTTAGTGTGGGTACTGCTCCAAATCCCCAACCAAAAAGAAGAGATTTCAAAACTAAATGATTTGGCATTGGACCAAACACTCTCACAAATCGTAGATACTGACAGAATGCATAGACTAACATCCAAGCAAATTTGCTGATAACCACATATTGCAATATACATCCAGCAATAACGCAATCAAACAGTTTCGTGCCGTTCATATACATAAAAAATATTTCAAGTAACGTAGCTATGGATAGATGCAACAAAATTTGAGTTCCAGTTTTGTCGCGCCAGGATCGAAACATGCACGAAGTTATAAAAATGCCAACAATTCCGAGAAAGCTTAAAGAACTGCCCACCGCTGTTATTAGGCTAAGTATATTGTCATTAGTACCTTGTAAAGAGGCATCATCTTGTTTATTAAGTACCAGTAAAGCCAAATGCGTCAGATGTGAATAAGAACACAGCTGAAGATTAGAATAATTATAGAAGTTTCCATTATAGCTTCTACCGGACAATGACCAATTCCCCCTTTTTCGTTGTTGCAAATCACCATAATCCCAGAAGACACAACTGTAAATCACATCTAAACTAATTAACAAAAGAATCGGACGTAGTAAATAACATTGCAACCCGGTGATGCCGAGTGCCAAGCAATATTTTGCCAATGGTATTTACACACATTCGTATCGACAAATACTTTCGCAGACTTGTTATCAAGTCAGAAGCATGATATTTTTCAAATGCGGGAATTTGTAATCTTCATTACAATTGGTCTACAGAAAATCACCATTTAATTTTTGAAAGGACACAACCAGGGGTGCTTCGGGGCTGTCGCCTCGTGTTTTATTTTGGGAAGGCGCATAATCTACAGAATATATGAATGTGGTATTACAACACGTAGGAACCTCGAAATTCTTAAGGAAGTTATTCCAGAACTACTAAAAAATATTCCTCTGGGCTTTTAAGGCGATTTCTAGATAAATTCACTCAAAGATGGGTAGGGACCAACTGACCTGTAAGATGGCCTCCACAATCTCCCGATCTTTCAATTGCGGATTTCTTTTTATGGGGTTTTATATAAAACAAAACATAAAAAAACACGGTATGAGTGTGTAGCGGAACATCATGAAGCGAGATAACATTTCAAAGTAATCAAAGGAGGATTATGATTATTTTAACTGTCATTCAAAAAATAACAAAAATATTATGGCAATATTACACTCGAGAAAATGGCTTCAATTTCGAAATTACCTTTAAAAATAACTTCGTTCTTTTTTAATTGTGTTATTTTTTACTATTAAGAAAATTCATATTCGTAATATCGGCAGCTAAAAACCTGTTTTTCCTATTTTAAAACCAAATTAATTCGGTATCTAGACAAAATATAAAGTAGGTACTTATGAAATACTAGAAACTGAATGACTCTTTTTGGTAGAAAACGTCTCATAGGCTTTTTTCTCTCGAAATACAACTCTCTTCCAAGAGTCTCTTGTCTCCTTATTAAAAATCACATAAAACAAAAACATAAGGAAACCTTGTAAAATCGAAGTAATCGTGAAAATATAAACAAAAATTACTTTAATCCAATCAAATGGTACGATGTTAGAGGCAAGACCGAAAAACCAAGGGATCCCTAAAACTGAAAATAAAAGAATGGCCAATTTTATATGCTGTATCCTTAAATTTGCGGAATGAAATTCATCAAGCTTGCTTTTGGTGACTTCGCACATAATTTTGCAAAAAACACTGAAATTGATAATCAGAATGACCGCTATCGGCAGATATACACCATAAAATAGGTATCCGCCTTTAGGATAGCAAAACGCATCTCGGTAATACGTAGAGGAATTTAAAATAAAAACTGTTAGTGTGGGTACTGCTCCAAATCCCCAACCAAAAAGAAGAGATTTCAAAACTAAATGATTTGGCATTGGACCAAACACTCTCACAAATCGTAGATACTGACAGAATGCATAGACTAACATCCAAGCAAATTTGCTGATAACCACATATTGCAATATACATCCAGCAATAACGCAATCAAACAGTTTCGTGCCGTTCATATACATAAAAAATATTTCAAGTAACGTAGCTATGGATAGATGCAACAAAATTTGAGTTCCAGTTTTGTCGCGCCAGGATCGAAACATGCACGAAGTTATAAAAATGCCAACAATTCCGAGAAAGCTTAAAGAACTGCCCACCGCTGTTATTAGGCTAAGTATATTGTCATTAGTACCTTGTAAAGAGGCATCATCTTGTTTATTAAGTACCAGTAAAGCCAAATGCGTCAGATGAGAATAAGAACACAGCTGAAGATTAGAATAATTATTATAATATCCATTATAGCTGCTACCAGACAACGACCAATTCCCTCTTTTCTGTTGTTGCAAATCACCATAATCCCAGAAGGCACAATTGTAATTCGCACTTAAATCTGAACTAATCAACAAAGGAATCGGAAGTTGTAAATAACTTTCATAGTTGGGGATATTTAAGTTCACTACTAAATCTGCTGTGCTGCTTGTTTTGGAAGGGAAAAGATGGTCATTTAAATAGATAACAGCGACAATGCTGACGTTTATCAAGTTGTTTTCTATAATCGTTTGCATATCTTCTATAGGTACGTATAATGCCAGCTTAATGTTTTCTATTTCTTCTACGGCATCGAAACTTCCTACTAAAGGAATATGTTTAATCGAATTATTTTTATACAATACAAAACCTGAAGCGTCTTCAGTAATAGGATTAAATGCATGAAAGATAATGTTGTCTTTTTGTAAACTTAACATCCCTTCGTGAGACCCTGTTGTATTAATAGCCATAATTTCACTTATTCGTAAATACGAATCGGTTATATTAAAGCTCTCCTGCCCTTTAAATAATAAATTTAAATCATTTCTTAACAACCCGTTAATGACATTCAACGAACCGTCAAGAAATGAACTGTTTAGTGAAATTTCAGTGAATTTCTCTAAGATTTGTGACACGAAATAAAGATCGATTAACGTAAGGTCGCCACTGTCTACAATTTCACTTACATTATGTATCAAATCTTCAGATACACTTTGGTTCAGAAAAGATTGCAAAATTAACGTATTTTCATCAAATTCATGACCGGCGGCACATCTACCGTTAACTGAACGCCATTTTAAACCTGATAAAAAATCGCCATCGCAAAATCTCGTAACTGGTGAACCATTTGCCTGAACACACAATTCGGAGGGTAATACCGTTTGAAACTGACGTGCGAACGGCCAAGACAAATTGTCATAAACTTCCGGTAAGCATCGCTCGCTGCTTCTGCAATTCAATACTTCTATATATTCAGGGTATCCCTTTAATAATCCCTGAAGCTTATAATAATCCCGTATAATTCCAGGTCTCCACGACAACGTGGAGACATGTATTACTATATCTGCAAACGACTCAACGTAAAATTCATTAATTTTCATCACTCTGACTTTGCCAAAACGAATTTTTTCTATAGGATTTTTAATGTCGTCAATTAAGAAGTTTAGATTATTAACAGAACTGCAATCGGTATGGTTACAAACGTCGTTAATTCTTAGCCTTACCGCAAACTCATTGCCCTTTGGAGGTGAATTGGAACCGATGATGTTATTTGACTTATATGTGTAAGAATCTTCTTTAGAACCCTTAGCCTCACACCAATATTGTCCTAAGTATTCTTCCAGAGAAACTGTGTAAACTATAAAATTGTTATGTTGCGGATGTTCGTTTGAAGTGAAGTTATAAATAACACTTACACTAACGCGCTTTTTTAATTGCTCCGAAGCATCGGTAAAACAATAGATGTAATCGGGGTGCCCGTTGTTAAAAAGACATTCAGGATAATATATCGTTAAAAACATTTTTGTATTGAACGACAAGCCCATATCTACAGTTTTCTGACAATTGTTGATATTTCGAAAACAAGCTGACGAACAGGGTTCTTTCTTAGTCCAAAAAGCTTGTTTGGAACAAACGGAATTGGTAGTTACACAACTGTGACCATTGTAACAAGAAACGCAGTTAGAAGAGCAAAACTCAATACGTTCGGTTTTAGTAAGAGAACAATTACGTTTATGTTTTGCCCCACAGTATTCTGGAACTATAACTTGTGTTCTCCCATCTTGAATTAGACAGTCTTTCACAAAAATATTTTCTACGTTGGTAGTAGATATATTAATTTCATTGTTAACATTTACTCCATACCACGGACCCCACAAGGCAAATTCATACGGGCCATACGGAATATTCCTTTTTGCAGGATACCAAAAGGTGGATTCGGAGGTGTTATGCCAGTAGGGTAATAAATCGTAAAAACTTTTTAAACTGCACTGTGAGTCCCATATTTGTGGCATCGCTTCATATGTGCACACCTCATCGTACACGTCGGAATTCTGACACTGTAGTACACTTGAAATAAACGATTGCTTGGCACAAGTTGTGCAGAGGGTAGACTTCTGGCAATTTGACCTATATTGCCAAATGTTATTGACTTTCTCGTCACGTTCTTGGAGGACACTACTTCCAAGTTGTTCGTAATCATCAAGACCTTGGATCTGAAAATATCGTTTCATAAACGTATTTATAAAAAAATAAGATTATGTTCCAACGTTTCCTTTTAATACTCACTGCATATATTCTGAAACCATATAAATTTATATTTATATAAACTTCTGGCCACTTGAAACAGATTACCTGCATTTTTTGGTAAAACTTAAATAAGTTCGAATATTTTTGAAACAAAGCAAATTTCTTTTACATATAACCAATGATAGGCTCGAAACTTACCTAAGCTAAAAAGTTGTTTTTACAGGGTGTTAAACAAGACTCTGCTGCAAATTTTTCGATTTGTTATTTGAGATATGATTTTTTTGTCAACAAATTTAATTTTTCTACATAATAAGCTGTAACTTTTTATTAGTCATTTCATGTAAAGTTTTCTCGCTAGAGGGCCCTTAAGTCATACTTTTTTTATAATGTGCACAGTCTGCACTACGCACAACATATACAGGGTGTGAAAAAAATTAGGCAAGATTTGTTAAAAACCTAGCAATCCTAAAGATCATGTACGTATAGTTCAACACCCTGTAGTATAAAAAAGAATTAAAATTTAAGTATTTACTTAAGTTTTAAGTGGTAGTGAATATTTTCTCCAAACGGTTTTTTAATTTTCCCTCTAACTTTATGATTTTAACAAATACAGGTGTTGATTTTACAGCCAAATTTACCAACATCGGGAAACACAAGAGACATGTAACTGGCTGCCACCTTTGTAGTTTTAAGAATAATCAAAATTTGAAATGTCTCTATCAGTGGTGGCTCGTCATAAGAGGCCGAAGGGCCGTGGCACTACCACCAAATATGCAGACCACTGAAAATATTGTTTGTTTTAAATAGTTTTAATTTCAATAATTTTCGGATCAAATGACCCAACAATAATGCATAAATTATTTCTTATTATGTAGTTTAGTCCCGACGAAAAAAACACGCGTCATACCTATTATTCCTAGAAGAACAGATAAACTCTCTGTCTCTGCTGCCGTGGTCGGCTGTCCGACTGTCCGAGCACATCGCTAAACGGCCCTGCTGGAATATAATGGAAAAGATTACGCGAGGTCACGCGGTGCATGCAGAAATCACTGTAAAAATTCGTATAAACGGGGCCGCCTGATTGAGAGGCTCGGTAAGGTTTTGCATATTTTATTTTAGTGAGATGTTGGCGTTTCGCGTAATTGCATCGCGGCGGGTCGGTACACATAAGTAGAACATTTTTCGAGTTTTTTAAAGTTTAATTTAATTAAATACCTAGGTACCTATTGTTATTGTAAATAAACAGTCTATTACTGAAACCTTTTTCTACGCGATCACTCGAGGAAAAAATTCAAGTCAACGAGCTTGGAAGATCTCTCCCCGATTTAGATAACCAAAACGCAGAAGGCTTCCACCTCTAGTTCATCAAGCTTCAAAGGCCGTGTAAGGAAGTTTAATAATAATAATAATAGATGTTTATTTGCCAAATTAATACATTGTCACATTATTAACTTAAAATTATGTATGACATTTTGACAAAAAGGAGACTGAAAACAATTATAAAAAGATACAAGTTCAGCCTCCTAACACTTCTTAATAATAAATTTAATGTAAAACAGTTCATTCATGAAAAGAAAATGAAATAAAGTAAAACATAAAAATAGTAGTCCGTATAAAGTTTACCGTAACCATACACTCAAATCAATTACAGTAAATAAAAAATATTAAGAAAGACATTAAGACATTAAGGTGCTTAACCGAATCACTATCTCGCTCGGCACGATTCTATCAGCATTTGTTTATATTTATTTTTAAACGCCACTGTCGTTAATGCTTTTAAATTCTCGGGTATCCCATTGTAAATCGCGTAAATATTGTACGAAAAAGATCTCTCATAAAACGTCGTACAATGAGGTGGAGGAGATATATAGCCGCGATGTCTCAAATTGAGCATATGTACATCTGTTCTATATCGAATTTTATTAGTAAGGTACGAGGGGCGACCATTTAGAATTATGCTATGAAACAAGGTAGCAGAGTGAAGTTTCCTTCGATCTTCCATAGACAGCCAATTTGTTTCCGTTAACTTATAAGAAACAGGTTGTCGGCGACGAATACCGTAAATAAATCTCAAGCATGACTTTTGCACACGTTGAATTCTATGTTTGTCCACTTTATCCAGGCATGGACCATAAACTATATCAGAAAAATTAAAATGGCTAAGTACTAGTGAGTCTGTCAGTTTTATTTTTTGTGTTCTTGATAAAAGGTGTCTGTGCGGGAAGAGTCTTTTTAGATTTGCATAAGCAAGCTGAATACATTTATTTACATGTGGTTTAAATCTTAAAGAAGTATCAAATATTAATCCCAAATTTCGACAAGTATTGGAATGAGAAATTTCACATGCTCCAATTTTCAGTTTCATACTAGGGTATATTTTTTCTCGATTTTTTCCAAATAACAAAAACGTCCATTTTGATGGATTTATTAATAGTTGGTGTTTATCAGAAAACTCATTTAATTGATTTACATCATGATTTATTCTTTCTTCAGCTGCACGAACTTCGCTTGGAAAAAATGAGAGGTACAATTGTGTATCGTCCGCGTAAAGATGACTTTTGCAATAAGTGAGACAGCTAGTTATGTTGCTGGTATAAATAGTAAATAAAAGTGGTCCAAGTATTGATCCTTGGGGCACTCCACAAAGCTGAGGTGACACGGACGACACACCCTTGTATGTTTCAACATACTGCAGCCTGTCGCTCAAGTAATTCTGCATCATAGCAATAGCATTTTGATTAAACCCTATATAGTGTAGTATTGAGAGGAGCAGCTCATGATTCAATCTATCAAATGCTTTACTATAATCCAAAAGCAACAAGGCAGACGTTTTACCTCTATCGGCTGCTTCGATTATATCATCAGTAACACCTAGAAGTGCTGTAGTACAGCTAAAACCCTGCCTAAACCCGGACTGATTTAGAGGTAATAAATTATATAGAGTCAGATGTTCCCTTATTTGGATGTTAATTATTTTTTCTCATATTTTTGATAATACTGGAAGAATGCTTATGGGTCTTAAATCATTGTAGGTTTCCGCATTTTGTTTTTTCAGAAGAGGAAATATTTTTGATATTTTCCAATAGTCTGGGAACGTGTTCTCCAAAATGCACGAGTTGATAATATTTGTAAGAAACGGTAAAATTCTGTCAAGGCAAAGCAGAATCATGTCCAAATTTATTTGATCAGACCCGGTAGCTAAGGATTTTATTTCAAATAAGCAATGTTTTACTGTACTCTCAGAGATCGTGTGAAATTCAAGGAGCGTTGTCATTTCACTTTTTATATTGTTGTTATAAAATTGTAGTAGATTTGGGTCGACCGGATCGATAGCATTTAAATTTAAGAAGTGTTCATTTATTTCATTGGGTTTGTCCAAGTTAGCGGGTATGGTATTTTGCTTTCCGGCAGAATATATATTTAAGTTTTTTCATTTGCTCCAAAAAAGTCTTGAGTCGTTGATGTTACTGTTTATGGTATTTTGGAGATATTGCTTTTTCTCGTGACGTATAGCGATATTTGTTTGATTTCTAATGTCTTTGTAATAGTTTCAATTCACACCATTTCTATCTTTCTGATATTTCTTATATGCCCTATTCTTTAAATTAATCATTTTTTTTATTGTATAAGTTAGCCAAGGTGGTTTTTATTTTTTATATTTATTTGTACTATGGGTGCCAAGATATCAAAAATATTAATTAAAAAGTTATTTAAAGCTGCAACTTTATCATTAACATGACCCAAGTAAATTATATCTTCAAACGAGGTTACTTCGAGAAAATTTTTTAGCAGATCTTTATCAATATCCTTTAAGTTTCTAAATGTAAATGATTTCTGATGATCTGTTTTATTATTTGATAAAATATTACAAAACGTCAAGAAATGATCAGACAAACCCACATCTTTGACACCTGACTCGTAATTCATTACTTCGTTCGGCAACAAAATGATATCTAACAAAGATTCGCCAGTATTAGTAACTCTGGTAGGTGGTTTTATTACCTGTTGTAAATTCAATGATTCTATATAGTCGTAAAAAATATCTATGTACCGTTCACCAATATTTAGAAGATTTAAACTGATATCATTACCACAGACAATTTCGAAAGGTTGGAAGTCAGATAATCTTTTTTCAAGAACATTTAAAAACTCGATTAATCGAAATATGTATTCGAAAAATAACTGGATTTGTGGAAGCGATCAAAAAAATGTATTTTTGTTTCGTTTGTTTTGTTTGGTGGTCATTCTACATAAACAAGGCATGGGGTTACTGATATAGTGCATATTTATGAGAAAATTAAAACGCATGAAAACAGCAAGGTACATATAAATAATATTTTTAGTTTTTCTTTGCTCGGCAAATCAAATATAATAACTCAATTAAGTTCGGGTTAGAGACAAAATATTATTATGCACAACAATCAAGTTGATAAAAACAGATATATTTTAAACATCTTTATCAACTGTATTAGAATTTTGTGGTGCATAAAAACTGGCATTGAGAGGTCATGATGAAACCGAAGAATCCGGAAATAAAGGAGTGTTCCGAGAATTGATAGATTTTAGTTCTCAACTGGATACAGATTTAAAGGAACATTTCAACAAAGCAACCGCATTTAAAGGGACCTTTAAGACGATACAGAACGAATTATTGGACTGCATGATTTACCATGAAGAAGTGACATTAAAAAAACAAATTATGTAGCGGTAATAGCCGCCGAAACTGCCGATGTCGCCAACGAATTTCAGTTACTCATTTTTTTACGATACATTGTCTCCAGTAAGCCAGTAGAAAGGTTTTGGATATTTGTAAATCTTCCCGGACACAATGCCATTTCAATAGCAAATTTTATTTTAAATGAAATTGATCCTTTAACTAGTGACACACCCAGTAAGTTAATAGCGCAAAGCTATGACGGAGCGTCAGTTATGAGCGAAGGTGTAATTAATACAGTTTATGAATACCGAAATGAGCTGATACACGTTATGGATATTTTAGAGAACGATAAAAATATTAAATTGAATTCAACGATTGAACAAGCTGGTGCATATAAACTTAGATTGCAGAACAAAGATTTTATATTTTGATTGAATTTGATTGAAATCATGCCGCATGTCGAAATAATTTTTAAGCCACTGCAGATGATTAATACCGACCCTATCTAGGCTAAACAACATCTACAAAACTTCGAACATGCAATGCAAAAATGTCGTGATAAAATGGACACAATTATTGACCAAATAGACTTGGAGCTTTTAGAAAACGAAGATGAAAATGTTCCTCAAAAGAGGCGACGTTACCCTCGTTCCGATCTATGTATTTCAACAAATAAAAAAATTGAAGCCTTGGAAGTTTGCGATTTCTTAATACAACAGATTAAGGCTAGGTTTACTTTTATAGGACATTTGACAGCCACCGCATGAAATTTATTTATGAATACCAAAAAAATTCCCCGACAAATATCCATTTCTAGAGAAAAATCGTCTAAAAACAGAACTGCAAGTACTTTATAAAAGAGAAGAATTGCAAACCGTTTCTGAAGCTGTGTCTCTTTTATCGTTAGTTCAAAGGAAGATGTGCACTTTTCAAGAAACTATTAAGTTATTGGAAGTTTTCAGTAACACCTACGTCAACCTCTGAAGCTGAAAGATGTTTCTCTATGTTAAAAAGACTAAAAACTTTCTTGCGCAACTCTATGAAAGAAGAAAAACTAAGTGCCTTGGGAATGTTATCAGCTGAAAAAGTGTTTCTTAATAATATTGAAGACTTTAATAAAAAATATATAGTTTTGGAGTGTATTATCTATTCATTACGACTAATTATTCTGGTAAGTTTTTATCGAGGTTTTTATGTTGTTATTACTTTGTAACTGTAAAAATGGTATATATGCACACGTTATCGCATAAGTAGAAATACCTAAAAAAATTCACCCCAACACAAGAATAGAAGAATCGATTTGATTTACAAACACATATATAACTAGACATAAAAGGCGAATAAATTATCTCAAGGAACTCAAGATTATTTTTAAATTTTTTATAATGTTTAATTTTTTACTAATTTAGCAAGTAGTATAAATATATAATGTATATAATGGATGCAACTAGTAATTTTTTCTATTAAAAAAAAAAACAAAACCTTCTGGTGAACCACCAAACTCAAATCCCACGAGCCGCCACTGGTCTCTAAAATAAAAGAGAAATTTTCTATAAAAAAATAATTAAGTTACTTCCGCTTTAACGCTTTATTTTAAACGGACTATCGAAATTAGCTTAAAATTAAATTTTTAACGATTTATCAAGTTTTGTTTTCAAAATGGCGACTGGACAGCCATTTTCTTAAAATTCAACTTTGGCCTGGCATGATAAAAATGCAGTCACTTTTTACAAAATACTTGTGTTAAGCGGTCTAAAAGAAGTATTTTGTAAAAAGTGACTGCATTTTTATCATGAAACGTCAAAGTTGCATTTTCAAAAAAAGACTGTCCAGCCGCCATTTTGAAAACAAAACTTACCTTGTGATATGCACGTGGAATGAGTACAAGGAAGCAAGGAAAGACTTTAAGAGGGAACTAAGGAGAAACAAGAGGAAGACATGGAGAGGTTTCTGTGAGGAAATTGAGTCTTTGCCTGAGGCATCGAGGCTTTCAAGAATCCTCTGCGGTGATAGTCGAGGTATGGTAGGCTCCTTGCGTAGAGCAGATGGCACCTGGACTTCGACAAGCGAGGAGTCAGTCCGACACCTGCTTGAAGTTCACTTTCCAGGAGTAGATAACGCTGACGCACGGACAGTGATGACTACAGTAATCACTGATGATAGCGACACCTGGGCCATTAATGAATTCAGCCCTTACAAGGCCGCAGGGCCGGATAACATCTTCCCGGCCCTATTGCAAAGGGGCCTCAACTTATTGAGGCCTTTCATTAAGCAACTCTACAGGGCAAGTATCGCCCTTGGGGACGTACCAGAGGTATGGCGGTCAGCTAGAGTCAAATTCATTCCGAAACCGGGAAGAGAGGACTATACGACCGCCAAATCTTTTAGAGCGATAAGCCTGACATCCTTCCTAATGAAAGCATTGAAAAGGATCATTGACAGGCATCTAATAGAAGGAGCACTAGCAGTCTCGCCGATTCATGCTAATCAGCACGCATATAGGGGAGGACGATCAACGGAGTCGGCTCTCCACGGTATGGTGCAAAGGATTGAGAAGGCTTTACAATTTAAGGAAGCAGCTTTAGCTGTGTTTTTCGATGTTGAAGGAGCATTTGATAGAGCACGGACAAACGTCATCTGCGACTCGCTCGCAGCCAGGAGCGTTAAAACGAATTTGGTGCGTTGGGTTAGAGGTGCACTGCAAGAGCGCGGCGTCCAAGCGAGTCAGGGCGGGTACCAGATAGACATCGCGGTGCGAGGCGGATGCCCTCAAGGCAGCTGTCTCTCCCCACACCTATGGTGTCTAGTCATGGACGGTCTGCTCAACAGGCTCGTGGAGGCCGGCTTCTATGCACAAGCTTATGAAAATGATGGATTGATTCTAATATCAGGCAAGTACTTGGGCATCATCTGCGAGAAAATGCAGATGGCCTGTAATATATTGGAGGCATGGGGTAATGAGGTAGGTCTCACGGTTAATCCGCGGAAGACTGAGATGATCCTCTTTACAAGGAGAAGGAATTTAGGAGATTTTCGACCCCCAAGATTGTATGGTCAACAACTGACCTTAGCGAAAGAGGTTAAATACCTGGGGGTCACAGTAGATGCAAAGCTTAGCTGGAAGACTCATGTCGATAGGCAGATAAGGAAGTCAATAGCGACCTTCTGGCAGCTCCGTAGAGCGGTAGGCACAACCTGGGGGCTAAGTCGTAGGGTCCTGCACTGGCTGTACCAAGCAGTCATAAGACCTAAGATATCATACGGCTCAATAGTATGGTGGCCCTCGGTGGAGAGGAAAACCATTCGTTCCAGTCGAGCAAAAGTCCAGAGACTGGCTAGCCTAGCGATAACTGGAGCAATGAGGACGACGCCATCAGCAGCATTGGATGTCTTGCTAGGACTGCCATCATTGTCGACTTTCATTAAGAGGCTATGGCAGCGCACTTGCAAATGGGGGACGCCAGAGCTTGGCATACCAAAGGTGAGGTTGTGGGTCATGCAAGGATCTCCCACATTGGGGAAAGAGAGATTCCTTTATCTACCTACAGAGCAGCACGACCCTCAGGCAGACTAAGATGACATAAGGGTTATAGTATCTCAATCCCCGAAAGAGAGGACTGGGAGTTCTGGAGGCTGGAGTTCTCCAGAGAGGCAATTGTTTGCTATACGGATGGTTCACGTATGACACAGTTGCAATCCTCTGGTGCTGGAATTTATATTGAAACTACACAAACCGGGTCCAGCTTTCGGCGTTTCAGGCTGAGGTATATGCCATTCTAATGGCAATAACGATGAAGGAAGTCACAGAGGGAGCAGAGGGAGAGATTATCATATGCTCAGACAGTCAAGCAGCACTTAAGGCGCTCGACTCACCCATGACGGGATCAGTTTTGGTACAGGAATGCGGTGACAGGCTAGAGCAGTTGGCGCGACGTAAAAGAGTGAAGTTGGTTTGGGTGGATTGAGGGCAACGAGAGGGCAGATGAGTTTGCTAGACTCGTATGTAGGACCAGAACCAGCTTTAGGCATCACTAGGCAGCAGATAAGGACAGCACTCGACGAATGGGCACAACATGAACTTTAACGTGAATGGGGCCAGTCCGGGGTCGGGAGGCAAGCTAAAGACTTCATTGTGAAGCCCGATAAGGGCCGAACAGAGTGGTTACTAACCCGAGACAGGAAAGCTCTAAATTCCATCGTAGGAATAGTAACGGGGCACTGTCGATTGAGGAGACACCTCTTTATGTTAGGCATTGAGGAAGATTCTATCTGCACGGAGTGCCAGGAAGAGCAGGAAACTCCGCTTCACTTCCTGTGCAGATGTGAAGCGCGAGCGAGACTGCGACGAGATATTTTCGGCACTACGGTCTTGCATAGGGACGAGGTTAAGGATCTTGCATGGAAGGATATGCAGACTTACATAGTAAGGACAGACAGATTCAAGGATGTACACCTGGTGGCGGGTGGTGGTTGAGGGAGGAGCTGGGGTAGACTGAAAGGGCCTTATAGGCCTATCAGTCAGATCTCTAGACCTCCCCCTAACTACTACTACTACTACCTTTGATAAGCTAATTTTAAGCTGAATACAATAATTAATAAAAATGTACAGAGTTCTATTTAAAATAAAAAAGTAGGGGTCACTTCCGGTAAAACCGGAAGTAATTTTTAATTAGTTTTTTTATAGAAAAATTACCTCTTCTCGAGTTATAGAAACGACTTAAGTTTAATTTTTTTTTGATATTTTTTAAACTAAATGACAGTGCGTTACATGTCTTTAAGGTTACCCAATGTTGGTAATTTTGGCTGTAAAATCAACACCTGTATTTTTTAAAATAATAAAGTTATAGAGAAAATTAACAAACCGTTTGGAGAAAATACTCTGTACTCCTTAAAACTTGAGTAAAAACTTTTAAATTTTAATTCTCTTTTATGCTACAGGTTGTTGAAATATACGTACATGATTTTTAGGATTGCTAGGTTTTTAACTAACCTTGTCACATTTTTTCACACCCTGTACATTTTCTGGGTAGTGCAGACCGTGCACAAATATGACAAAAGGGCACTCAAGCAAGAAAATTTTACATAAAATGACTAAACAAATTATGAAGAAAAATTAAATTTTTTGACAAAAAAATCATCAAAAAATATTAAAAATTTTAAAATCAGTTTAATTTTTTTTTTACAATTTCACCAAGGATTACGCTAATCTAACAATTAGAACTAAAAAATTGTTCTTGTAGATTTTCGGAAATAAAAAATTGAAAAATTTGCTTGAGTCTTGTTTAACACCCTGTATAAATAACTTTCTAGCTTAGGTAAGTTTTACGCCTAACATCGGTTATATGTAATAAAATTTGCAAGATACAACTGAAAACCGCACCTCAGTATCTCGTTTCGTTTTAAAAATATTAGAACTTAAATTTTACCAAAAAATGCAGGTGAACTGTTTCAAGTGGCCGGCAGTTTAGTTTTTTTCAGTAACGTTTGTGTATAATATATAATGTTAAAATAGCAACAGTTAAATTACAGAATGGAGCGAAGACTAAAGAAACAGTTGTTATGGTCGATGAGGAGTCTACAGTTTTTAACTGACGCCAATATAGCAAAATATTTAGTTCCCAACGGCCCAACATTATCAATTGTTTGTAACGAGCAACAGAAAACAGTTTAAAGATAGTCTCAGTACAAATTATACAAGAAATTGTTTAAAAGTATTTGATTTTCACTACTTTTCCAGAAAATATGACTATTTATACCAAGAACTCTGGCAGATTGTTGCTAATGTCAAATCCAAAATATTAATTGGTCAGATTAATGCTCTTCTTATTTATGAACAAGACATTATTCCTTTGAAACTTAACAAGCGTGCACAAAACCAAGAAGAGTACACCGTGTTCCACATAACTATACTATCTGGAAATCTGTAATAGATACGAAAAAAAGTTTCATATATGTATGTATACAGGGTGTCCCAATTTTGTTGGGACGACATCAACTATAATATTTTAAATGGGACACCCTGTAGAGAAAATAACACTAATAAAATTTTAAATAGGCGTGAAGCTACAACAAATGTTGAAAATGACCTCCCTCTGACGGGACACAAGATTCAACTCTTCGCCTCATTGATTCATACTCAGGTCCTCAACATTATCGACGGGTGGGGGTAAACTAATGACTTAAGAAAATCCCAAATGCAAAAATCTAGAGGATTTAAATCCGGAGATCGAGCAGAACAATTTTCCTTACCTCCTATCCAACGATTTAAATATACTGTATTTAAGTGATATGTACAGGGTGTCCCATTTTCGTAGGTTTTACGGGGTTTCCAGCTTATGAGTAGAGATAGAGAGATGCGGTTTTCGCGACACCGTGCTACTTTTCGATGAAACTAAAGAAGCCGCAAACAGATTTGCCCTAACCATTTTAGTTTCCGTGCTACAGGGTGATTTTGAAAATTTGTCATTTTCGGACACCCCCTGTAACTTAGCTATCGTAAAATATATTTAGAATGTTTCAACTGGGATTTATAGATTTTTTCACGTAGAATTCAGTGGCGTACTCAGATTTTTGCTGAGAGTCATAGTTTTTGACATATTGGCATAACCTACTATTTTTTAAATGGGACACCCTATATACTATTTTTTCATCTTATTCTTCGTGTCGAGAGCTTTTGAAAAACATACCATAAGTCATATTTATTTTCATAAATAACATGAAAAAATGCATTTTTCTTTAAACGGATTTATGGCATAGCAGATCAATCGAAATAAGAGAAGGTGGCTGTGGAGCCATGGAAAAAGTTAACAAATATTTATTAACGAAATAACAAAGTAACAGCATCAGAAAAAATTAGGAAGTAGGTAAAAGGTAATAATTATAATTTCATTAAAACTACAAATATTGTTCAAATTGTAGACCATTATGTGTCCTACAAGTGTGACAAACTTTAAAAATTCTTTTTAATGCATTTTCTATTGTAAATGACTGTCTTTGTAACTCTGCAAAAGCGTTTTCGGTGGCCATTCTTGTTTTCTAAATAACCCCACAAAAAGAAATCTAAAACTGAGAGGTCAGGGGATCGTGGTGGCCATCGAACAGGTCCGTGTGTTCCTATCCATCTTCCAGGAAAATGGTCGTTAAGCCAGTTTTGACTTATTCTGGCATTGTGGGCTGGAGCTCCGTCTTGCTGGAAATAAATCCTATTTAGTTGAGCCAAGGGAACATCATCCAAAATTCCTAATGCGTCTTCTAGGATTCGCACGTAACCAATCGAATTCAGATTTCCTTCATATATTTGGTAAACTATTTTTCGGTTGAAAATAAAACAGGAGACATTGAATTCAAATCTGCCCTGACGCTCCCTAGGAAAAATAACATGGTTGTTTTCTTGACTCCAAAATCGCGTGTTGTGTCTATTTAAAATCCCTGAACTAGTAAAATGTGCCTCGTCTGACCAAATAATCTTTTTTTCAAAATCGATATCTTCTGCCTTCATATTTATAAACCAATTGCAGAACTCCAATCTGCGCTCTGCATCACCAGGATGCAGATGATGCACAAGTTTGTATTTATAGGGTTTGAATTTGTGCTTTTTCAAAATTTTCTGCACTTTGGTTTTCGGTACACCCGCCTCTTCGTCTATTTTCCTGCAAGATGTTTCAGGAGCTGTCTGAATGAGGGCTAAAACGTTGACCTCAGATTCTTCGTTGTCTTTATTGTAAGTTCGCGATCGAGGCTTGTTAAAAGATCCATATTGGCAAAGATTATTTTTAATTTTTTGAAAAATTCTTTTTTCTGGTTGTCTTCTCTCGGGATATCTAAGATAAAATAAAGCGAACCAATAAAGTCAAAATGCAGGAAGATAAAAAAGAACTAACCTGTTCAGATAAAGCTCTGCCGCCTGATCTGCATCTTCATTAGACAATATAAAACACGCGTTCATATCATATTTCACAAAATATTCAAATTTTTGATTCTGAGCCATATTAAAAACAATAATTATAATAGACGTCAAGAAAAATTTAAACGCAATAATGCCAAAAATGACAGCAGTAATGGCTGCCTGATCATATTTTTGTTGGCGTTGCCATGGCTACCACAGCCACCTTCTCTTATTTCGATTGATCTGCTATGCCATAAATCCGTTTAAAGAAAAATGCATTTTTTCATGTTATTTATGAAAATAAATATGACTTATGGTATGTTTTTGAAAAGCTCTCGACACGAAGAATAAGATGAAAAAATAATATATAGGGTCTCCCATTTAAAAAATAGTAGGTTATGCCAATATGTCAAAAACTATGACTCTCAGCAAAAATCTGAGTATGCCACTGAATTCTACGTGAAAAAATCTATAAATACCAGTTGAAACATTTTAAATATATTTTACGATAGCTGAGTTACAGGGGGTGTCCGAAAATGACAAATTTTCAAAATCACCCTGTAGCACGGAAACTAAAATGGTTAGGGCAAATCTGTTTGCGGCCTCTTTAGTTTCATCGAAAAGTAGCACGGTGTCGCGAAAACCGCATCTCTCTATCTCTACTCATAAGCCGGAAACCTCGTAAAACCTACGAAAATGGGACACCCTGTACATTAAGCCTAAAATGCACTGGTGCACCATCATGCATAAACCATAAGTGTTGACTCAGCTCTAGAAGAATTTCTTCAAAAAGAACATTTAACTCTTCCTGTAGCAAATTAAGGTAAGATTCGTCTGTTAGTCGTTGTGGGAGGAAATATGGACCGATTAAATGAGCTTCAAAGATTCCATGTGGATTTTCCTAAGCCCATAAGTGATTGTTATGGAAATTTCGTATACATTGTCGTCCAAAAGTAGCATCGTTAGTAACGAAAACGCCATTTAAAAAATTTGGAATTTGAGCGATTTGATGAAGAATCCATTGGCCAAAAAATAGACGCCGAAAAAAGTCTCTAGGTAGTAGAGAATGCACACGTTGAATATGAAACGGAACAATTGCTGTTCTTTAAGAATTTGAAATAGAGTGAAGTTGTTTACATTCAATATGTTGGCAATTAATTTTTCGAGTACTTGTTTCTGGTGAGAACTGCCTCTTCTAGTTGCACAGTTCGTACTTCTCGAGGGCGCCCGCAGTCAGCCGTTTGTTTCTTAAATATACCATTTTCGCGCAAACGTTGGTGGAAACGAGCAAATATTGTACGATGGGGTATTCTTGTCCCGGATGCAATCGTCGAGCTTTTGCCGATAATTTCCAACAAAATGCATATCTGACAATTCGGAATTTGTAAAATTTTCCATTCTTTTCGATAAAAGAAAAATGTATTACTATAACAATAATGTTATTGCAAACCAAAAAGCTTAAGAATTAAAAAATCATGGTTCTTGGGATTAGACCGTGTCAAAATGGAATCACTTTCCGACGTTTCGCCTTCGATTGCAAGAGGCATCTTCAGGGATCTTCACTTCACGAGATCGGAACGCTGAATGAGCTGAGATTGCTTATAAATTTCAACAGATTCTCTAATTTTGCGTTTATAGAGTTCCGAAACCGATGCAAGAACTTTGGTTTCTTTTACATTTATGACATGCCCAGTAGAATGTTGGTGTTCAGATACAGCAGATTGTATAATTTGTTTCTTTCTGATATATCGTTCATGTTCCTTAAGCCTAGTCGAAATGGATCGTCCAGTTTCTCTAATATAAATATCACCACAGGAACAAGGAATTGCAAATACCCCTTCCATTTGAAAAGGAATAATGTCCTTTGGCGATCTCAAACATTGTCCAATTTTCTTGTGTGTGTTGAAGAGTGTACGTATGTTGGACCGGCGAAGTAACCTTGCAATCTTGTCTGTGGTTCCGTGTATAAATGGAAAAACTACATTTCCTATCGGTAATTCCTTATTAGTATCATTTCGTGGAGTAGGATTATTATATTTTCTAATTGATCGTCTAATATCATCAGTGCAATATCCATTCCCTCTTAAATCTTGAGTCGGTTTCTCTATTTCCGATTGTAAAGAATTTTGGTCACAAATCGCGAGAGCTCTGTAAACCAATGAATTAATGACTGATTGCTTTTGTGCTGGATGATGATGGGAATTTGCATTTAAGTACCTGTTCGTATGCGTTGGTTTTCTATATACAGAGTGTCCTAAGGAACCATCCCCTTTTCTTTGTACAAGAACATCTAGAAAAGGAACCGCGCCTTCTGATTCAATTTCCATTGTAAAATTTATGTTAGCATGTTGTTGATTTAGATGATCAAGAAACCCAGGGAGGTTTTCTGGACCATGTGGCCATATTACAAAAGTGTGATTTTGGTTTTAGTGGAGACGTCTCTAAAGCTTCTTCCTCAAAAGCTTCCATGAAGATATAGGCTACCACCGATGACAGTGGAGATCCCATGCTCCTGAGGTTTGCTCATAGAAAGTTCCTTGAAAGACAAAATACGTTGATGTAAGACATGCTTCAATTAGATCTAAAAGTGAGTTGTCAATACTATTATGGTGAAATAAGTGTGATATTATGGAAATTGAAACATTTATAGGCACATTCGTATAAAGCGATTCTACATCGAAACTGACTAAGATATCTTTGGGATCTAATTGGATTGATTTAAGTTTTTCTACAAAATGCGTAGTGTTTCTAATATATGAATGTGTTTTTCCTGTAAAATTATTAAGAATATTTGAAAGATATTTACCAATTTCGTAAGTAGGAGATCCTATTGCACTGACGATAGGTCGAAGTGGTACATTAACCTTGTGTATTTTAGGTAGTCCGTAGAACCTCGGGATCTTGGAGCTGCTTGGCCTTAACGTCTTCTTCTCCTCTGCTGGTAGGTTGGATGCGTTTATAAGGTTGGTTATCCGTCTCTCAATTTTGTTGGTCGGGTCTGCTTGAATTACTCTGTAGATGTTGTCGTCCAAAAGTAGTTGTATTTTCTTTACGTAATCTGTTTTGTCCATGACGACAGTTACATCTCCCTTGTCCGCTGGAAGGACCAAAATGTCTGTATTGTTGTTTAAAGTTTTTATTGCTGTTCTTTCCGCAGCTGATAGATTCAACTTAGGCAGGTTAGAATTTTTGATGATCTTCGCTGTTTCATACCTTATTGCGTCAGCTTATTCTACTGGAAGTCTTCCAATTGCCGCTTCAACGGATGACACTATATTTTCTACATCAACGTATTTTGTCTTTCAAGGAACTTTCTATGAGCAAACCTCAGGAGAAGCCATGGGATCTACACTGTCACCGGTGGTAGCCAATATCTTCATGAAAGCTTTTGAGGAGGAAGCTTTAGAGTCGTCTCCACTAAAACCAAAATCATGGTTCAGATATGTAGTCGACACTTTTGTAATATGGCCGCATGGTCCAGAAAACCTTCCTGGGTTTCTTGATCATCTAAATCAACAACATGCTATAAAATTTACAATGGAAATTGAATCAGAAGGCACGATTCCCTTTCTAGATGTTCTTGTACAAAGGAAAGGTTGTTTAGGACACTCTATATTCATATAGAAAACCATCGCATACCAACAGGTACTTAAATGCAAATTCCCATCATCATCCAGCAAAAAAGCAATCAGTCATTAATTCATTGGTTTACAGAGCTCTCGCGATTTGTGACCAAAATACTTTACAGTCGGAAACAGAGAAAGTGACTCAAGCTTTAAGAGGGAATGGATATTGCACTTATGATATTAGACGATCAATTAGAAAATATAATAATGCTACTCCACGAAATAATACTAATAAGGAATTACTGATAGGAAATGTATTTCTTCCATTTATACACGGAACCACAGACAAGATTGCAAGGTTACTTCGCCGGTCCAATATACGTACAATCTTCAACACACACAAGAAAATTGGATAATTTTTGAGATCGCCAAAGGACATTATTCCTTTTCAAACGGAAGGAGTATACGCAATTCCTTGTTCCTGTGGCGATGTTTATATTGGAGAAACTGGACGATCCATTTCGACTAGGCTTAAGGAACATGAACGATATATCAGAAAGAAACAAATTGTACAATCTGTTGTATCTGAACACCAACATTCTACCGGGCATGTCATAAATGTAAAAGAAACCAAAGTTCTTGCATCGGTTTCGGGACTCTATAAACGCAAAATTAGAGAATGTATTGAAATTTATAAGCATCCTAACAATTTTAATAGATACGGGCTTCAGTCTACATCATACGTGGAAACCGATCGTTACACAGAGACACGCTTCGGTAAACGCAGGTCGACTATAAATAGCCGGTTTCTCCGAGTTCATTCAGTGTTCCGATCTCGTGAAGTGAAGATCCCTGAAGATGCCTCGTGCAATCGAAGGCGAAACGTCGGAAAGTGATTCCATTTTGACACGGTCTAATCCCAAGAACCATGATTTCTTAATTGACCACAGCCGTGAAAGCTTTCGTTCTATGTAAGTTTAAGAATGAAAATATTCGAATTTAACAGATACAACTTTTTAGTGCAGGTATTTTAATAGAAGATAATATATTAAATTATGTATATTAGACCCTTATTTTCGCAAAAACTGTTTATTTTCATAAATAGTGCTCTTAATAAAAAGTAATGAGAATTTTACGCAGATTTTAAAAAAGTAATATAATATAGTCTGTTCCATTAAAAAAAGTAATTTTCCTTTTATAACAGAAAAACGGTAAACTTGGCAGCAACGCGGAAGTCGCCACTGAATCCGGCAAAATTTTATACTTCAGTGTACACGTTTTTTATTAAATTCGATTGTCGATAATAATTATTTTGTTGAAACATAGATATACTACATGTAAAACTGAATTCAGTATTTCTAGCAGATTATCTAAGTTCTACAAGGAATAGTACCAGTTATATCTCTTAAAATATTGAGTTTGTAAATATAAAACATGCAACACTAAATACAATGATATTTTCCATTAAAAAAAATATCTTTTGATAGTTTGTCAAGAGTTTCCATAATTTTTTTAAGTTAAAATTAAAAAAAACTTACATAATGACATATTAGTAACCGTATGATTTTAATGAATACCACTGTACAGGGTTTTTTTTATATATTGCCACCCCCCTTATCTTTTTTATTTGACATTTTAGAAAAATGTGTCCCAAATAAAAGTTTAATGGTTTCAAATGAATTTTTATGAAAACATTTTTTTTCATATACAGGGTGTTACAGAAAGTCTGGGCGTGGTCCAAGTTTCTTATTTCAAATAGGTACCCCATTTTTTTATTGAATTTTCGGATTCTCCTGAGAATTTTACACATTTTTTATAAGGGATATTCTATACTTAAATCTAAAGCCTAAAGAGATATTGTTATTTTTTGAAAACTATTATGTAAAACAGGTAAACATTTTTCTGGTCGTAAACTGGTCATTGACGGTGACTGTTTTACTGTTTGGTAGACTTTCTGTCAATTTCTGGATAAAATGTCACATTTCCGATGAGGAAAAATCCGACAACCTTCGCATAGCTTATGAGAATAACGAAAATACACAGGCAACCAGAACAGAAATCACCATCTTCCAACGAATCGCCATCTAAACAAACATTTTTTGAAATATCAGACGTGGATTTTTTTCCTTCTACGGGGTATTCCAAAAACATCGAATTTTGGAAATATGCATATGAATCTAATTAAGGCAACACATGTTTTTAAAAAATATATGTATAATATTAACGAAAACAGAAAAGAATAATTTAAAAACTACACACAGCGTCAAAAAACTTGGACCCCTTCATAAGTCGCAATGCAAATAAGCTTTCCTCAAGACCGCGTATCTTCAGTAATAAATGAACCAACGAAGTGATTGAAAAATGATTATGTCAACGAATAGCGGGACTACCACTTTTAGTTAACTGAGCCATGATATTGTAATCAGCAAGCTAATAAGGAGAATTTAATTTTTTTTAGCCAGACCTCCCATTTAATTTGCATTAGGTCCTGTGTTGAGAAACTTTTAAACTGCTGTTATTCGTTAACATACACTTTTTTTAATCACATGGTTGGATCATTTATTACTCAAGATACAAGGTCTTGAAACAGAGCATTTTTGCATTGCGTCTTATGAAGGGGTCCAAGTTTTTTGACGCTGTGTTTATTACAAAAAACTACATATTATCAAATAATTCAATAATGAAATGAAATATAAATATTATAATTGCTGAATATGTCCACCATTCATTTCAATACAATTTGTATAATCTGCTTCGATTTTATTAATCGCATTAATAATGAATTGTGCCTGATTATTGTTTAAATCCTCAATGGCTTCAATTATTCTCCTTCTTAACACCTCTATATCTTCCGTGGGAGTTTCATATATTTTATTCTGCAAAAATCCCCACAGAAAAGAGTCAAGAGGTGTTAAGTCGGGACTATTGGGCGGCCACCGAATCGGTCCAGTCCGACCAATCCACGTTTCAAAATTTTGATTTAAAAAATTTAGGACCGCAAAAACATTGTGTGGTGGGGCTCCATCTTGTTGCCAAATAATTTGGTTGTATTGACGGAGGGGTAAGTCATCCAAAATAGGTTCCAGATCATTATTTAATAAATTTAGATATTTTTCTCCATTTAAAGATCCATCAATGAAAATCGGTCCAATAATTTTGTTGTGAAGGAGCCCGCACCACACATTTAAAGTTTTCCGACCTTGGGTTTTAATTTCACGCATGGCCCGAGGGTTTTCCGTTGCCCAAAATCTAACATTTTTCCGGTTGTGAATCCCGGCAGTACTAAAGGCGCATTCATCTGACCATAAAACTTTTTGAAAAATATTGTTATCTTCATCTTTCATCAGCAACATTTCCTGGCAAAACATGGTTCGTTGGTTTTTCTGATCTTCAGTTAATTTCTGGACGGGTAAAATTTTGTATGGGAAATATCCATGCTTTTTTAATGTCGAATAAATTTTGAAAATAGATTTATTAAAAAAAATTGATGCGTCTTTTAAGGCTGCATTTGGATTTTCTGAAAATAAATAATATTTGCGTAAGTTACTTTATATCCTGTGGGTAATTTCTATTAACCTACCTTGAAAAAATAATAAAATATTTAATTCCTCCTCCTCATTAATAACCGCAGTACGTTTTTTTCTTTTAACAGTCATTCGATTTCGAAAGCCAAGCTCAATATTTTTGAAAGTTTTTCGAGATGGAATAGCTCGAATGGGGAAAAGCCGCTGATATTCTCTTCTTGCCGCGCAAGCATTATTATTATTCTTGTAGAAAATGCGAAGAATATCACATCTTTCTTCGTCAGTGTAATGCATCTTTTCAATGAATTGACAGAACGACAGATCACCGTCAATGACCAGTTTACGACCAGAAAAATGTTTACCTGTTTTACATAATAGTTTTCAAAAAATAACAATATCTCTTTAGGCTTTAGATTTAAGTATAGAATATCCTTTAGGCTTATAAAAAATGTGTAAAATTCTCAGGAGAATCCGAAAATTCAATAAAAAAATGGGGTACCTATTTGAAATAAGAAACTTGGACCACGCCCAGACTTTCTGTAACACCCTGTATATGAAAAAAAATGTTTTCATAAAAATTCATTTGAAACCATTAAACTTTTATTTGGGACACATTTTTCTAAAATGTCAAATAAAAAAGATAAGGGGGGTGGCAATATATAAAAAAAACCCTGTACATGGTTATTGGTTATAAATGTCACCCCCCTCTATAATCTTTATTTTTAAAGATAGAAAGCTCATTTTTTACTGAGTTGTAAGGAATCGTCTTAATTTTTTTACTGACAACATTAATATGATTTTTTTAAATGAAATACCCTGTATATTATTGAAAATTTAGATTCTGCTCGTACGACTAATAATTTTGTGTATTTAAAATTTTCGTGTATCTTCAAATGTTTTCGTGATAATGGCAGTTGAAAAATGAACATTAAAGATTTCGGAGTGCTGTCAAATTGGAAAGCATCAAATTAGAGTAAAACGGTGTGCACTTTCTTATCTCAGTTTTTGAAACTCTATTTAATGACACTAATGCCCGATCAAATGGAGACTATCAGTTTTTGACAGTTCCAGAAAAAATCTTTAATTTCACAATAATCTTGAAACTAGTATCACTGGCTTTTTACCAAACCAACCTTGTCTAATAATGGCAACGGCAAAATAGTTAAAGATGATTAAAAATGTAGAATATCGTCTGAATTTTTTTATCGGCAATATGAAAAGCGCACCGAATTAAACTTTTACTTAAACTAAGGAACACCTGTATATTATTGAATATTTAGATTTTTCTTGTAAAACTAAAATTTTTTTGTATTGAAAATTTTTGTGTATCTTCAATTGTTTTCAAGATAATGGCAGTTGAAAATTAAAATTTGGGACTTTGAAGGGCTGTCAAACCCCATTGGATCAATTTTCCAAAGGAAAACCTAATTTTATATACTGAATTGCAGGATTCTAAATAAAATTCTACCATACTATAATAACATATCGCATACCTAAATCCAAATATGTAATCTATAATACATTTTGTCTAAGTTGGCCATGATGACAAATAAACAGATACCTATATAGACTTTGACATTATTCAATCAAATTTGCTGTGAGTATCAGAATGTCTTATTCAGAGAATGAAAAACGCGAAATTTACAAACTTTATATAAAAATTGGTTATAATGGCAAAATTTGCCGTACGGGAATACCGAATACTTTATGAAGAACTAAGGCGAATTTCTACCAATAAAACATTTTTAAGAGTTTATCAGAAACCTTCATATGAATCATCTTTCAAACGGAAAAAGAGAACAATTCAAATAAATTAACAACATTAAAATGAAGAATTGTAGATCCTTCTGTATTTTCAAGGTATTTTTAAATACTCCTTAATAATTAGTTATTCTTAAATTTGGCTCAACGTAATTCTGTATTTTCTGTTTTGGATCGGTAGATTTGGCCAGATGAGGTGGACACCAAATAGCCCAGACTTGACCGTAATGGATAATTTTCTATGGGGCTTTTTAAAAAGAAAGTTGGGAGAAGAAAGACGCCCGCTAACGGTTAATATTATAAGAGAAATAATAACCCAAGAAATTGAAACAGTAAATCATCGCAATTAGGGGACTATTTTGGCAGCTATAGAAAGGCAGAAGAGAATTTATAGGAAATGCAATTGAGCAAAATGGGCGGCATGTGGAACATAGAATTCAATAATCTAGTTTTTATTAAATATTGTCGTAGGCAGCGTAAAAGTTACTGTTATTGTCATCTTCATGTTGCTCATTTATTTTCCGGATTTCATTTTTGTTTTATTTAAAATTGGCCAAAGTAAATATAATATAATTACACTTGCCGACAAATCAAAATAGCATAATCTAATAGAATGGACTTATCCAAATACGAAATTGACAAATAAAAAGTTGTAGCACGTAGGGTTTTCTTGTTAGAGTTGTAGAACCATATCGAATGTTACGATACTTGAAAAAAGAATTTCAGAAAATTCTTAACCCTGTTTATTGACAATGTTTACAGTTTTCGCCTATTAAACATACCATACATCTAAGAGAAAAGCAAACAAGAAAAACATTAACTTAAAACACTAAAAAATAATTTCAGAAAATTCTTAACCCTGTTTATTGACAATGTTTACAGTTTTCGCTTATTAAACATACCATACATCTAAGAGAAAAGCAAACAAGAAACACATTAACTCAAAACACTAATTAAACTTTATTTTTTCAGTTTATGAGGTGTGCTATCTTCTATCTTCAAAAACCAACAATAGTCACCAATCATGGCTGGATCCCATCGTCCTTGGTACCGAATTTCCATTGTTCTGATATCTTTGTTAAACCTTTCACCCTGCTAACAGCTCCCAAATTTTCAGAAAAAATGACAGATGGGAGTGGAGGAAGTGAATTTTTAATGACATTCTGGTACCAAGTGCTTTATAGGCATCTAAGAGTTCTATATTGTGCCCCTTTTGGAACAACCTTAACATACCAAAATATTTAAACCATTGCATTAACTAATTGTTCATAATTTTCATCCATATTATTGCCTAAAAATCCTCTTACTACATTAACAAATGAATTTCTATTGTGAAAATAATGAGCTGGCCTGTGTTAGAAAAATTTTGTCGACCAGTGTTATTAATAGGAATGAGATGTCTCTTTAATTTAAAAAAAAAACTATATCCGAGGATCAGTGTTTTCATAACTCCGCAATGCGATGTTTGATTTCTCTGTTTTCAATTTCAGTTATTTGAAAAAAATACAATCTCTCTAAACAAGCAGGGTAACACGGTCTGAAATTACTTATAATAAGCTACTATCTGCCCAGGGAAACGATAGCTTTTGAAAAGTTAAGTTAGAAAAGTGAGTGTCGTTTTTAATCATCTTTAACTACTTTGCTGTTGCAATTATTAGACAAGATTGGGTGATAAAAAGCCAGTAATACTAGTTTCAAGATTATTGTGAATTTAAACTGTCACTGTCACTGGAACTGTCAAAAATTGATATTCCCCGTTTGATCGGAAATTAAATAGAGTTTCAAAAACTAAGATAATAAAGTGCACATCGTTTTTTATACTCTAATTTGATCCTTTCAAATTTGACAGCACTTCGAAATCTCAAATTTTCATTTTTCAATTGCCATTATCGCGAGAACTGTTGAAGATACGCGAAAATTTTAAATACACAAAGTTATTAGTTTTACGAGTAGAAACTACATTTTTGATAATATACAGGGTGTTCTAGTTAAAAAACATATAAGTTTGATTCGGTGCGTCTTTGTGAAACACCCTGTATTATATTTATATGATCAATAAAAAAACTTAGACGATTCCCTACAATTCAGTAAAAAAATTAAGAATTATAACCAATAACCTTCTACATTAATGCATACTGTATAATGGGAAACGTTGGAAAAGTTACGAGTAATAAAATAAAATCTTATTTATAACATGTTATAGTCAAGTTCAAGTACAATTTTTTATTCCAGAACCCATGGGTTTACTGCTATATTTAATAAAATGGTAAATACTTTCAATTACCTCATAATTTCGCTAGAATATAGTCACAACAAACATCTGTTGGAAAAAGACATGGAGGGACTCTCTTTTATTCTCGTGAAAATTCATTCCTCTTATTCATAACAAAACGTATGCTTCTCTTCTCTATTTCCATCACACATTGATTTTTTGTCTATGACATCTAAATGTAATTTTGGATTTTTGGATTATCCTATCACCTGGTTCATAGGGCCTGCTCTCTTAGAGTAAGAATAAAAATAGAGTTCATGATTTACATATTTAGCCACTGCCAAGATTACTTCACAGTATAAGGTCGATCGTACAACAATGCCAAGCCTAGCCAGGAACTCCAATGTTTATACCAATTTATATTACGGTGAATATGTTTAAACATGATGCAATAAAATTTTCATACAAAGAATAGTAATGTTTTTCCAGTATTAGTTTGTAAGCAGTATAAAGAAATTACTTTTATCGCAAAATAGTAAAATACAAGCTAAAATACCCAAAGCCTCAGATCAGATTACCAGTAACAAGAGTTTTAATTAGATATGACAACAAACAAAATGTTAACGGTCTCGGTCTCGATGCTTCGAGACCGAGATCGAGACCTACTAAGTCTCGGTATCGGCCTCGAAAGTCTCGGTGGTCTCGAAAACAAAATTTTAAAAACAATAATTGTTCGCCGAGATTTTATTTAGACAAAAGTACATGGAAGCCTAAGTTCGAGACCCAGAATTTTTCTAATCTTAAAAATTTAATGTAAAAAAACCCAATGTTTGAACATTTCAGTAAAGTAGAAAAAATTTATATTTATATAAAAAATTATTCCAAAAATCTATAATTCGAAATGATGTTACCAACAGATGGAATCAGTAAATGAAGATATACGGACAATAGTAGGTGTATCAAAATAAATATCACATATCTCTTGTTCTTTGGACATCAACAGAAAGGCCACACATCACTAGAGTTACTTAAACAACCATCCACAGAACAATAATTATTTGACATTTCGAAAGACACAAATGGAATAAGATATATTAAACACAAAATAAGGACACATTGTATAATGTACAGCTGTATAAGGCTGCCGAACTCATGCAAGCAACGTGTTGGGCATTCTAGGGACAGACGTTATAATTCAATAGGTAGAAAACTATCGATGGCCAAGTAAAGCACCCTTATGTATTCTGTAAACTTTACTATTTTGAACCAAACTTTTAATACTTTAATGCGTATTCACTTTCTTAACCAGGACCGTTCTTAGGGGTCTGCACATTGTGCTTGCACAAAGGCGGCTATGGTTCATAATAATACTTGTGAATCAACTATTTTTGTTCTTTGGTAAATTAACTATAAATTTTAAAAGTGGATTAGATTTTAAAAGTAAATTTATTTATTAAACAAATATCTACTTGTTCAATTTTTCGCCTGAAAGATCAATCTACAACCTTTTTTGAAAAAATGTACAAGGATAAATATTATATTGTGCCTGCTGAATCACCAATAATATCAAGTTCCTCAAGCGATGATAACTATGACATCGATTATACATCACTATTTGAAAAAAAAAGTGATTCCAAAAATTGGAGAAAAGAAATAATACAATATTTGCAATTAAAGCGCGCTCCAAAGGGTACAGATATTTTAGAATGGTGGAAAGCACACGATAAACAATTTCCAAATTTAGCCAAAATGGCAAAAGATTTTTTGTCTAGACAGGCGACCTCTGTAGCAGTAGAGCGTTTATTTTCACAAGCAGGGTTAATTAATACAAAACTAAGAAGCATGTTAAATGAAACTTCAAACAAATGCTTATTATGTATTCATTCATGGTATAAAAGTAACTTGAAAAATGAAATTATAAAATATTAGTTTAAATTTTCTGTAATATTTTAGGTTTATTATATAGGTTGAAATAAAATCTAAAAATATGCTTATAATGTATGTTCAGAACTTTAAATTTTTACTTTGTTATTAGAACGCTTCGTTAGGTTTTAAGCCTAATAGTTGAATTAGCTTTATTGATCATCTATTTAAAATAATAAGCCAAATTCTACTTTGTGTTTTCTTTGTGAAAATCTTGGCCGTATGTAGGTATATGTATTATTTTTATTAGACACATATAGTTAAAAATTTTATATCGTCCATTATTTTCAAATACAAACAAAATCAATACAAAAATATTGTTCTATAAAACACGAACCATCTTTAATTAACAAGCCATCGAACCGATTAAAGAAGAAAATGTTAAGAAAAATTTTCACTGATTTTTTTTTTCAATTTTTTGTATATTTTAAGTCGGAAAATTTTTAAACAAAAATCACCACAATTACTTCGTGTGTTGGAGACTTTACCGTATCTATACTATACAAGAATATGATATTGCAATTGACAACTGACATTTCGCAAAATGAAAGAAGCCTACTTGGATGATATTTTCTGATTTTTGGAAGTATCTAGCTCGTTGCAGTGGGCCGTAAAAAATTCAGTCCTAGTCTTTGTTGAAAGGCCCTCGTATAACCACAATGTAATTTGCAAATTGTCTTGTGTACATTGTCAGGGTTTTTACATTGGCCAAGCGTCACAATGGTTAAAACAAAGACTTACGCACCATAAAAGTGACTGCCGAATAGGTAAAAATTCATGCACAGTGGTCGAACATACCTTAAAAACGGGACATCATTTTGATTACAATAATGTCAAAATTTTAAATCGGGACAGCAATTATAAACATCGTTTGTTCATGGAAACGTATTATTATATAGGGTGGTCCAAAAGAAACCGGAATTTTGTTTTTCCCCTGTAACTTATTTGTTACTTGACCGATTTCATTTATGTTGGGGTTATTTAAAAAAAAAATAAATAAGTTAGAGGCTCAAACAAACATTTTTGACATTTTAAAGAAATTCAAAATGGCGGATGCGCCCAACATTTACCAAAATTTAAAAGGCGTGGGAACTTTTTTGTGACACCCTGTATATTTGATTTCAACAGAATATTAAAGCCTATTCATTTCTGAGTAATTTAGGTCTTTAATGAGCAAAATCGGTCAAAAAACACGTGAGATATTAGCAATTTACCAAAGGTCGTTTTCCCGTTCAATGCGCGAAATGAAATGTTTTTACGTTTACCAGCATTTGTACAGGGTGTCCGGATTTGGTTGCAAAAGCAGGGTATCTCGCTTATTTTTAAAGATGGAACCTTGCAGTTTTCACGAACCTGAGCAAAACATATTTTCATAGCCTTCTTCGTTCATGAGATACAGGGCGAAATAGAAAATTTTGCATTTTGGGACCCCCCTCGTATCTCGGTTATCCTTTAACTTAACGCAAAGGGAAAAATTGCTGCTGATGCAGTTTTTTACGCTGGATCCAGTGGCGTAGTCATATTTTTCATTTGAGTTGGAATTTTTTAGATATGACCCAAAGTTGTGTTTTTTTAAATGGGACACCCTGTATATTTGTCCAGAAATTAATTTGTCCTTTTAAAAGCTTCTCAAAAATATATAATAGTATGGGTCTATTTTAATAAACAACAACAAAAATCCTAATTTTTATAATTATTATCCCAAATTTTGCAGTAGGCCATGCAAAACGATGCCGTTTTCTTTAGTTTTCTTGGAAGCAAATGACATTTCCTAATTTTGTACGCGTGTATAAAATATAGCACTAGTTTTTTTGTTTTTATTTATTGTGTAAAAATATATTTGTATTATTATGGAAGAAAACCAAACTTTCGAACATTATACGATATGTTAGCTTGTTTTATATTAAGTAATGAAAATGTTGAAGCGACTTCTGAAATGTATTTTAAGAGGTAAATAGTTAATTTTTAGATATGTTGAAATACTATTGCTTAATTTTTATTTAGATATCCAGAAAGGAGGCAACCTAATATATCCACTTTTTATCGGATAAAAAAGAATTTACTTAATCACGGATCATTTATCAAACCTCGTACGAAAACATATAATAAAGAAAATTGGGAGGCTGAGGAAATTACGGTTTTGGCTAATGCAGAAGCTTACCCTACAAACTCTTGTAGGGCCAGTGAAAAGAGCATAGGGATTCCAAAAACTACAGTTCAAGAAATTCTAAAAAAGCACAAATACCACCCATACAAATTTAGGCTTGTGCAGCACTTACAGCCAGGGGACGCAGAGCGTCGGGTAGTCTTCTGCAATTGGTTTCGAGAAAGATGCGATATGCTTTGAGATTTTGAAAGGAAGGTTAAATGGTCAGACGAAGCACATTTCAGTAATTCTGGTATACTCAATAGGCACAATAGTAGATTCTGGTCCCAGGAAAATCAACACCAAATATTTCCCAAAAGACAGCAGGGCAGGTTTGGTCTAAATGTGTCCTGTCCCTGCTTCATATTAGGAACACATATAAAATTGTATATATTTGAGAGAAATCTAACAGCCAATCGCTATATAGAAATTTTAGAGGCAGCTATACCTGAATTACTTGACGATGTTCCTCTAGCGCAAATTAACCAATTTTATTTTCAACAGGACGGTGCTCCTGCACACAATTCTGGAATGACGAGATTATTTCTGGACAATAATTTTACCAATTAATGGATCGGAACAAATGGACCTATAAGATGGTCCCCTAGGTTCCCAGATTTGTCGATTTTAGATTTCTTTCTATGGGGATATCTGGAAAATAGAATTTACAAAGACCACTATGATAATGTCCAAGATTTGGGAAATGCAATAAGAGAAAATTTTCGCTATTTACAAAATCATCCCGTTATTTTGCTTAATTCCCTAAAACGAATACGAAAATTGTGCGAAGCATGCATAGAACAAAATGGAAATCAGTTTGAACAGTTCTTTTGATTTCCTTGGTTACTGTAGTTCTAATACGACAGTTGATTTTTGCCGAAAGGCTTGTTACATAATAATTTATTACGGTTCTGTTCTTGTGTTACATAAATCTAAGTAGGTGGTACTTTTTTGGTGCGAAATTATCAATACATATTTTGATAAATAGATTTAATAACATATTTATTTTGATTTATTGTTAGTATGTAGATATTGTTAACGACTTTAAATAAAAGGCAGCATTGTTTTGCATGGCCTACTGCAAAATTTGGGATGATTATTATAAAAATTAGGATTTTTGTTGTTGTTTATTAAAATAGACCCATACTATTATATATATATATATATACTACTGATATATTTTTGAGAAGCTTTTAAAAGGACAAATCAATTTCTGGACAAATATACAGGATGTCCCATTTAAAAAAACACAACTTTGGGTCATATCTAAAAAATAACAACTCAAATGAAAAATATGACTACGCCACTGGATCCAGCGTAAAAAACTGCATAAGCAGCAATTTTTCCCTTTGCGTTAAGTTAAAGGATAACCGAGATATGAGGGGGTGCCAAAATGCAAAATTTTCTATTTCGCCCTGTATCTCATAAACGAAAAAGGCTACGAAAATTTTGTTTACGGCTTCATGAGTTTCACAAAAAAATTAGCTCAGGTTCGTGAAAACCGCAAGGTTCTGTCTTTAAAAATAAGCGAGATACCCTGCTTTTGCAACCAAATCCGGACACCCTGTACTTCCTCTGTAACTTTTCGGTTACATTACCAATATTATTCGCTGTGGGCTTGGTCGAAAGAAAAAAACAATAAAAAAGAACATTAACTTACATTTATAATATTCAAGGAAAAGTGATGCGTCTAAAATATCTTCTTCTTAAACCGTATTTATTTCTAAATAATTTAAGACCTTCATAAAAACGTTTTCTTTTAATTAATTGTTTTTTAAATTCAACAATACTTACAATACTAAACCGGAAGGCCAGTCGTTAGACTCACCTACGTGTCCTTTTAAAAAAAATATTGTATACCGGCTGATATGGCACCATCTTAAAATCAGTGCTTTTAGTTTAAAACATAAAAATAATTTATGCAAAAACTAATTCTCGGCTAAAAAGAAAACTTTAGTTTAAAAAATACAAAGAAAATACCTGGATAAAGATAAAGTCTGGTGTAAGACGTTTAATCTCAGGTAGCATTTGCATTAACACAAGTTCACAATAAGTATGTGAATCCAGCCTTATTCCTTACTCAATAAAAATTAGTTCTGTCTTATAATTTTTCGAGATTGCCGCCGATACCATAACATACTAGCCAAATTTCTCTCTTTCTTTCAGTAAACGATTTAAGGGAACATTTGTTTTTAATGAATCCACAACAAACGCCTAGACCTGACTAGTCGTCTTGCTTCATATCTTCATTCAATCTAATCTAATATGTAGCCACTTTTAACATGTTTCAACTCTAAATCCTTGTTAATAATTTCTTACAAAATCATACACTATACTCTTTCTTAACTCGTTATTAAAGTGCTTTAAAATTTCACACATTCTGTATCCGCGGTTAAATAGGTTTATGCATCACAACTTTTTCTTCAAAAGACAATACCATAGTTATCTACTTTCACATAAAAAATAGCTATGAATAAGTAAAATGCTTTAAAATTATTATTATTTGACAGTTGCAGTTCGCTTGTTTTTATTTTTTCTGCAATGTGCATGGCCTACTCATACATAAAGACTTTTATTTTTGTTGAGCCAAATAGAATGCAAAATATTTCATTTTGGTAAATTGCTGATATTTCACGTGTTTATTGACCGATTTTGCTCACCGCAGTCTTTTATCACTCAGGAATGAATAGGCTTTAATATTCCGTAAAAATCAAATATACAGGATGTAATAAAAAGTTACTAACGGCACTAACGCCCTTTAAATTATGGCAAATTTTAGGCGTATCCGCCAGCTTGAATTTCTTTAAAATGTCAAAAATGTATATTTGAGCCTCTAGCTTATTAACTTCTCCTCTAAACTAGCTCAAAACAAATAAAATCGGTGAAAACAAAAAAGTTAAAAAGGAAAAACCAAATTCCGGTAACGGTAAAAAACATTTAATTTGGCGCATTGAACGTTATAACGACCTTTAGTAAATTGCTGATAACTCACGTGTTTTTTGACCTATTTTGCTAACCAAAGTCTTAAATTACTTAAAAGTGAATAGACTTTAGGATTATGTGAAAATCAAATCTACAGGTATGGTATGGTAAATTTTAGGCGCATTCGCCATCTTGAATTTGTTTAAAATGTCAAAAATCTATGTTTGAGCCTCTAGCTTATTTATTTCTCTTTTAAACAAGCCCAAAACGAATGAAATCGGTCAAGTAACTAATAAGTTACAGGGTAAAAACAAAATTCCGGTTTTTTTTGACCACCCCATATAAATTAAAACAGCAACGCAATCAATTGTAAATCTGATACCAATCAGCACAGTAATATTTACTGTAACATATTAAAATAAAATCCATAATGTAGACGTTGTCTTACACCTTGTATACATACATCTTTAAGAAAATAGTTTATTGTTATCATTGATATTCCAAATATCGTTCACTTGCATTTAGTTGATCACTAGAATGAACAGAGATGATAGTAAATATTAGGGACTAGCTCGAGTTCCAGAGGTGTTGTTTTGTTTTTAAATTTATGTGATAATTTCTGTTTAATTTATATATAAAAAATAATTGTAAATCTCTGACAAATTATGTTTGCTAGTTCTCTTTTAATTTTGTAGTTACTACTCCCGAAGAAGCTAATAAAAAATTGGCGAAATATTGAGCATATAAAAAAGAAAAAAGAGTTTTAATTATTGTTTCCACGGACCGATACCTGTAATTGGTTTTTCGTTTATATATATATATATATATATATATATATATATATATATATATATATATATATATATACAGGGTTATTCACGCAACCCGTTCTTTAAAAGTTTTTGATGATGCCATTTAGATAAAAATTTCAAATTTTGGGATTAAGGTAAGGTCAAGAGGTATTTCTTTTTTGAAATATTTTCAACTTCTTGTCACTTGCGGTTTAACCGGAAGTTGGTATCAACTTGCTTATTTTAAATGGAACACCCTGTATTTTATGATATTTTTGGATTCTACGAAGAATTTTAATGCTATTTTATGTAGCATGTCCTATACCTAGGTTCAAGCGTTCTTAAGATACTTGACCTCGAACCAAAAATGAGCCTTCGGGGTACCAAATTTTAAAATCTCATATTTTTGTAAGTTTTGAAGATATAATCTTCATATTTTGCAGACGATCGGTAAATAATCTTAGGTTTCTATTTTTTTATTGAATTTGTCTATTTTTATACAGGGTGTCCTAAATTCAGCAGTAAACATTCACATTTTCAAGTCTAGCTAAAGTCCGTTTTTTTAAATGGGACACCCTATAACTTTATGCACTATCAAATGTAGAATTTAATTTTCTATCGAACTGTATTAAGGTTCCCTGTACCTATTCGTAACCATTTTCGAAATAATCAGGTTTTTATTAAACTATCATATGTATTTGCTAAATGCTTACACCTTCCCGTAGTAAGTCATGGAAAAACAATTGTTGTGTTTTTTTATTCAACATGACAGCTGATTTGAAACTTTTAAATTAAAATAAAATAACACTCAAAAGCTGATATTCTCAATTTATTTTATATTCGCGGAGAATGTTACAAAATATTGGAGAGAACGTGCCATGTTTTAAATCAAAAACATCCTCATTTATCGCCAATGAACAAAAGAAAATTGAAGAGGATTGAAACGAAATTTTTTCGTTTCGGAAAAGTTAAAGTTATAAAAAATGTAATAAATTGTTTACATTATTTTTAACCATATCTACTAAGTTCGAGACTGTTCTAAACTTGTTTTAGTGAACTTAAAAATTATAGCAATCTAACAATCAACAATAAATAAATAAAATAATAAAATTGAATTATAACAAATGTTCTATATGCTGTCCGTTCATTTGAAGACACATTTCAATTCTTCTTTGTACAGTTGCTGTGGCCCGTTGAATTTGTCCGGTTTCTAATTCGGCAAAAGCTGTTCGTATCCTGTCCAATAAATCTTGTTGGTTATTTACTGGGGAAGCATAGACTTTACCTTTGATAAATCCCCATAAATAAAAGTCTAGGGGTGTTAAATCAGGCGATCGCGGGGGCCATCTCCAAGGGCCATTGGGACCAATCCAGCGATCTTCAAAAATTCGAGATAATTGGAGATAAACTGCAGCGGAATTATGTGCTGGTGCCCCATCTAATTGATACCAATAATTTTGCAGCTCACCAATAGGAATTTCTTCTATAAATTCAGAAACCGTTCCTCGTAGAATTTCCAAATACTTATCACTGTTTAAATTGTCTTCATAAATACAGTACCGCACCTGATCATTTAATACTATACCGAAAACATTGAAGCTAAACCTCTCTTGAGAACGCGTTTCGCGTAAAGCGTGCGGATTTTCTGCTGCCCAGAAATGTTCGTTTCTTCTGTTTGTTATTCCTTCTCTAGAAAATTTCGCTTCATCGGTCCAAAATATTTTTGAAAGGAATTGAGGGTTCTCTTGAATTTTCAAAAATATGAATTCGCAAAATTCTACTCGTCGGACGTCGTCACCAGGCCTCAAGGCTTGCACGTTTTGGAAGGAATAAGGGTGCATATGATGTTCGCTCAAGATTCTTTGGACAGATGAAGAAGAAATTCCCAAATCGTTTTCTGCAGACGGTATTGAACTTTGCGGGTTTGCGTGGAAATAAGCTAATGTGTTTATTACGTTATCCTCGGCATTTGTCACTGGTTTCGGAACATTTTTTGTAACTTTAACCTTGCCAAAACGCAAAAAGTTCGTTTCAATCCTCTTGAATTTTGACTTGTTCATTGGCGGCAAATCAGGGTGGGGTTCATTGAACACACGACACGTTCTCTCCAAAATTTTATAACATTTTCCATGAATATAAAATAGATTGAGAATATCAGCGTTTGAGTATTCTTCCTTTTCGATTTAGAATATTTAATTTATCACTGACAGCTTTCGATAAATAACGCATACTAATCATCTGTCATATTGGATATTGGATCTCAATTGTTTTTCCATGGCTCACCATTGGAACATGTAAGCATTTAAGCAAATACATACGATGTTTTTATAAAACCGAATTATTTTGAAAATGGTTACGAATAGGTATAAGGAACCTTAATACAATTCGATAGAAAATGAAATTCTACATTTGATAGTGCATAAAGTTATAGGGTGTCCCATTTAAAAAAACGGACTTCAGCGGTTTTGAAAATGTGAATGTTTTCCACTGGATTTAGGACACCCTGTATAAAAATAGACAAATTCAATAAAGAAAATAGAAACCTAAGATTATTTACTGATCGTCTGCAAAATATGAAGATTATATCTTCAAAACTTACAAAAATATGAGATTTTAAAATTTGGTACCCCGAAGGCTCATTTTCGGTTCAAGGTCAAATATCTTAAGAACGCTTGAACCTAGGTCTAGGACATGCTACATAAAATAGCATTAACATTCTCCGTAGAATCCAAAAATATCATAAAATACAGGGTGTTCCATTTAAAATAAGCAAGTTGATACCAACTTCCGGTTAAACCGTAAGTGACAGGTAATTGAAAATATTTCAAAAAAGAAGTACCCCTTGACCTTACCTTAATCCCAAAATTTGAAGTTTTTATCTAAATGGCATCATCAAAAACTTTTAATGAACGGGTTTCGTGAATAACCCTGTATATATATATATATATATATATATATATATATATATATATATATATATATATAAGTATAACTCTTTTTCAAAAAAACAGCACTTGAACTTGACTATAACATTAGTAACAATATAGAGTCTTACCTGGAGACTTAAAAGTGCAAAAATAACAATCCTAGAAAATGGCGACATAATAAAATTTTAAACATATTTTAAAAACACATTTCTCTAATTTAACTAATAATAATTATAATATAAAATCGCTGGAAACGCAAATGGGTTAAGTTTTATTGCTCTATAAATCACATTTTGTTTCAGATACGTGAACAACACCGTAATAGACGTGCGGAATACATGGAGGACTAAAAAAAATAAAAGCGGATAAGTAAAATATGTTGTAAATTTGAAGCTGACACGCGCGGCGTCTGATGTCTATTTTATTATCTGAAACGTACCTTTTAATTTGTTTGATCAACTGATTACCGGAAAAACAAAACCAGCGTCAACAACAATTTCGGTCCCAAATTTCAAGTCACCGAGTATGAAACAAACTTCATTATAGAGAATGCTTTAAATAACCTTTTATTTGTAAAGCAGATTGCACAGTGTTAATACAAGATAAAAGAATATTTGTTCCGCAAATTTGTTCATTATAAATAACACTACTAATTGCGATTCCAATCTTCAAACAAAATACCTGATTACACTTAATGTGTCATATCGTATTAACGCAGAATTGTATTTGCTAATTGTTTATCTCAATAAGAGAACGCACCCTGCATTCCTGGGCATGGCAAGGCTCTGATTGATAAAAGTTAAACGGCAATTATAATACGGAATATTTAATGGAAAAAATGAAATCGGCTTCATGAAACTGCACTAAAAAGTGAAAAATAATAGTTTATTCCACCTTGAAAGTTTTACTTCGTGAAGTCGGAGCCAAACTAATAGACACTAAGATCTTATACGCGTAGTTAGTGATGTAAATTTTCCGGAAATATATTCTTGGAAATACTTCCTGAAACATTGGAAATATATTGAAATATTGAAAATATATAAAAGACAAAAAAAATATGAAAAAACGAAATATTTAATCATAAAAACATAACAAAACACAGAACGATTAAACATCAACACAAATGAAGAGTTTTTCTCAAAAAAAAAAAGGTCAGATTTGTAAAAAAAAATTATTGTTCACAAACAAGTTGAGCGAGAGGCATATCGTCATCGCTGTCGTCACACTCAATAACATCTTCGGTATTAGGATCTTCTTGCCTGTCTACTTTCTCAAAATCTTCGGTAGAATCGGAAATAAAAATTGACCTTCAGCAATTTTTCATTACACACATAGAGTAGTTTAGCGGCTGTGTCATTGGCAAGTCTGATTCCCTTTTTCGAATGAATATGACTATAAACGCTAAAACTGCGTTCCGTGGCTGCCGAAGATGCCGGAATCATCAAAATTCGTGAAGCTATTTGTGATAATGAAGATGAAGAACAAAGTCCTTTCCACCAAGAGACTGTGTTATCAAAACTACTTTTCCATATAAAATTATTTCCAAATGCCACTTCTATCTACAACGGTAATTTGCTATTTCGTCAATTATTTTTTGCTCCTTTATATTAAGTTTATTTTTTGATATATTAAATATGCACTCTATGGATGAAAGAATCTGTGTTTGATCAAGTTCAGAACTTGTGATTTCCGTTTTAGTAATTCTGCAGCATAAGGTATGGGCTTAATAACAAATTTTTCTCTTTTAAAAGAAAATATTTAATACAAAAGTAGCCATATGTGAAGTCCGATTTTTAACCATTTAAGTTGTCAACTCTTTGTCGCTAAGTGAGGACAATGCAAGGTTGTTCAGAATTATCCATTTAATGTTACGAAATGCTTTTACAGCAAAGTGAATAATGCCATAATATCCTTATGCCATAATATTCTTCTACCCCTCGGGGGAACCTGTAACCCCTAGAGGGCGCGTCCCCAGGTGGCTGATCGGGGAAAGCTTCCCAGATATGGGTAGTAAGACGGAAATAAAATACGTCCCGTCTGACCCAGAATGGGCAGCTGCAAACAGCGTCTGTTTCTCCATGTTAGGAGCGGCTGAGTAGAAGACTCAGCAACTTGCCTGGCAAGCATGGTGTTCTAATGCCAAAATCCCCTCATGGAAACGAATCCACAGGAAAGGCCCCGAGTTCTCGGCGGTCAGTTTGTCTCCAACCAAGGCAGCGGAAGGAATAAACAACTGACCAGGGGTGCCAAGAACCACCGAGTTGGACCAGGCTGCCAGAATAGAAAGAAGACGCTACTGATTGGAACCTTGAATGTCATAACTTTAATAAACGACTCCCAATTATATGAACTTGAAGAACTAAACCACATAAAATGGGACATTATTGGGTTATGTGAAGTAAGACGTAGAGGAGAAGAATGCTTTGTTTTGGAATCGGGACACACATTCTACTACAATGGCTCATTTAGCGAAAGTCAACGAGGCGTAGGTTTTATTATCAATAAATCTTTGTCCCCTAACATAATCAAGTTCGACAATGCATCAGACCGACTTGCTTCAGTATGTATAAGATTAAGATCCAGTATGTGTAAGATTAAGATCATACAATGTTATGCCCCAAAGACAAGCCATATGGATGAAGAAATGGAACTTTTCTATGAAGACTTAAGAATGCTACTTAACAAGGAGGTGACAACGCACACTTTTGTGATGGGCGATTTCAACGCTAAATTAGGGAAAAGACAGGAGGAAAATGAGGAATATGTAGGAAACTTCAGCTTTGACAACCGAAACGAAAGGGGAGCTACGCTTCTAGACTTCATAAATGAAAACAACAAAGAAAATGGACATGACTGAGCCCAGATGCAAAAACTAAGAATGAAATAGACAACTTTCTTTCCAGTAACAAAACCATAGTTGAAGACGTTACCGTTTTGAATTGTTGCAATATTGGCAGTGATCACAGACAGCTACCGGCTAAGATAGCCTTCAAAAGTAAATCGGAGAGGTCAAAACTATTTAAACCTAAAAAATAGATCTATGGCTATTGGCTAGAAACTCTTTCAGATACGAAGGAAGACTAAGCGAAGGAATAAGAACAATTGAAGAAATCCAAGACATGGGAAACTTAGATAACACCAGCAACATACTAGTAACGACAATAACTGAAACAGTAAAAGAAATCGACCCTAGAACAATAACAAAAAAAGATAAATATAGCCCAGAAACAAAAAGAAAAATCCTTGAGAAAAGACAGTTATTCAGAGAAAGGCGTTACGAGGAATTTAAAAAACTGGCTAAGGAAACAAGGCAAATGGTAAGACATGATCTGAACAGATTCTACGAACTCGAAACTGAAAGATTACTGGAGAGCAATAGAGGGATGAAAAGCTTAAGAAAGAATAACCATAGGAAACATATAATAGCACTGAAAGACCAACTTGGGAATGAAATAAAAGAAGATGAAATACTACACATAACGGAGAGATTCTATGTGAATTTGTACAGCTCAAAAGTTCAGCAAAATGGAAACCAAGGACCTTCAAAACACGTATTAAATCTAGGATCGGAAGATCTCCCAGAAATCACAAAAAGTGAAATTAGTCATGCTTTAGATAATATGAAAAACAACAAAGCTCCGGGTTGTGGCCAAGTATTGATAGAGATGCTTAAATAAGGCGGAAGTGTGCTGTTAACAAGGTTATGCGATTTGTTCAATGAATGCATGTACCAAGAAAAATTCCTAACAAATGGAACAATGCCAATGTAATACTTTTACACAAGAGAGGTGATAGGACTGACTTTAACTGAAAATTATCGACCGATCTCCCTTTTATCACAAGTATATAAATTATTCACAAAGATCATCACCAACAGACTCACAGATAAACTAGATCAGTATCAACCTAAGGAACAAGTCGGCTTTAGAAACAATACAATACGTGTGATAATCTCCTGACAATGAGGATTTTAACAGAAAAACGATAGAATACAACCTAGATCTCTGCATGGCATTTGTTGACTTTCAAAAAGCGTTTGACACCGTTGAGCACTGGGCAATAATGGACTCACTCTCCAACGCCAGAATGTATATATACCAGAACGCCACCTCCACAATAGAGCTTAACAACAAAATAACAAATCTAATCAAAATAGAAAGAGGTATCGCCAAAACTATTCACCCTGGCTTTAGAGGTCATATTTAAGGAGTTGCATTGGCAAAATAGGGGAATGTCTATAAATGGTAGGAGATTGAACCATCTGAGATATGCAGATGATATTGTTTTGATTTCTGAAAATAAAGAACTTGGTGAAATGTTAGTAGAATTGGAAGAAAAGTCAGCTAAAATCGGACTCCGAATGAACTTGAATAAAACCAAAGTGATGTGTAGAGAAGATCCTCATATATTCAAAAGATATAAAGTTTTAGAAAATGTGCCCAACTATGTCTACCTAGGTCACATAACATCACTGGGAAAAGAAAATCAAACACAGGAGATACAAAGAAGAAAAGATTAGCATGGTTAGCTTTCGGAAAGTTGAAAGCCACAATGACGAATAAGAATATTCCAATGTGTCTCCGGTCCCGTTTGTTACCATATACCAGTGTATACTCCCTGTAATGACTTATGGCTGTCAAACCTGGACAATAACGAAGAAATCAATGGATATGCTCAGAAAGACACAACGAGCTATGGAGAGACAGATGCTAGTGATATCTTTAAGTCAAAGAAAAAGAAACGAAGTTATACGAGGGATAACGAAAATAAGGGACGTCGGGGAAGCCACTGCTGAACTCAAATGGGGCTTCGCAGGGCATATTGCAAGGTGCCAAGATGAACGATGGAACAAGGTCATACTGCAGTGGAGACCTTATTTAGGAAAAAGATCCAGAGAACGACCACCAATGCGCTGGACGGATGTCATCAAGAAAACTGCAGGACTACCTTGAATAAGGGTGGCACAGAACCGAGACAATTGGAAGCGAATGAGGGAGGCCTATGTTCAGAAATGGACCGACACGGGCTAGAGATGATGATGATGATCCTTCTACAGTTTTTAACCATTTGCAAATAGGTTCAAAAATACTGTTTCGTCAACCACTGCTTAACATATTCATCAATGATTTGTGTTGCTTCTTGGCTAACTGTAACTCCTTGTAAATTGAGTCTAGTCCTGCATATACTTTTTAAACTGATCTAAATTGAAGACCAGCCAGTTTATACAGGCAGTTTTAATGCACCTGCATTTGGCTCTACATTTTTGTTTTGTCCGTAAAAGTTTTGTTGTTTTTTTCTTGATCTCTCTTGCAATATCTGTAACTTTATCGATTAGGGTCGATATAGTAGTGATTTTAAGCAAATCATTACATAACAAATTGAGGCCATGAGAAAGGCAACCATATGGATTGATATCATATTTTTCCGATAGAAGATTCCAGTAGCGGCGATGGTGGAGTAATTATACAATTTATAACTCCTTAGGTTCGTACGTTGCTTCAGCCGTAGCTCTGTAGACCTAGAATCTAACTTTCATTAATTGTAGTTTCAACTTTCTCCTTTACTTTATGGAACTCTGCATCCAACTTTGTATTCGACAGTTTATATCTAGTTGGTAGTACAAAACTTGGACGAATCATCTTGAAGAGCTTAAGCCATTGCACAAGCTAGTTGGTTTTCGATTTTTTCCTGTAAAAAAAAAGATACAGGTTTATTATTTGTTTTTCTCACATCTTTTTTTAAGTTAGTGAAATTCGAATTCTGCATTTTATTTCATAAATTTTTAAACTTTTAGATATGTATAGATACTTTTTTATATATATATTTTTGGAATTCCTATATATTTCTTAGCAATAATCTACGACACTTACTTGGTCTTTTTTGGAAATTCGGTCAGCAAATTCAAAATCACTTCTAGAAGTCGCAGTTTTCATTAAAGAAGTAGCAGGTTTAATGGTTTAATTTACAACATTGGATGCTGGCGCCATTTCGAGATCAATTTCGATGCTGGAACTGTTGATAGTACTACAAGTAGCTGTAGAACTTGAGCTTGACGGTTGTGGTGGTGGTATTTCTGGGATTGGCTGTCCTGATTCAGAGGCAATAACAGTGCATAAATTTTCTTTAAATTTGCTTAGGACAAACTTTCCTTAAATGAGCCTTCATCATGGACGCAGTTTTGAAAAACGTTTTACTGCAATACATGCACTAGTAAATACTATTTCCTTTAGAAACACAATACTTCCAAACAATGTATTTTGTTTTTCCCATTTTAAAACTCACTATAACAATCGACACTATCAAAAAATCAAAAATAAACTTCCAAATCTTATAAAATATATTTTACACAAAGTATATTGTATAATAAATATTCTCTAGTAACGGACTGTAGCACTCACGTTCCTGCTTTATCAAATAATACGATGTCAACAGGGAATTCCCCTATGGCTCGGGACTTCCGAGGCGCCAGCCGTAGAAATCCGATGTTGCCAATAAATTGGTAAATAGTCGATTCGTCGAGGTCGGTATATTCACTATTTATGTTTGCTAAAATTGTTTTATAGTAAGTCTAATGCTTATAGGGTTACAAAATATGATTAGAAATATTTCCAATATTCCCAATTTTTCCGAGACATGTCAGGAAATTTCCATTTCTATGGAAATATTTCCATTTACAACACTACGCGTAGTATTAGACATCAAAACACCGGATTGACTGAATTCATGATTATATTTTTGTGATTAAATAATTAAGAATTTTATAATTATAGTTTAGCACGGAAGCGTAGAAGGGCCACAAAATTCTGAGTTCAAAGTCGGAATTTAAAAAAATTCTGAGTTTAAAGTCGGCATTTAACTAAATTCTGTGTTTAAAGTCAGAATTTAATAAAATTCTGAGTTTAAAGTCAGAATTTAACAAAATTCTGAGTTTAAAGTCGGAATTTAATACAATTCTGAGTTTAAAGTAGGAATTTAACTAAATTCTGTGTTTAAAGTCAGAATGTAATAAAATTCTGAGTTTAAAGTCAGAATTTCACAAAATTCTGAGTTTAAAGTCAGAATTTAACAAAATTCTGAGTTCAAAGTCGGAATTTAAAAAAATTCTGAGTTTAAAGTCGGAATTTAACAAAATTCTGAGTTTAAAGTCAGAATTTAACAAAATTCTGAGTTCAAAGTAGGAATTTAATAAAATTCTGAGTTTAAAGTAGGAATTTAACTAAATTCTGTGTTTAAAGTCAGAATTTAATAAAATTCTAAGTTTAAAGTCAGAATTTAATAACATTCTGAGTTTAAAGTCGGAATTTAATACAATTCTGAGATCAAAGTCGGAATATAATACAATTCTGAGTTTAAAGTCAGAATTTAACACAATTCTGAGTTCAAAGTAGGAATTTAATAAAATTCTGAGTTTAAAATCGGAATTTAACTAAATTCTGTGTTTAAAGTCAGAATTTAATAAAATTCTAAGTTTAAAGTCAGAATTTAACAAAATTCTGAGTTTAAAGTCGGAATTTAATAAAATTCTGAGTTTAAAGTCAGAATTTAACAAAATTCTGAGTTTAAAGTCGGAATTTAATAAAATTCTGAGTTTAAAGTCGGAATTTAACAAAATTCTGAGTTAAAGTCAGAATTTAGTCCGTACGATTGCATAACAAACTGGAACCAAGAAAACAAGTTCAATATTCTTGTTTGAATAATGGCAAATGCGCTATGAATTGTTCCACCAAACTACAAAATGAGAAAAGGGGGGAGAGTACAAAATAAAAGTTTCGTATTTTGATTTTTGAGTGTCAAATAAGTCCCTGACAAATTAAACATATGTTTAATTAGTTCATTTTATATATTTTTATTTATTTCTATTGCTGAAAAAAAAGCCAAAATGAATACAAGAAAACATATACATTAAAAGGTTTACAAAATAAAAAAGGTAATACAAAACGATAAATAAGTCTTAAGAAACGGTTCATATATGTTTCAACGATTTAAGGGTGTCTCGCGAAACATACTGACAGATCTCCCCCCTCTGTTTCAGGGTGATTCAAGTTGAGTGTCCTATTAGAAATATCTGGAGAACCAACGAATAGGATGTTTGAGAATTTGGCTTTGGCCACAGATGAACATAATATACTCTCGTTATAAAATATTTTAAATTGCGCGGTGTTGCCGCTTCTACCTCAAACCGGAGGCATCATCCGGTTTTTAAATGAAATGCCCTATATTTTATTAAATTTTTATATTTGAACAATGACAATTTTGACCCTTTGAAGCGCGGTAAATCTCAAACGAGTTTACTTGCAACGAAATGGATTTCACTTATCTGTCTTAATATTTAATTATCTATCTCCTGACACCAATTTCAGGTTTGACAGGACACGTCAAAATTGCATTTCGTTAAATCCTGACTTTAAACTCAGAATTTAGTTCAATTCTGACTTTAAACTCAGAATTTGGTTAATTTCTGACTTTAAACTCAAAATTTAGTTAAATTTCGACTTTAAATTCAGAATTTAGTTAATTTCTGACTTTAAACTAAGAATTTAGTTAAATTTTGATTTTAAACTCAGCATTTTGTTAGATTCTGACTTTAAACTCAGAATTTTGTTAAATTCTGACTTTAAACTCAGAATTTTGTTAAATTCCGACTTCAAAGTCAGAATTTAAAAATAAAAAAAATTGTGGCCCTTATACTCTTCCGTAGTTTAGCGCCGACTTCACGGAGTAAAATTTTAAAGGTGGAACTAAATATTATTTTTCACTTTTTAGTGCATTCTTTTGAAGTCGATTTCATTTTTGCATAATATTATTTATTTCAACTTTTTTAGTTTTATCTATACGAGTTTTATTGTAAAAACTCGGTTTAACAAATGGTCCACTGCATATTTTTTCCTGATATAATGGCGAACGCGTAGAATCGAAATGCGAGCGTAGAATATTAAAAAGACTTCTTGCAATATATCTTGACGCCACTGATATCAACCAAGGAACTATCTGTTATGACAGACGTTATATCATCTGCATATATGGTGACTGAGTGATGTCAGCAATATAAACAAGGAATAACAAGAGTCCCATCCTAGCACAGTCCCCTGCGGGACACCATAAGAACGTTTGCTAAAACGCATTGATACTTCTGGCCATTCACCAGTAGCACAACATTTTGTTTTCTGTTGGCTAGGTATGACTTGATCCATTTGACTGGAATACCTCTCACACTATAGCGTTCTAATTTACATAATAAGATTTGGTTATTGATCAGGTCAAAGCAGGTGGGAGATCGAAGAAAACACTCACGGTGGTACACCCGCGATCCAATGCCCAAACAAGTTTTTTAATAATGAAACCAATAGCATCTGCCTCTGAGTAGCCCTTTCGAAAGCTAAACTGTGTAAATATTGTTAAGCAAGCAGATAAATTCTATAAAAAAAACTAAGAATATAATAATGTGTCAAAAGATTTATGCAACTATGACAGTAATCAAAAACAAAAGATGCATTCAAGTCCAATTTTGGTGAATATATCATATGTGCCCCAATACTAATTATAGGTCTAGTGTTTCTTAAACAGAATTGAAATTCCAACCCCTTATTAAATATGCAGTCCTTCCTAGAAGAGGAGCAAATTTAATTTTAAAGCAAGATTGTTCCCCCTATCAAAAATGACGAAAAAGCGGACCATATGAATCCAGAATAGAGTGGATTGTGGGGTACCCTTAAAGATCTAGTTCGCAAACACACCCCATGAACAATACAACCCCAAAAATGACACCATAAACTTGAAATTATACCTTGACATCTTAACTTGTGACTGTACATTGGAACTCTACAAACGGTTGTTTGTCTTAAAATAAAATCGACACTAAATGTGGAAAAACCAGTTATTTACAACAAAAACTATTCAGAAATACTGCTTTAAATCTAGTTAACTAGAGAGATCCTTCAACGTCACCGGTCACCTACTAAAAAAATTTCCAGGCATCTTGAAAGGCTTCTTGAGGAACAGACAGCTTATGCCAGCCTAACGCCATAAAATAAAGTTGTATATACAATGATGCTGGCTTCACTTGTAGAAGAGGTTCAGAGTCCGGCAATATTCATTTTAAATTCTTGTTTTTAATTACCTCGAGTATAATGAGTGGTAGGGTTGGTTGGGTTAGGTCAACAACAAAGTCATAAAATTTTAAGATCTATATCTGTTTATTTCTCTACATTTCGGTCTATATTAGACCATCTTCAGGATACTAAAAAATACATAAAATCATAAGCAAATAAGGAAATGCATGTACAGGGTATCCGGATTTGGTTGCAGAAGCAGGGTACCTCGCTTATTTTTAAAGATAGAACCTTGACGTTTTCACGAACCTGAGCTATTTTTTTGTGAAACTCGTGAAGCCGTAAACAAAATTTTCATAGCCTTCTTCGTTTATGAAATACAGGGCGAAATAGAAAATTTTGCATTTTGGCACCGCCACATATCTCGGTTATCCTTTAAATTAACTGCTTATGCAGTTTTTTACGCTGGATCCAGTGGCGTAGTCATATTTTTCATTTGAGTTGTTATTTTTTAGATATGACCCAAAGTTGTGTTTTTTTAAATGGGACTCCCTGTATATTTATTCAGAAATTGATTTGTCCTTTTAAAAGCTTCTCAAAAATATATAATAGTATGGGTCTATTTTAATAAACAACAACAAAAATCCTAATTTTTATAATTATCATCCCAAATTTTGCAGTAGGCCATGCAAAACAATGCTGCCTTTTATTTAAAGTCGTTAACAATATCTACTTCCTAACAATAAATCAAAATAAATATGTAATTAAATCAATTTATCAAAATATGCATTGATAATTTCGCACCAAAAAAGTACCACCTACCTAGATCTATGTAACACAAGAACAAAACAGTAATAAATTATTATGTAACAACAAGCCTTTCAGCAAAAATCAACTGTCGTATAAGAACTACAGTAACCAAGGAAATCAAAAGAACTGTTCAAACTGATTTCCATTTTGTTCTATGCGTGCTTCGCAAAAGATATTTTCATATTCGTTTTATCTCTTATCTCTTATTGCATTTCCTAAATCTTGGACATTATCATAGTGGTCTTTGTAAATTCTATTTTCCAGATATCCCCATAGAAAGAAATCTAAAATCGACAAATCTGGGGACCTAGGGGGCTATCTTATAGGTCCATTTGTTCCGATCCACTGATTGGTAAAATTATTGTCCAGAAATAATCTCGTCATTCCAGAATTGTGTGCAGGAGCACCGTCCTGTTGAAAATAAATTTCGTTAATTTGCGCTAGAGGAACATCGGCAAGTAATTCAGGTATAGCTGCCTCTAAAATTTCTATATAGCGATTGGCTGTTAGATTTCCCTCAAATATATAAAATTTTATATGTGTTCCTAATATGAAGCAGGACACATTTAGACCAAACCTGCCCTGCTGTCTTCTGGGAAATATTTGGTGTTGATTTTCCTGGGACCAGAACCTACTATTGTGCCTATTGAGTATACCAGAATTACTGAAATGTGCTTCGTCTGACCATATAACTTTCCTTTCAAAATCTCTAACCATATCGCATCTTTCTCGAAACCAATTGCAGAAAACTACCCGACGCTCTGCATCCCCTGGCTGTAAGTGCTGCACGAGCCTAAATTTGTATGGGTGGTATTTGTGCTTTTTTAGAATTTCTTAAACTCTAGTTTTTGGAATTCCTATGCTCTTTTCACGGGCCCTACAAGAGTTTGTAGGGTAAGCTTCTGCATTAGCCAAAACCGTAATTTCCTCAGCCTCCCGATTTTCTTTATATGTTTTCGTACGAGGTTTGATAAATGATCCGTGATTAAGTAAATTCTTTTTTATCCGATAAAAAGTGGATATATTAGGTTGCCTCCTTTCTAGATATCTAAATAAAAATTAAGCAATAGTATTTCAACATACCTAAAAATTAACTATTTACCTGTTAAAATACATCTCAGAAGCCGCTTTAACATTTTCATTACTTAATATACAACAAGCTAACATATCGTACTTTTCATAATGTTCGAAAGTTTGGTTTTCTTCCATAATAATACAAATATATTTTTACACAATAAATAAATACAAAAAACTAGCGCTATATTTTATATACGCATACAAAATTGGGAAATGTCATTTGCTTCCAAGAAAACAAAAGAAAACGGCATCGTTTTGCATGGCCTACTGCAAAATTTGGGATGATAATTATAAAAATTAGGATTTTTGTTGTTGTTTATTAAAATAGACCCATACTATTATATATTTTTGAGAAGCTTTTAAAAGGGCAAATCAATTTCTGGATAAATATACAGGGTGTCCCATTTAAAAAACCACAACTTTCGGTCATATCTAAAAAATAAGAACTCAAATGAAAAATATGACGCCACTGGATCCAGCGTAAAAAACTGCATAAGCAGCAATTTTTCTCTTTGCGTTAAGTTAAAGGATAACCGAGATACGAGGGGTGTCCCAAAATGCAAGATTTTCTATTTCGCCCTGTATCTCATAAACGAAGAAGGCTATGAAAATTTTGTTTACGACTTCATGAGTTTCACAAAAAATTAGCTCAGGTTCGTGAAAACCGCAAGGTTCTATCTTTAAAAATAAGCGAGATACCCTGCTTTTGCAACCAAATCTGGACACTCTGTACGTGTACAGAATTAACAAGTACAACAATTAGCAAAACTATACAGAATATAACAATAACAACACACCAGTTAAAATATCTTAAAATTTTCTTATTTTTAATATAAATTATTATGAGTGAGATCCTCTGTGTAACATTAATTTTAAAAACATAAATTATGGCAGAAGAGAGGAATAATACATGTTTCTTTTTAATGTTGATATGGTATTAAATGCCAAATATCTGCTAAAATTCGATTTTTATCATGGGAATAAAAAAAATACTATTTGTTTTTTTCGGGCTACTCAAGAAGTATTCAATGTTAAAATGCAATATAATATACTAGGTGTTATTTAGATTTAATTAGATTGAAATAGGATAGACTTAATTTTTCAATATCTTGTTTTTTAATTTGAACCATTTCACTTAAAAACCTTTTCACAATACTAGTTTCTTCAAAGTTAAAAGGACGTTGGAAACTTTGAAAATGCTCAGCTAAAGCTGTTTTGGATTATCATTAAGAAAATTTATAGGTCTTATGCGTCTTTTATGTTCTAATATACGTGTTTTTAAGTATCTGCTGATTTGGGCTATATGTACGCCAGTACAGGTCATGCATTAGGTAAAACGGTTCAAATTAAAAAACATAAAACCAGGATAAATAAAAAACAAGATATTGAAAAATTACGATCCTATTTCAATCTAATTAAATCTAAACAACACCTGGTATATTATATTTGATATCAAAGTTTAACACTTCTTGAGTAGCCCGAAAAATACAAATAGTAGTTTTTGTTTTCTTTTTATTCCCATGACAGAAATGGAATTTTAGCAGATATTCGGTATTTAATACCATATCAACATTAAAAACAAATGTGTTTGTCTGAAATAATTCCTGTCTTGTCCCATAATGTTCTATGTTTTTAAAATTAAAGTAACACAGAAGATCTCACTTGTTTTGTAAGTAATACTCATAATAATTTATACTAAAAATAAGAAAATTTTAAGACAAGTGGTGTGTTATTCTTGTTATATATGTACAGATGTATTTCCTTATTTGCTTATGATCCTATGTATTTTTTTAGTCTCCTGAAGATGGTCTAATAGAGACCGAAAGGTATAGAACCAACCAACCACTCATTATTTAGTTTGCCTCAAATAGTGCTGGCCAATTGCTCTTAAGCAGAGCCAAAATTGTAAGCCAAAACGAAAACCAGATATTGTCAAGCCTCGCTGAATGCAGAAAAATAAGAGACCATAGTGATCAGAACAGAGAGGCCAAAATCCAAATATATGTAAACAAAATTCTTTTGCCTTAATTTATAGAAGCAAAACATACTTTAAACAATGTAATACAATGAATTATGGATTAAACATTTGGAGTAAGATGCAATCTACATAAAATGCATAAAATGTTTTAAAGATTATATTTAACTGCAATGTTATAATGTTCAATTTCGTTTCAAAATACTAATGAGCTTACAATAATGAAAATCCATCAGCAAAATGTCTGTTTAACATTCCATATAAAACAAAAATAATGGAAAGCAGCTTTGATAAATGATAAAAGAAAAGATATGTAAGCTGAAACTTTCTACTACTTCAAATGTTCTCTAAGTGTTAAACTGATATTTTACAAGAAAGAATAGAGTAAATATATAAAAAATTGTATTGAAAATGAAAAAAATGTTATTTTCATCAATAAAGGTCAGTATCTTTATTAACTAAAACGGATTATACATTCAAAATATGTCACAATAGTATAAGCCTATTAATATAGACTCTTTTAACTTAAAGTAAAGTAAGAAGTAAAAGTCTGTAACTAACTATAACTAGCCAAAATTTGTAATTGCCTCAGTATTACTATAAATAAAATAATTATACGTAAATATTATAATATTTTGATGTAACTCTGAATTGTTCAGTAATTTTTCCCATGTTAACATCACCTGTGTCAGGTATTTCTTTTAGAATTTAATTCTAAGTAATATCTAGTAGATAGACAGATCGAATCTGGTGCTAAATGATTAATACTATATTGAAGCTTATACTAAGCAGCAATTATTACATTTTTTATGTGGTTTCTATATATTAAAGCATGTTCCTTGATGCACTTACCACAAACTATGCCTTTATTAAATTTTTCACTATTATAACAGTAGTTCTGACACTTAAAACAATGGTGCACACTTAAATATTTGCAGATTGGATAACGTTCCCGTTCGATATACAGGGTGATTCATGAGGAAATGTCAATACTTCAGGTACATATTCAGGACCACAAAAAAAAACATAAGTCTATATAAATAAGTGTCCGCAAGGCCTTAGTTCTCGAGATACAGGGTGTTAAAGTTTTTATTTAATTTTCCTATTTTTTAAATAAAATCTATGATAATGTAAATAATGGAGTGAAAATTGATATACGGGGATTTTTTGGTATGACAAATTCCAATCTAATATTAGTATTGATCTTACTTGTAGGGGGCGCCACCTACATGTCTTTCTACTTCTTCGAACAATCGCAACTTTTTGGTACAGTCTTGTATTACATTTTTGAGCAAAACAAATTATTCCCTTGCCATTTCTACGTCAAAAAGGTATACCTGTTAAAAGTGGATACGAGCAACCGTTTTCGAGATATTTGGATTTAAAACAGTTTCGGCGCATGTGATTTTTTTTATCAAATTCACATAAAGTATGCATGTATTGTAAAAAAATAGAAGTGTGCCTTGCCTGACAGAACAACTGCTGGTTGGTGTTCTCATCGTTTTTCGTGTTACTTAGCAATAGTAATGTCAGTTAATAATAAGATCAAATTTTATCACTGTCAATTTCTGTTCATAACTTTTATTATCTGACAATAATCATTTAAGAAACGTTAGATCTAAATACGTCATTATGCGCCTGTGATATTCTCGCATCGTGAATATGCAGATATGATATTCCTCTATGGCTTCTGCAATGGAGTCGCAATTTAAGCAGTCGCGGAGTACCAGCGTCGTTTTCCAGATAGAAGGGTGCCAGATAGAAGAGTTTTTCAACAAGTTTTCACTACTGCTGGAGAATCTGGGATGTTTCCAAGTGCGAAAATTGTATCTGAAAGGGAATCGGGACCCAACGTTGAAGTAGAAGAGGCTAAAAATGATCCAAGCATAAGCACTAGGCGGATTGCAGATACTTATCAAATTACACAATCGTCTGCTTGGAGAAATCTTCACATTAATTGTTTATACCCATTTCATTTACAACGGGTTCAACATTTGCAGGAGGGTGAATGCAATTCTGTAACTGGATTAATGAAGATCGAAGGTTGTATAGGTATGTTTTGTTCACTGATGAAGCACAGTTCTCGCGTGATGGTATAAATAATCTTCACAATGAACACCGGTGGTCCTATGAAAATCCTCACGCTACAGTAGAACATAATTTCCAACATAAATTTAGCATTAATGTGTGGCGTGGAATGTTAAATGGTCATTTAATTGGTCCATTTATAATCGACGGTAGTCTCACAGGAGAAAAATATTTAAACTTTCTTGAAAATCACTTGCGAAATCTATTAGAAGATGTTCCCCTTAATGTAAGACAAAACATGTATTTGTAGCATGATGGAGCCCCTGCACACTACAGTTTACTTGTAAGAGATTTTTTAAACCAAAACGTTCCAAACCGATGGATTGGTCGGGGAGGCCCGTTTAATTGGCCACCTAGCTCGCCAGACCTTAATCCTTTGGATTATTCTATTTGGGGATGGTTCAAATCACTGGTATATTCCACTAAAGTAAATACAAGAGAAGCATTACTGGATCGGATAACAAACGCAGCACAAACACTAAGAAATGCGCCCGAATGTATCCACAGAGCAACCCGAGCTATACACCATAGAGCTGACCTGTGCTTAGAAGCACAGTGGTGGGATTTTGAAAATTATAAAACGTAACCTAGATTTTATTAAACACAACTTAATAATAACAATTTTAATAAAAATTAAATACCTTTTGTTTAGTTTACGTCTGAGGCACTGAATACACACCTCAAAAAAATGTGTTAGTCTTTCATTTCAAAGATTTTGTGCCAAGATGCGTTGAAATTTGGACAAAATAACAAACTTTTAAAATTTTGCGATAACAATTATCATAGATTTTATTTAAAAAAGAGGAAAATTAAATAAAAACTTTAACACCCTGTATCTCGAGAACTAAGGCCTTGCGGACACTTATTTATGTTAATTTTTGGTCCTGAATATGTACCTGAAGTATTGACATTTCCTCATGAATTACCCTGTATATCCTTTTAGCATTCGTAATAAGCAATAAAGATTCGACGAGCATTGTTGACAGGGACATAACCAAATAAAAAATTAGCACCCTGAATCTTGGATAAGAAATCGTTGTGGACCTATGTGCATATGATTTTTTTTTATCTTATTTTATGCCAAGAAATTTCCCATATATTACGTTTTCAGCAAAAAAAAAATCTTGCTAAATTTTCTTTATAGAAAATATTATCCCACCTCATATCTGTACGAGCTACAGCAACACAGTGGCGGCTATTCAGGTGAAGTAGGTGAAGTGCTACTTCACCAGGAAAAATAAACAAGCAAACATCTAACTATATTTATTATATATCTCTTAAAATTTAACTTTTTACGTTCAATAAACCTAATTGGAAAAAATAAACTGTACATCTCGAATAAATATTTTACCTAACCGTTGGCGGCATGTCTTTTTAAAACTCTCAATCGAACATTATTATAACAACTATAACAGTGGCGCAAACCGCTTCGACTTTGCTGGAGGTGCTATGGTTCAGTTTACGATTTTCCTACTACGTTGCCATGACAACGCGTACGCTATGACGTCGACCGCATGGAAGATTAATGTTAATCAGCGCCATACAACGCTCTCGGTGAATTGCTAACGCAGTACACTACACCCACGTGTCGTTTAGTTTGGGGTGGTTGTTTATTTTTATTTTCGCGGATTTCGCTGCAACCGGTTAGTTCCTTTGCAGTTTACTAGACTGTTTTGCGTTATATTTATTTATGGCGTTGTTACAGCTTTATTTGGTGTCGGGTTTATTAATTTACATTATTGATGAATCCGATCACGGATGTGGTTTGCATTTTGTTGGAAACTCCATTTAATCGATGGAAGGAACAAGATCAGAGTTTTAATCGTCATCCTGGTTTTCGGCGTACAAGTGGTTATGTGTTTTGCTGGCCTTGTTTACTATTTTCCAATAAATATTCAGTGTGGAATAAGGAAGGATTTGCAGGTATGTTAAATATATGAAGATCTTTACATAAACATGAAGACTCGGCGGAGCATTTAAATTGCAAATTAATGCTAAAAACATTTGTAAAAAATCAAAGCACTATAGCTGACACTTTAAGAGAAAATGCTAAACTATATAAAGTACATTTTAACGAAAACGTCCGATTAAATAGACTATTTATGTGCTTGGTAATTGACGCAGTGGTGTACCTTGCAAAACAAGAGTTAGTCTTTCGCGGCCATGATGAGAGCAGCGAGTCAATGAATAGGGAGAATTTTAAAAAGCTTTTAGGTTTATCAATATCCAGAAATTCCCAAGAACTAAAAGATCATCACAAAAAATTAAAATTGTTTTTACTGGTGACCGAAAACTATTCTAAACTAAATAATTATTCATTAATTGAATTTAATTGAATGCATTTCTGATTATTTAAATGATCATGTAAAAAATGAAATAATGAACACACAGTTTTTTTCTGTGCAAGTGGATGACACCAATGATATTACGCAAACCTCCCAGTGCTCCATAATTTTAAGATACGTTAATTCAGAAGGTTCAGTAATCAAGAGATTCTTAGAATTTTATATATTTTATAATGTCAGCTCCGACAGAACGCCGGAGAATTTATATTCTCTATTGGATCAAATTTTGGACCAATTTGACTATAAACATAAATTAATACGGCAACGTTACGATGGCGCAAGTGTGATGTCTGTCCATCTAAATGGCCTTCAAAAAAAAAAGAAAAAGCGCCGCAGGCTGTATTTGTCCTGATGCAGCAAAGTTTAAAAATATTTCCGAATGTCGAATTTTTTTGCAAGCCTTAGTGGTATTCCCTCATTTTTTCATCACTCAGCCAAATGAACGTATGTTCTTACATCTGCATCTACAAGGAGTATGCCAACAATTACAGAAACTCGTTGGTCTTCAAATTCGAAGTTAGTAGATGTGATTGTACAAGTTGCGTTCTTCAAAAAAAATCGTTTGACATTCATTTTTGCATATCCAACATAAAACATTTTTTTAATACCATGTTTGATCATTACAAACGTGAGCTTGCTAACCTTTCACCTGAAGAAATTAGGGCTAAGGATAGAACCCTTTTTTATGAAATATTGGACCATATTTTAACGGAAATGACACTAAACTTTTAAGACTCAAGAAAAACTTACATATTTATGTTTAAATGCTAAATTTTCCGAATATAGTTTAAATTTTCCGACTGGCCCGTTTGAAAATTTGTTACAGTTATATGGGGAAATATTTTCAAAAAGTCAACGAGTTAAAAATGAGCTTGGTCTTATTTTTGCCAATGACAGTAATTGGAATATATCGCTGTAAGAGAAAAATTATTGAAAATAAAGATATTTTAACCAAAGCATATAAAGGATGCTCAGAGGCTGCAAATCAGGACAATAACACAATCAATGAATTGAGGCAAATAATTCAAGAACTTAAGACAGAATTAGATGATAAAAATAAATATATTAAGAGAATTAAGAGGCAATCTATCTCTTTTGCTGATGAGGCAACAGCAAACAAGGCTCAACTCAATTATTAGAGATTTGACAAATAAAATTAAATGTCAGACCCCAAAACCATTTGATGAAACCAAAGCTACTCAAACTGATTCTAAAAGAATGGATGAAAGCGACAGTCAGACGGATATTAAATTCAACTTAGAAGCTTTTTCACAAACTGAAACTATGTCAAAGACGGAGCTCTTTGAGCCTCAAATGAGCATTATGAAAGAAAGGGAAAATGAACAAACAATAAATAAACTAAGGACCGAACTGGAAGAGCTCAGAGCAATAAATCGCAATTGAAGTAATAACTGCCGAAAACCATATGCTGTCAGCTGAGGCTATACTATGTTTGATCATTACAAACGTGAGCTTGCTAACCTTTCACCTGAAGAAATTAGGGCTAAGGATAGAACCCTTTTTTATGAAATATTGGACCATATTTTAACGGAAATGACACTAAACTTTTAAGACTCAAGAAAAACTTACATATTTATGTTTAAATGCTAAATTTTCCGAATATAGTTTAAATTTTCCGACTGGCCCGTTTGAAAATTTGTTACAGTTATATGGGGAAATATTTTCAAAAAGTCAACGAGTTAAAAATGAGCTTGGTCTTATTTTTGCCAATGACAGTAATTGGAATATATCGCTGTAAGAGAAAAATTATTGAAAATAAAGATATTTTAACCAAAGCATATAAAGGATGCTCAGAGGCTGCAAATCAGGACAATAACACAATCAATGAATTGAGGCAAATAATTCAAGAACTTAAGACAGAATTAGATGATACAAATAAATATATTAAGAGAATTAAGAGGCAATCTATCTCTTTTGCTGATGAGGCAACAGCAAACAAGGCTCAACTCAATTATTAGAGATTTGACAAATAAAATTAAATGTCAGACCCCAAAACCATTTGATGAAACCAAAGCTACTCAAACTGATTCTAAAAGAATGGATGAAAGCGACAGTCAGACGGATATTAAATTCAACTTAGAAGCTTTTTCACAAACTGAAACTATGTCAAAGACGGAGCTCTTTGAGCCTCAAATGAGCATTATGAAAGAAAGGGAAAATGAACAAACAATAAATAAACTAAGGACCGAACTGGAAGAGCTCAGAGCAATAAATCGAGATATGATAACATCAATTGAAGTAATAACTGCCGAAAACCATATGCTGTCAGCTGAGGCTGAGAAACTGAAGGATGATATTTTCCATCACAAGTACTATTCAGAATCATCTCTGAAGGATCAGATGGTAGATAAGAGGAAATCTGCAGTGATGACAGCAGTCATGAAGAAAAGGTCAAGGTCAATCAAACATAGGGTGTTAGTGTATGGAGACGAAACAGCTAGAGGTTTCTCCTCTCGTTTGTCTTCTTTCTTGGACAAAAATATATATGGAGTGGAAGGTATTGTTAAACCAGGAATAGACTTACAGGAAGTTTCTAAAAACATAAAAATATACCGCTCACTGATCAACCTTGATTGATTATATTTGTTCCAATTTTCCTAAAGATAAACTAACCTGTAATGTTCTGCAAGAAGGTCTATCAGATCATGATGCGCTTTCATGTAATTTTAATTTTAGACTCAAGGTATCTAGTACAACTAAATATAAGGAAGACTGTATACAAGGAAATATTACCAAAGGTTCTTGCTTTCTTGTGATGATGTAAACTGGCGCTCTCTTCTAAATTCTGAGAATCCCTTGCAATCATTCCATACATCTTTATGTCAAATATTTAATAAATCATTTTAGATTAAGAATATTAAAAAAAAGTCAAAAAAGCCTTGGATTACGAAGGGTTTAAAGGTTTCAGCCAGAAATATGAGGTCTCTTTGCTACATTAGAAAATATTTTATGACTAATGAATATTTTGGTATTGTTTTCTCAAATTACAGACGTATTTATAGAAAGACGATTAAGTGTGCTAAGGATCTTTATTACAGTAGGAGAATGGAATATGCAGACAACAAGCAGAGTGAAGCTTGGAAAATTGTAAATGAACTGAGAGGAAAAAAGAAAACAATACGGTGCGCTTCAGATTCAAACGTCTCAGCAGATGAAATGAACAGCTTTTTTTGCTCCATTGCTGCTACTTTGAAGAACAGATTGTTCTCAAGTATCAGTTATTCTGAATTCTTAAAAAATGTACCTGTTCAATACGACTCATTTTTCTTTTTGCCAACAGACATTTACGAACTGAAAAAAATCATTTTGGATATTAAGAGAAATGGAGCTACAAGGTGGGACAATATATCAATAAGAATATTCCTTGAACTTTCGGATACCATATTGTATGTGCTGTCAGACTGTATTAATGATTCATTTTGTAAGGGGGTGATTCCAGATTGTCTGAAGATGGCGACAGTCATTCCAATATCTAAGGAGGGAGAAGAGGACCTAGCATCGAATTACAGATTAATATCGCTGCTGCCAATATTGTCTAAAATAATAGAAAAACTGGTAAAAGTCCATATGGTTGCATTCTTAACCAAGTATGGTGTTCTAAAATCGGAACAGTTTGGACTTCAACAAGGAAAAAGTACAAGTGATGCCATATTTTCATTCTTGGAAAATCTTTATGAAAGACTGAATGAGAAGGAGGTTGCCGCAGCAGTCTTCTGTGATTTGTCAAAGGCGTTTGACTGTGTGAACCATAGAATACTGCTGCGAAAACTTGAAATGTATGGTTTTAGGGGGACACCGTTGAAATGGTTTAAGTCTTATTTGGAAAACAGAATAGAGTGTGTTTCTTTTGGGGGACGTGTATCAGGGTATCAAGAATTGGAGTTTGGGGTACCACAAGGATCAGTCTTGGGACCCATTTTGTTTTTGTTATATATAAATGACATTGCGGGTATTAATATATCTGGCAGATTCACCTTATTTGCGGATGATGCGACCATACTTTGGCATAACAGGGACAGTAAGGTCCTAAGTGAGAATATTAAAAATGATTTAAAGATAATTAAATGTTGGTGTGATTCAAATCAATTATCCTTGAACTTGAATCACTAATATAGTCTCTTTTGGGTTTAACTTGGATGATATAAGTTTGGATGATGCTATACTGGACAATATAACAGAAAATAAATTCCTAGGTCTATACATTGATAACCAGTTAAAGTTCGAATTTCATATAAATTCCATTAAGTCCAAAGTTGCTTCAAATTGTTATGCCATTAGAGTAATTTCAAACAATTTAAATGATTACAGTACTGTAAGGAGCGTATACTTCTCCCTAATTGAATCGCACTTGCGTTATGGCATTTGTTTCTGGGGGATATGCTCCATGCAACTTTTCGAAAGTGTTTTTATTCTCCAGAAAAGGGCTGTGCGATATATGTGTAGAGCAAGGGTTCGTGATTCATGTAAACCTTTATTTGTCAAGTATGGTATATTGACGTTAGCTTCTTTGTTTATTTTAGAGACTGTGTGCTTAATTTACAAAAAATATAAACACCAAAGTCAGTTAAGAGATAGTCATAACTATAACTTTAGAGACCCTGATTTGCTTTTACTACCTATCCCCTCTAACTCTCGTATAAAAACCTCAATCATTTATAATGGTAAGAAATTGTTTAACCACTTACCCCAACACCTTAGATTGACACCATCTTTGGTGAAGTTTAGAAAGGAGGTTAAAAAACTTCTTTGTGTGAGAGCCTATTATCGAATTGATGATTTCTTTACATACAGATTTTAGACACTTTTGTATAGTAGAACTGTAATGATTTTATATTTTAAGTTTTTTAAATGTGTGAAACCTTGTTAGGTATATGTTGTTTTAATCTTTATATGTTGTTTTAATAATATGACTAACTGAATATTTTATATATTTTTATTTTGGTAAATTATTATCCATTTGGTACAATATTTAGTTCCACCTGATATCATGTTTCAACATTGTTTTTCTGTACAGCTTTTGAGTTTGAAGTTTGAGTTTGTGTATTATTAGGGTAATTTGGAAATTTTGTTGGTCATTCGTTGTGAGTGAATTCCTTGATAAAGATTTTTTAATTTCAAGTTGTTCTAAAAGATCCAAACGTTTACCTTTATTTTCTTGATGTAATAACATTACATTATCGGTGTCAATAAAATGGTTGTTTTCTATGCAATGAGCAGATAATCCTGAATTTTTAACATTATATAAAATAGAGTTACGGTGTTCTTTTACTCTTGTTTGGATATTTCTACCCGTTTGCCCAATATAGAGAGCTTCACAGTCCTTACATTGAACTTTGTACACACCTAATTTATTAGATTGACAAATTTTTTCCTTATTATTTATTAAAACACTACCTAAACTAACACTATAAAACTGTCTTCTAAGAAAATGTATCACTCCAGAAATATAGTATAGCTAATATTTTTACTAACATACAATATAACGCTAATAAAGGAGAAACCAATATTATAAAAAAATTAAAAAACAAGCTAGAACAGAATGAGCTAGTACTTTGCAAAGCAGATAAAGGCAATACTGTCACTATACTAACTAGAGCTGAATACGATTCAAAAATTCAAGAACTCCTTAACTGTAATGAATTCGTGAAAACTAATCATAACCCAACCACTAAAGATCAGAATAAAGTTACAAGGGCTATTAAAGACAATAATACAGTTCTTTCTGGTATTAATTACTACAAACTAAAATCAATGAACCCTTTGCCACCAATATTATACGGCCTTCCGAAAATGCATAAAGAAAATAATCCAATTAGACCTATTGTATCATGTATCATATAATGCTCCATCCTTTAAGCTATGCAAAGAACTAAGTAACATTCTTTCAAAACTAACCAATTTTCATTCAAAATACTCGATAAAAAATTCTTTTGAGTTTATAAAAAATACAGAATATCTACAGTTACCTAATAATGCTAAACTTGTCTCTTTTGATGTAAAAAGTCTGTTTACATCAATACCCACAAAAGAACTGCTAGATATACTAGAAAAACTTATACAAAAATTGGATATATCCGTAAAAGAAAAAACAGAATTAATAAACCTTTCCCGAATCTGTGTAAATCAAAGTTATTTCCAATTTAAAAATGAAATTTACTTACAAAAAGAAGGACTGCCAATGGGATCACCCATTTCTCCTTTATTAGCGGAAATATTTATGTCACATTTTGAGGAATTAATATTTAATAGCAATAACAATTTAAAATCACATGTTATCTATTGGACTCGTTATGTCGATGATGTTTTCTGTATATGGGATAGTACAGAAAGGAGACTATCCCAATTTTTAGATTTTCTAAATACGATTTATCCAAAAATTCAGTTTACAATGGAATTAAAAGATAACAACGAAATCAACTTTTTAGATATTACTATAAAAAGAATCAATAAACAACTTAAATTTAACATATACAGAAAACCAACAACAACAGACACAGTTATTCATAACCATTCTAAACAGTCTTGGAGAATAAAAATGTCACCTTTTCATAGTTTCGTACAAAGGCTATTAACCTTTCCCTTAAGTAAAGAAGACTATAATAACGAGTTAAATGTACTAAAACAAATTGCAAGAAATAACGGTTATAATGAATCTCTAATAGATGATAAAGAATAAAAAACGCAAAATTCTTAGAAGACAGTTTTATAGTGTCACGCCTCAATTAACCAAAAATTTTAGGTTTTTAAATTATATTCCCAATTATAGTAACAAAATATCAAATAAGCTTAATAGATTAGGTTGCAACACAATTTCTGTAAATAAACTAAATTTAGGTAGTATTTTAATAAATAATAAGGAAAAAACTTGCCAGTCTAATAAATCAGGTGTGTACAAAGTTAAATGTAAGGACCGTGAAGCTGTCTATATTGGGCAAACGGGTAGAAATATCCAAACAAGAGTAAAAGAACACCGTAACTCTATTTTATATAATGTTAAAAATTCAGGATTATCTGCTCATTGCATAGAAAACAACCATTTTATTGACACCGATAATGTAATGTTATTACATCAAGAAAATAAAGGTAAACGTTTGGATCTTTTAGAAGAACTTGAAATTAAAAAATCTTTATCAAGGAATTCACTCACAACGAATGACCAACAAAATTTCCAAATTACCCCAATAATAGACAGCCTTCTAAGTACCTATAATATAAACGTAAAAAATCCCATTTTAAATAGATAGGCAATAAAACTAAATTGCATTATGCACACTATTAGATATAGCTCATTTTTAGTTTAGTATTCACTAAAGCATCTCTTGAGAAAGGCCTAAAAAGCCGAAACATATATAGAGTAACTCTCTAATAAATGAAACATTAAAAAGCCAAAGTGTTTTTAAATAAACCATATGTTTAGATGGTCACTGCTTATGTGAGATTAAATGTATTTATTTTGTATTTCATGGCATTAAAATCAACTTTTTCCCATCTGAATTTAGGGATGCAGGGTAAGCAATAAAGTCATGTAAAAGTTCAAGAAGTTTGAGTGTGTACCATTTTTAATGTAACCAAAGTAATTTCAATTTCAGACTTCTTTGGCTTATTTCAAGATTTGCTGGGACCGAAGCGTTTTTCTTCGAGGTTAATTTTTTTCTCAGAAACATAACATAAAAATAATATATAGAAAAATTCTTACCTTACACTAGTCATCTGATCTTCAATACTATGATTATTGCAATACTGATGAATCCAAGGGTATATCAAATACTCTTCTATATTGGGGCAGAGATTCAATACATAAAAAGAGACTATTAACATAAACAGATTAAACTCGTTTCCTTGACATCTAAATCCTCTAGATGCAATTTCGAATGCTAATCTACCTAAACCAGCTCCTGGAACTAAAATTTTAATATTGCTTCTTTTAGACTGGTCTTCCGGGAAACTTGCCAATATTTCATCAATAATTGGCTGGTAACATTGTTTTCGTTCTGCAGCTCCTAACGAACTCCAATCTCGCATGAGCTGTTTGAACACTGACTGCACCTTATCTAGTCCTAAAAGTATACATAAAAAAAATATTTTAATTCGATTCAAATGTATAAATTTAAGATAACTAACCAGTTTGAGCCTCTTATACCGCAGTTTATGATTTATTGTTGGTTCTCTTACTGATATTTTCCGCCATCTGTCAAAATATATGTATAGTTGGTGATACTCGTGAGTATGGTATAGTCAAAAGCACTGTTATCGTGCGGGTCATACGATTTATCAACGACAAACTTTTTAAGTTTGTTTTTCTTTTATTACATGTAATCATATCCTCCGCATAAAATCCGAAAGATGAATTAGATAGACCTATGATATTTTCATATGAAAAAAGAGGATACACGTATAAATACCACCAGTTCCAAAAATCTTTGAGCAATGTCACTTCAAAGTCAGACTGACAAGTAAGTGACAAAATGAGTAACAGAAAACCATTTTCGGGTTTTTTGCATCCACAAGCGAAAAAAATGGTATTAAATCTAATAAAATATTACGAAAATGAAAATTCACCAGCCAATATCCAGAAGACAGTAGTAAGCAGACAGTAGCAAAAGCTCTGAGAATCGGTATAAGGACGGTGCAGAAAATTGTGCATGAAAAAAAGCATAATTTACTACCGAAGAAGATTAAGAAATGTACCGGGTGGCCAACTAAGAATGGACGCCGGCCATAACTCGCTAACCGTTAATCATATAACTTGGGGGAAAAAAAATTATTAGCTAAATCGACTAAGAGAAATCGCTGGAAAATATTTTGAAGTTCCGCATATGGCCGCTAGGGGGCGCAACTGTTATGGTCAATCAGAAAAAGGGCTGTTTCTTAAAAAATATTCATGTAAAGGTATATTATAAATACTGCCATCGTAAAGAGTAGAAAAATTGTGATTTTTTTGTTAAGGATATTTTGCTCTATCTCGTAAAATGTAGTGGTGGGGAAGGTCAAACATGTTTTTATTTAAATGTCAATAACTCCGTTATAAGTCAACGGAATTGAACAAACTAGGTCTCGTTTAAAAGAGCCCATCTTAACTAATAATCTGATGTAAAAAAAAAATCCGATTTGATTTCGCCGTGGTAACTTAGAGGGCGCTGATTGACATCACAACAATTATTACGCATTATTTTGAAAATTTTAAATAGCACGCTATATCTCTTTTAACACAATTTAATAGAGGAGGAAATTCTCAATAAGTCAGTGCAAATTTCAGCTTCCTAACTTTTTTCAAACCGGAAATATAAATAAAACAAATATTAGGGCGCTGGGTACGCAACATCTCCCTAATCTGTATGGACATAGCCTACATCACAATAATTCAGTAATAATACCACAGATAATATTCAACGCAAATCGCTAAAAATTATACTAATGTTCTGAAATAACCACCAGGTGGCGGAGTAGGAGTCAATAAGTGCAATATTAAATTTTCATTATAATGGGAAATGAAAGCCATTTAAATGGAACGTGTGAAAGAAACGATAATAAAAATATAATTCAATTAATGCCGCCCTAAATGTTCAAATTGTCGGCCATCGTTTTCGATGCACTTATGCATCCTATCTCGCGTGGATAAAACTGCAGCCTCCAGTTCACCAACTGAAATAGTATTTATACAGTCTCTTATTCGTTGAATTATATTTTCCCGTGTAGTGGGTCTGGTGGCAAAAACTAAATCTTTCACTCGACCCCATAAATAAAAATCTAAACACGTTAGGTCGGGTGACCTAGCTGGCCATGGAAGGGTGCCGCCTCGCCCTATCCATCGGCCAGGATAGTGGGCATCTAAAAATTCCCGAACGTTGACGGCGAAGTGCGCTGGACAACCATCGTGCTGGTATACCAATCGTTGTCGGACGTTCAGAGGTACGTCCTCCAACAAAATCGGCAATTCCTCCCTTAAAAATCTTAGATATCTCTCACCATTCAATGGATTATCGAAAAAAATGGTCCGATAATTCGTCCGCCTAAAATCCCTGCCCAACAATTTACAGACCAACGGCCTTGGTGCTGGACTTCGCGCATCCAATGTGGATTTGTTCTGGACCAATAATGTGTATTGTGAAGATTGACACGTCCATCGCTCTGAAAGGTAGCCTCATCGGTCCACAATATTCGCCTCAGAAATTGCCGATCTTCCCTCATTACACCCAAAAGCCAGTGACAATGGTTTAGTCTGTGATCAAAATCTGCAGCAGTCAATTCCTGATGCAGCACTAAGTGATATGGATGTAACCTAAAACAAGATGAAGATATTTAATTGATGTTCCAGGAAATTATTGGTTTTCTAGGCTTAAAGACCTATGTGACATCAGAATCACGTGACTTTTGTTAAAAAATATGTCCAGTTTATATTTGCAATGTCGTTGCTTACTTGTGCTCTTTGAGTATATTTTGAACAGTGGTTCGCGTTACTCCTAGGTCTAGCGCAATAATTCGAGTACTTAGTTGAGGATTAAACTCGATATACGCTAGCACATTAATTACATTCTCTTCGGTGCGTCCTCTGCGTTGTCTGCGGTATACGGGAATATGCACGTTTCCAGTGGTTCGCAAACGTTGGATCACTCGAAGAAAAACCTTTTTACTTGGGTGGCGTCTCTGCGGATATTCCTGCGCATATACTCTTGCAGCAACCGTAGCATTTCTCAAACATTCAAAATAAACACCTATCATGTGGAATAGTTCTTGATTTGTATAAATCATTTTGTTCTTAACACAACGCAATACGAACAATAACAAATCTTTAACAAGAAAAATACGAACTACAACAATAACATGAACAACAGCAACTAGAAAAACTCAAAAAACACGAAAATCTCGGACAAAAACGCGAAATGATAGCAATACTATTAGGAAATTCAAGAACGATAAATAGCAACTAAAAGGCACTGACAAGAAACTATTGTTTATTTTTTGACGTATTACTTTCAATTTTGTTTTCACAGCCTACTATTTTTTTTGCTTGATGTAGCAGAAAATTGCTAAGGAATTATTATTTATCTATGTTTTTAGTTTATTGTTATTCTTGTGCATAAATTGTCGATTTTAAGAAAGACGGAGATTTGCAACGGTCGAATATATTAGGATTTTTCTTATTTATTAAATTATATCTAACTTAATGAAAATAGAGTAAACTACAAAAAAAAATATAGAAAAGTAAAATTGCGAGTAAAACTATGCTTATTAACGTCTACTGCGCCACCTGGTGGTTATTTCAGAACATTAGTATAATTTTTAGCGATTTGCGTTGAATATATATATATATATATATATATATATATATATATATATATATATATATATATATATTTGTTTTATATATATATATATATATATATATATATATATATATATACATATATATATATATATTATATATATATATATTTTTTTTATATATATCTATATATATATATATTAAATTGTGTTAAAAGAGATATAGCGTGCTATTTAAAATTTTCAAAATAATGCGTAATAATTGTTGTGATGTCAATCAGCGCCCTCTAGTTACCACGGCGAAATCAAATCGGATTTTTTTTTACATCAGATTATTAGTTAAGATGGGCTCTTTTAAACGAGACCTAGTTTGTTCAATTCCGTTGACTTATAACGGAGTTATTGACATTTAAATAAAAACATGTTTGACCTTCCCCCACCACTACATTTTACGAGATAGAGCAAAATATCCTTAACAAAAAAATCACAATTTTTCTACTCTTTACGATGGCAGTATTTATAATATACCTTTACATGAATATTTTTTAAGAAACAGCCCTTTTTCTGATTGACCATAACAATTGCGCCCCCTAGCGGCCATATGCGGAACTTCAAAATATTTTCCAGCGATTTCTCTTAGTCGATTTAGCTAATAATTTTTTTTCCCCCAAGTTATATGATTAACGGTTAGCGAGTTATGGCCGGCGTCCATTCTTAGTTGGCCACCCCGTACACGAAAAAAGCCAAAGACAGAAGACTTAAGCGACAATGTAAAAATGGATGTTCGTAATGCAATTTACGATTTATACACATCAAAAACTAATATAACCCTTCAAGTTTTAAAAAATCGAGGCATATTGAAAATTTGACCAAAATGGTTGTCAAAATTAATAAAAACGTTGGGTTTTCGATATAAAAAGGACTGTAATTGAAGATTTTTATGCGAGTTGCCACATATAGCAAGTCAGCGTATCCAATGTTTAAAGAAATACACGGAAAATGTTAATTCAAAATTTAGAAAAGTGGTATTTTTAGACGAGACTTGGATATTTTCTAATGGAAGTGGTTCGAAATCCTGGCAGGACGAGTCTGTAAAAAGTGTCAAGAGTAAAAAAGGATGTGGGACGGGAAAACGGTTCATCATTTTGCATGCAGGTTCTTCAACAGGATTTCTACCAGGTGCAAGTTTACTGTTTTCTTAAGCATCCAAAAGTATGGACTACCATGATAATATGAACTGTGAACTGTTTGAAAAGTGGTTAAAAGAACAACTGATTCCAAATTAAGATGTTCCATCTTTAATCATTCTGGACAACGCATCTTATCATTCAAGAATCTTAAATAAACAACCTACTTCATCCTGGAAGAAAAGTGATATTTATGACTGGCTAATAAAACAAAAACAAAATCCTTTACACAATATGCTGAAACTAGAACTTTTTTTAATAGCAAAATCTATTAAAAAAACCAACAGTATATACCGTAGATGAAATATTACGGGAAAATAGAGATGAGGTTTTACGACTGCCGCCATACTATTGCCAGTTTAACGCCATAGAATTAATATGGACTGGGGCAAAATCATATTACGAAAACACGTGAACGATGGTCTTACATCACATGAAGTGCAAATTGTTTGGCAAGATTCATTAAATTATATTACACCGGAGAAATCGAAATAGCTCCAATGATCATTGCGCCATTTGAGGACGACTCAGAAGATGAAGACTTTTTAAGTGATGATGATATTTTTTAGTCTCTAATATTAAAAAGTTTCTGAAGGATTGTATTAGTCTTTGACTTGTATAAATCATAAATTGCATTATCAATATCCATTTTTGCATTGTAACTTAAGACTTTTGCCTTTGGATTTTTTCGTGTACATTTTTTAATCTTCTTCAGAAGTAAATTACGTTTTTTTTCATGCACAAGTTTCTGTACATTCCTTATAGCGATTCTCAGAGCTTTTGCCACTGGCTTCTGGATATTAGCCAGTGAATTTTAATTTAAACATTTTTTTATTAGATTTGACACCATTTTTTTGCTAACTTTTTTAGTACATTTGTAATTTTGTAGGCAATAAATAAATAATTATAGAATATTGGTTCCAATTTTAAAGCGTGTTTAAAATAAGTATATTTTTTTATTAATTATAAGTCAAAATTTGATATATAAAAATCGGTAAAATCGCTTTGGGCTAACGAAAAATACAGCCTATATATATATATATATATATATATATATATATATATATATATATTAGATTTTGGCGAAACGTCAGCAAAACTGTTCTTTTCAGAACGACAGCAGTGAACGGATGTACACCTGGAATGAAAACACATTGTATTTTTTCATCCGTGAAGGAGCAAAAATCAACATATATATATATATATATATATATATATATATATATATATATATATATATATATATATATATATATATATATATATATATATATATATATATATATATATATATATATATATATATATATATATATATATATATATATATATATATATATATATATATATATATATATATATATATATATATATATATATATATATATATATATATAGATATATATACATATATATATATATATATATATATATATATATATATATATATATACGTATATATATATATATATATATATATATATATATATATATATATATATGGCGGCAGTCGTAAAGAGTCGAATAGAGACTCTATTCGGACGCGAGAAAGCTTCGAGAATGCCAAATGTGATTTTGGCGAAACGTCATCAAATCTGTTCTTTTCAGAAAAACAGTAGTGAACGGATGTACACCCCGAATGAAAACACATTATATATATATATATATATATATATATATATATATATATATTTGTATTTTTCGCATGCATGGCTCTTAATTTTAGACTGAAATTTAAAGAAATCGAATAAGTAGTTTTTTAGCTATGCCGCGAACACACAGACTAACGGACAGACATACGGAATTGAGAAAACATGTTTTCCGGCATCTAGGGACCCTTAAACGTAAAGATCTGAAAAAATAGGGAAGTAATAACTAATTATCTTGTGTTTTTAACAAAAGTGTATATTTTTGCAAAATAATTTTTTTTGTTATCACAATACAAAAAAAACAAGTTTTCTTTGCACAGGGGTGGCCCGCATTTAAATAAATGACACTGTATAAGTGGTTAGATTTTTAAGTCAAGCGGGGCTCATATTTTTTGGTGACTGATAAAAAAATCTCACTTTGATTAAGTGGCTGTTTAAACAGAACATATCCTGATTGTTCCACTGATTCGAACCGCCTTCCGACTTTAGTAAGGCGCTTGTCATTTTCTGTATTTCTGTTTTTGCCAACCAAAAAATTTTAACCAAATACATATTTAGCGAATTTTCTTATTTAGTCCCTCGGCATTTAATATATAAAATAATATTATCTTAATAATATTGCATAATATAATAAAAAAACTATTATTTTCTCCCTGTATATTTGTAAATAGCCCATCGAGATTTAATAGCTCGATAAAAGAATCACACAACATTTTGGTATTCACTGTGTTTTCTGATTTGATTCATAATGTTGGTGACCTTTGGACCAGCACGATAAGACCGCATTCGACTATACGAATCTTTTGCCCCCCACCCATTAAAATCCGTTTATCTTATTGAACTCTAGGAGGTTAATTTATTTTTTTTATGATGAAATGGTTACATTTTGGTAAAAATCCAATATGGCGGTACAAAATGGTGACCGGGTGAAATGTTAAAAAATTATTTCTAAAAAAAACTAGTATTCCATAGAAATCATCTGGTAAAATTTTAGTACTTGCTTAATTTACCCGAAATTTAGCAAAAAAAGCAATTATTATGTAGAAATCAGCCGGTAAAATTTTGGTGCGAATCCAATATGGCGGTTTAATAAAACATTTTAAGAATTAGCAAGCAAAATTACTTATCAGATTGATTTCTAGTTTTGGGCAACAATTAAACGTGATATAGAGACGAACTGGTAAAATTGTGGTAAAAATTCAAGATGGCGAACCAAAATGGCGGCCAAATAAAATGTGTTATCGTGAAAAAAAAATCCTCTCCAGGGTTTTATATGGCTTCAAATTTTAGCGTTTCTAGATTCCCAAGAACATGTTTTCTCAATTGAGTCGATCTGTTTGTCTGTCAAATTTAGGCATAATTAAAAACTACCTACTCGATAAACGACTAGCCAAAGGGTATTTTGAGAAATTATTTTCTCAACCTATGACGACATCTAAATCTGAGGAAAGAGGTGTAGAAAAGAAACACATAGAAAAAAACTTAAAGGATAAACAAAACAGAACAACTAGAATACGACATGTCCCTTCATCTTTGTTATAATGTAAGGACGTAGCAGACTGAATCGTACACTACAGAATGCTAAACATTCTAAATGGTAGGAATTCGCAAATAACGTCAGTACCAAGTCAAATAACCTCGGGAAAAAAAGGATATACAATGATAACACGATTTCAGGTCGAAAAGTAACATAATACATAAATGTCACAAAATTACACAGAATTCTACTTGAACAAGGATAGACAGAAAACATTACAAAACCAATCCGCCTTACTGGGTTTTTAGCTGCACAGTACTGAGCTTACAAATGTTATACTCCGGGAAATGACAATTGTAGTTGCATACTAGCCGGTCAACAAATGCGTTAAGCCCATAATTTGTACGGTGGTATCTTTTATACCTCGAAAAAGATGTTTAATAACCTCCCAGTCAGTATTCGAAGCATCAGTAATTACAGATTGTTTAGAATTAGGATTAAGAATCTAACGATCTCGGAGACTTTTTATAGTGTTGAGGAATTTCTGTCTAAGAATTTTAATTAATGCTTCTTATGATATGTGTATATTTTGTACTAATAATTATACTTTAGGACTTGTATGTTAAGTGTATTAAGTATGTTATTTTAGTTTCTTGTTTTTTTTTTACCTGTTGGACATGATATAGTATGGATGAATCTGTTTATTGAATTTTTAATCTTGTGTATTATGTTGTTATATATTATGACTGATCATCATTGTTGCAATGTGATGTGATATATTTTTTTTTCTTTTTTTAGTTTTTTTTTATATTTTGTGCAGTTTTATACTAATGTTGTATAATTATTTTCTTTTATTGAGGAATTTGACTTTGGGCTTTTTTGCAGTGATTTAATCATACTTGTCTCAAATTCTTTCTTGCCCATTCATTTATTTATTATTTTGATTTTTAACATATTTATTTTTATAGCTTTGTCATTGAGTACTTTTTACTTTAGACAATAAAGCATATTTTGACTTTGACTTTCTAAAAATAGTTGAGATTATCTCTAATAGGAACCAAAAATGAGACCAACTCCAGCAATATTTCACAGTCAATATCTCCAATGAGCAATTTGTGTAGAAAAATAAGAAGTGCGTTCTTTCTCTTCGAAACTCTAGGGTTTTTAGGCCACAAAGAAGAGCTCTTGTGTTTTTTTTGTTTATTCAAAATCTTCCCCTAAGACGATACATTGTATAAGAATAGTCATAAAACCAGTAAGCAAAATAAAACTTAAATACTACCTAAGACTAATTTGGACATTAAGACCATTTACAAACAATATATTTATACTAATCCAAAACAAAGTCAAAATAATTTATATCATGTACTCGTCCATTCAATAAATACATTTATCAACCAAGTATATAACTTACAATTAAACTGATGAATATTAGTCAAACCCGTTATTTCTTTTGGCAACACATTAAACATTTTCAAACCCATGATGTTAGGCGATCTGTACATAATCTGAGACTTATAAGGAGGTATATGAAATGTATCTGCATTTCTAGTATTCAATGAGTGCAGGTCACTATGCTTCGGATAGGAGAATCTGTTCTTAAAAATATGTAAACATGTTTCCAGGATATATAAACCTGTTAGTTAAAACATTAAAATGCCTAAACAATTCTCTGCACGATGTTCTAAAACTGACCCCAGCTATGCATCTGATAATTCTCTTCTGCTTTATAAATACATCTTTTGATTGAGCAGAAATGCCCCAAAACACCCCATACCTAAGAACAGACTCGACTTACGCATGGTATAACATTACGGGCTGCTTATGTGATAATATCTTTCTTAAATTTAATAAGATATAAAAAGCTGAATTCAGTCCTAACATTACATGGTTACAATGTTCTTTCCAATCTAGACAAGAATCCATATAAATTCCTAAAAACTTTACAGTTTGCACTATTTATTTTTGCATTATTCAATTCTAAATCTAATTTGTCTCACATGAAATCTAACATATTGTGTTTTACTCAAATTAAAATATTAGAAGTTACAAGAGAACCAGTTGTACAAATTACCAACAGCCACATTCACTTTATTTTTCAATGAATCGTCTGACTTTACAGAAGCCACCAAAGAGGTATCATCTGCAAAAGAGGTAACATGCATATCAGGCACCACTCCAATTCACTTACATAGGGCAAGAAAAGAACAGGGCCCAATACCGAGTCTTGTGGCACATCCATTATACATGGCATGCACTTCGAATTGACCTGAACTCTGGTACCTGATGATCACAAATATTTTATTGAAACATACTGCTTATGGTCCTCAAGAAAAGACCGTATCCATTGCAGCAACTGCTCATGCACTCCATAATATTGCAGCTTAGGCACTTATCATAATTGACACAATCAAAAGCTCTGCTGAGGTCACAGAAAACCCCAGCAGGACTATCTCTTGCATCAATGAAGTGCACTAGTTCATCATACAGTCCATGCATAGCCGAATGAGTGGGTTTGGAGTTTTGGAAACCCTGTTGTCTGTTAGAAATTACATTGTTAGTTCTTAGCAAAAGAAGAAATCTACCCAAAAAGCAATACTCAAATAGTTTAGAAAAGGAGGAGCAGATTGTCACGGGCCTGTAATTTTCAATGATCTGCACATCATCCTTTTTATGAATAGGGATAATTTTTCCGGTTTTCAGATAAGATAGGTTAATTAAATAAATTATTAAATCCACCATTGGGAGAGCAATTGCTGACAATACTTCACGAACAACACAGTTGGGTATATCATTGGAACTAAATGATTTTTTATTTTTCAGTTTCCCCATTATTAATACATAGAATTCTTCTTCCAGAAAGGGATACAAAAAAATTGTTTTTAACGTCAGGACGATTGTTAAAATAACTTATGTTACTTTAATTTTTTTTTTTTTTTTTTTTTAATGTTAATATATATATTACATAATTACATAATTAATATATCAGAATATAACAATTGCTTATTTCTAATTACATCCTAAATATATGTATATTCTACAAAATAATGCCTAGATGAGAAACCATCTGTGTGCATCATATGCCTGTTTTTTAATTTTCCTATTCTTAGTTTTTTAATTAAGTTGACAATAAATAATTTTAGTCAAGCAGCAACATAATAATGGGTATTGCTTAAATAAGCTAATTCTTTAGTTTACAGTAGTTCCAATTATGTAAACAAAGGTGCAAATATTTCATAATGTTCATAAATATATGTGGCACATGCCTTCTTAAATTTTGCTTTATTTTTAATTTCCCTAATAGTAGTTGGAAGTAAGTTGTACGTTTTGGGAGCCAGATATGAGAAATATTTTATGTTAATATTTTTAAAATTTAATGGAATTGAAAGCTTTTTGTTTGTTTTACTTTTAGTGTTATACATATGATCTAGATTATTCTTTAAAGATTCATGAAATTGTATGTATATGCAAATTGTTTTAATGTATATTGTTCTTATATTGCACGTTTGTTCTGTAAATAGAAGTTCAGATGGGTATAGTCTAGGTTTCTTGTAAATCACTTTTAAAATGTATTTCTGCACTATATTAAGCTTGCATAAAGCAGTGTTGTATAGACCACCCCATACTAATATACCATATCTTATTAGTGTTTCTATAAAGGATTTATACATTATAACTAATTCTTTAGAATTCAAAAATGTGCGTATTAAAAAAAACTTATATACTAACTTTCTAACTCTATTAGCCAAATAGTCTATATGTGCATGCCATTTCAGATGCTGATCTATAACAAGTCCTAAATATTTGGTTTGTGACACTTCTTTTATTATATTATTTCCTAGTACTATTTGAGAGAACTTAGGTCTATTGGCTGCCGTTAATGAAAATGCTATATAATTAGTTTTGCTCATATTCAGAGTTAATTTGTATGTATTTAACCAATTTATTATTATATCCAAACCCTCCTTAGATTTTTCAAGTACTTTTTCCCATCTCTCGCTGCTAAATATAAGTGCAGTGTCATCAGCAAAGGAGACAATTGAACCGTCAGTCTCCAGTTTTAACAATGAATTTAGGTAGATTATAAACAGTATTGGATCCAGTACTGTACCTTGTGGGATTCCAATTTTAATGCTTCTCTATGTGCTTAGTGTACCATTTATTTTTAATATTTGTTGTCTGTTTTCAAGATAGCTTTTCATTAAGTTCCATACAGTTCCCCTTATTCCATAATGTTGAAGCACTTCCAGAAGCTTATAGTGAGGCACCGTATCAAAAGCCTTTGCTAAGTCGAGGAAAATCCCAATACATTTTCTGCCATTATTTAGGTGACTGGTTACCTCTGATGTGAACCTGTAAAAGCGTCAGTGGTGCAACTTCCCTGCAAGAATCCATATTGGTTTGGTGATAAAATGTCATTTTTATTGAAAAAATCCATAAGTTTGGCTTTAAAGCTTTTCTCAAAAATTTTTGTAAAGCATGTAATGAGACTGATTGGTCTATAATTTCCTATGTTTGTACTAGGACCTGCCTTATGAATGGGTGTTACCACTGAAATCTTAAAGTGGGAAGGAACTTTGCCTATTCGAAAAATCAAATTAATTATATGCAGAATAATTTCTGTATGAGTCATCTTTATCATTTTAGCTGAAATTTCGTCAATGCCTGGCGAGCTGTCATTCTTTAAACTGTTAATATGTTTAATAAGATCATTCCTAGTAACTGGTGACAGAAACATTGAGCTCGTGTTAGGGTTATGCAATTTGTGTTGATGATTAGGCATTATAATTTGTTTTTCCATATTGATTCCAATATTCACAAAATAATCATTACAATAATTAGCCATTTCTGTATTATTTGTAAATTCACTCTTGTTTTCATCACCTTTGAGTATTTTAATCTGAGTCTTTTCGGTGGTTTTTTCATTTGAAGCATCTTTTATTACCTCATACATTTTTTTCATGTCATTTTTATTGTCATCAATCTGTTTTCTGTAGAAGTCGCGTTTTTGTTTACATATTAGTTTGTTTAGTTGATTTCTGTAGCTTTTATATTCATTATATAAATCCATTGTGTAGTTCTTCATTAATTTTCGTTTTAATTTATCCCTATGTCTGATTGAGTTTATAATACCATTGATAATCCATTTCTTTAATTTTATATGGTTCTTTTTTGCAATCCGTTCTGTTTGAGCATCTTTCATTAGAGTGTTGTAAATATCTAAGAAGGTATTCATAGCCACTTCTGGTTCATTACTATTAGTTATCACATTCCAGTCTTGTTCTTGCAGTAAGTGTTTAAATTTATCAAAATTAATAGTTTTTTTTAGATTTAATTTAACATTTTCATTGCTACTAGCGTAACCTAATGAGTTTTTAAAGCTAACATTAATCATGATAGGGTAGCGATCTGTAACATGACTGTCCAATATAAAGGATTTAAACTCTAATAAGGTTTTTCTACATTTTACAAATAGATGATCTAAATTTGTTTTAGAGTCAGGTCTAGTAATAGAGTTAATGTATGATAAGTATCCTAATTGTGACATACATACCAAATAGCTATTTACATTGTTATCTGTAGGTTTTAAAATATCTATATTAATATCACCTATAAGCATTTCAATGTCTTGACTATTAATAGTTTCTATATATTCTTCGATATCATCTATAAATTGTTCTTTTATTACAGGTGGTGGTTTGTAAACCGCATTAATACCTAAACTAATATTATTCTTTTTACAAATTATTCTACTTATGGTTGTTTGTGTTTTGGGTAATACATTTTTTGAATACATGGGTTTTAAATTCGATTTAACATATACTATAACACCATCATTTTTATTATATTTTGCATCATTATAAAAAATGTCATATCCTCCAATATTGAAGAAATCGGTTGAGGTAAGTTGGAAAGTCTCAGTTAATACTATAATGTCTGTATAATGCAAATTAAACATTTGTAAAAATAAAAGTAAATTATCAAAATTTTTCTGTATACTTCTTTTATTTAGATGTACAATATTAAAAAGTTTTTTATCTGTGTTTATGGTAACCTTTAATTGATCGCTGTCCACCATTTGTTTTTTTCCACCATATCGTTCAAAATATCGTCTTGTTGTAGAACTACCATTAAGTGCTGTAATCTATTTTAGTTCTTAAGATGTCCATGTGGTATTTTGTAGAAGGCAGCTTTCGTTTGAAGTTGTATGTTCCACATTGTAGTTGGTCTTGAAATTTTTGTTTGCTAAGTAACAATTTATGCACTTTTTAACTTGAGAGTTACATGAATTTGTTTCATGCTCTGCACCACAGTTACCACAGAGCGTTTTGTTTCTGCAATTATTGCTTTTATGGTAAAATCCTTGACACCTGAAGCATCTTGTAATTGCAATATCCTCATATACAGGGTAACGATTCCATCCAATGCAAATTTTCTTGCTGTTCATTATCTTTTTAAATGTACTTGGTGAACATTCTATAAAAATAGTAGAATTATTTTTCTTCTTATTCTGTTTGATATAGGATACACTAATCGAGTGTTCTTCAGTAATCCATTGGTTTTGTTGTCTAATACTTGTTTCAACATATGTAACATCATTACTTCCAGTGTGTCCAACTACTTTCACTCTTGGCAGTTTCTTTTTTGGTACTAAGGCCTCAACTTTATTCTTTAAATGCGTCTCTATAACATTCTTTAAAGTATCAATTTCACGTTTTGTTGAGGAATTTATGGCTACACTTCCTTTTTTTGTACTTCTGAAATTAGTTACTCCAATTTGTAATTCATTTGGCTTAATTTTATCCTGAACAAGCTTTTTAGTTTGCTCCGAATCTTGGCCATTGGTTGGTTTAACTATCAAAGTTGATAGCTGAGTAGGTTTATTATGCAAAATTTTATTTTCTTGCCCTATTTCTTCATAAGAAATATTGGGTACACCCTGAGTTGATTTCATTTCAGTTTTAAGTCCTGCTATTTCTTGCTTCAAGTTGTTGATTTCATCCAACATTTGCTGCATTTTATTCACCATATCTGGTGTCCTAATCAAAAACTCCTTACATTTAACACACAGCAGTACTAAAACTCTCTTTTGAAGGGGCATGCATCTTATTTCAGAAGATGATAACCCAACACAGTTTTTGTGCAGTTTTGAAGCACATAAATCGCAGATATATATTTGTTCATTGTCCACAGTTTTTGTACAATTTATACAGTTTTCATTGTTCACCATTTTTTGTTAGTTTTAGAATGAACACAGGAATGTTTATCGCCGAACTGTGATTTTTTGTAGGTAATTTCGATGCTAACAATACATATTATTTTACTTTTAACTATTATTTTTTGATATTATGTTCCAGTGAAACACATTAAATCATGCACCAACTATTTTGTCATTTTCTTAACAATGTCTATGACAAAAATCGCCATTTAATTCGCACTACTTTCACGTTAAAATTAAGATTTTATGAATTATATGAATTATTTGCTAAAGACAAATGCTGAGTTATATTAACTGCTGCATTTTTAAAGAATACATTAAAAGAATTTGCAACAGTATAAGGAATAGTCTAAACTTTGTTGCTGGCTTCGGTTTTAACGGATACATTATGTTCGTTCTTTGTCTTGAGGCTGCCATCGTTCGTAGGACATCTCCAAATTCCTTGCTGAGGTAATGTCGGCGTTTCAGTGTGACTGCAAGTACAGCGCTAATATGTCAAACATTTCTTCATTTGAATAGGGAATACCGCCCATTTTCGAAAGTTTCGACAATATGTGTGTCACATTTATGATTGTATTGAGAGATATTTCCAATAAGTCTCCTCTAAAACTTTTCCCATTTAACCTTTGCTATAGGTATAATAGGAGCTGAGATCCCCCCAGAAGCGAATCTGGGACACACTGTATGTGTATTATTGACGTATAAGTACACACTCTGTACCTATTATGACATTAAACTATTTTGATTTGAACTAAAAATTTTGGTGAAAAATTAATGGTCTTATGGGGATGACCTAGTAACATTTTGGTAAATATCCAATGTGTTGGAACAAAATGCCAGCCTGGTAAAAGGTTAAACAAATTATCAATAAGAAACTAATTATCCAAATTGCCTCAAATCAAGTGCTACATAGAAATCAACTGGTATCGTTTGTATAATCCAAAATATTTTTAAAATGTGGAAAATCTCGAAACATGTCATGATACAAAAGCATTATGCCCAGCTAGCACTAAACTAGCTACAACTGTTTCCACTACTACTCTTTAATAGTTTTTACATATTTATTACTAATAATCCTACTATATATCAACAAACACTTTGGGTTACACGTTTTTAAGTATTATATATATATTTGTTACTGCGAATAATACTTTATAGTAATTATCCATATAAAGTAATTATATAATAACTACCGCCAAGCAAGTACTTAAGGAATTGACTCCAAGGTCGTCATTTCATTTCCGTGACATAATAGTAATTATTCAAAGTTACTGTTTCTAATCTGTCTACTAAATTACAACTTTGAGGTATCAGTACCTTCTTGAACTTTGCAGAGACTACTCCATTAAGTTCAAATGTATTCCTATAACATATTACTATAAAGTAAAACGAGTTGTTTAGAAAAAGTTATCGTCTACTGTTACCTTAAACTGGCTATTACCAGTCATTATTCTTCTGTTGTAACTTAGAAGTAAGAATTACAGTAATTATCTACTACAAGTAAACTATTACCTCTTGTACTTGAGGTTTCGGAGATAGTGGGCGCTGGTACGTGATTCGGTCGATGATTTTATAATAAGAATAGTGGCAACAATAGAGTAATCAATTTTTGATTAGTTCGGCCATATTGCTGCTAAAATCGTTTTGTTTGCTTTTCACCTACATGGGCTTCTTATGAGGTTTGTTGTTTTAGTGTCTCATTTTATTATTTTTTCTGATTATTAAAATGAATATTCAAGAAGTTTTCAGCCATTGGGCATCTGAAGAAATATATTTAATGGTTCACCTATTTTTGCTTGTAATTATAAAGTGTTTGTGATGAATGTATAAATGACTATGACCGTAAATGTCTTAAGTTTAAGTTTACTCCAAGAAAAGTTATTAAATATTGCACATTATTATATTTTGGTTTTTTTTTTGCTGTAAGAGACAATATTGTTTCATGTCTTAGTGTATGTTTTACTTCATTCAGCACCTCAGTTTGAGGTAGAAGTTCCCTAAGATTAGCATAAAAGAAACTTTATTTTGTAGGCCTTCTTCAGTACATACTACATTACTAAATTAACTTGGCAGACAACTCTCATTAATCGCTCGTACAAACATTGTTATTTGTTAAAAATCTACATGAAAAAGTTTGTACTGGATAGTTCGAATAGATTATTAAAGTAAAACATTAACATAACCCTACCCTTACAACTGACGCTGATAGAGGTTGTCAATATAAAATTAGATTAATTTAGGCATTTTTTTTTGAGTGTGTCCCCATTTAAACCTTTAGAAATTTTGCATCAATTTAGCGGGTGGGCTTCTACTGTCGCCACTGTCCTTATAAAGTTATTGTAATTCTGTCTATAGCTATTAATTAGTTGTGTGTGTGTTGTGTTATCATCTATGTGTAACAAGTTAAAATGGTTCACAATAGCTTCACATACCATAAGAAAAAAAAGTAGCTTTTCGTTTTATTCATGAAATAGATTCCCTAAAGTTGTTCCCCATTTTGGTAATGACTATGTAGTCTCAGCTTAAACAGACCATGGCGACACCAAGTTCCAATTACTTCAATGAAAATACAATAACAATGACATATTCATGACTAAACATGCTACTTGGGTGGACAAATATCATCTTCAAGGCAAAAGATTACTCCACGCTGTCTTTGACTTACCCTGTACAAGGTGTCCAGATTTGGTTGCAAAAGCAGGGTATCTCACTTTTTTTAAAGATAGAACCTTGCGGTTTTCACGAACCTGAGCTAATTTTTTGTGAAACTCATGAAGCCGTAAACAAAATTTTCATAGCCTTCTTCGTTTATGAGATACAGGGCGAAATAGAAAATTTTGCATTTTGGGACCCCCTCGTATTTCGGTTATCCTTTAACTTAACGCAAAGGGAAAAATTGCTGCTTATGCAGTTTTTTAAGATGAATCCAGTGGCGTAGTCATATTTTTCATTTGAGTTTTTATTTTTTAGATATGACCCAAAGTTGTGGTTTTTTAAATGGGACACCCTGTATATTTGTCCAGAAATTGATTTGTCCTTTTAAAAGCTTCTCAAAAATATATAATAGTATGGGTCTATTTTAATAAACAACAACATTAATCCTAATTTTTATAATTATCATACCAAATTTTGCACTAGGCCATGCAAAACAATGCTGCCTTTTATTTAAAGTCGTAAACAATATCTACATCCTAACAATAAATCGAAATAAATATGTAATTAAATCTATTTATCAAAATATGTATTGATAATTTCGCACCAAAAAAGTACCACCTACCTAGATTTATTTAAGAACAAAACAGTAATAAATTATTATGTAACAAGCCTTTCAGCAAAAATCAACTGTCGTATAAGAACTACAGTAACCAAGGAAATCAAAAGAATTGTTCAAACTGATTTCCATTTTGTTCTATGCATGCTTCGCACAATTTTCATATTCGTTTTAGGGAATTAAGCAAAATAACGGGATGATTTTGTAAATAGCGAAAATTTTCTCTTATTGCATTTCCTAAATCTTGGACATTACCATAGTGGTCTTTGTAAATTCTATTTTCCAGATATCCCCATAGAAAGAAATCTAAAATCGACAGATCTGGGGACCTAGAGGACCATCTTATAAGTCCATTTGTTCCGATCCATTGATTGGTGAAATTATTCTTCAGAAATAATCTCGTCATTCCAGAATCGTGTGCAGGAGCACCGTCCTGTTGAAAATGAATTTCGTTACTTTGTGTTAGAGGAACATCGTCAAGTAATTCAGGTATAGCTGCCTCTAAAATTTCTATATAGCAATTGGTTGTTAGATTTCCCTCAAATATATAAAATTTTATATGTGTTCCTAATATGAAGCAGGACATATTTAGACCAAACCTGCCCTGCTGTCTTCTGGGAAATATTTGGTGTTGATTTTCCTGGGACCAGAATCTACTATTGTGCCTATTGAGTATACCAGAATTACTGAAATGTGCTTCGTCTGACCATATAACCTTCCTTTCAAAATCTCTAACCATATCGCATCTTTCTCGAAACCAATTGCAGAAGACTACCCGACGCTCTGTATCCCCTGGCTGTAAGTGCTGCACTAGCCTAAATTTGTATGGGTGGTATTTGTGCTTTTTTAGAATTTCTTGAACTCTAGTTTTTGGAATCCCTATGCTCTGTACTGGCCCTACAAGAGTTTGTAGAGTAAGCTTCTGCATTAGCCAAAACCGTAATTTCCTCAGCTTCCCGATTTTCTTTATTATATGTTTTCGTACGAGGTTTGATAAATGATCCGTGATTAAATAAATTCTTTTTTATGCGATAAAAAGACAATATCCTTTCTGGATATCTAAATAAAAATTAAGCAATAGTATTTCAACATACCTAAAAATTAACTATTTACCTGTTAAAATACATCTCAGAAGCTGCTTCAACATTTTCATTACTTAATATAAAACAAGCTAACATATCGTACTTTTCATAATGTTCGAAAGTTTGGTTTTCTTCCATAATAATACAAATATATTTTTACACAATAAATAAATACAAAAAACTAGCGCTATATTTTATATACGCGTACAAAATTGGGAAATGTCATTTGCTTCCAAGAAAACAAAAGAAAACGGCATCGTTTTGCATGGCCTACTGCAAAATTGATGATAATTATAAAAATTGGGATTTTTGATGTTGTTTATTAAAATAGACCCATACTATTATATATTTTTGAGAAGCTTTTAAAAGGACAAATCAATTTCTGGACAAATATACAGGATGTCCCGTTTAAAAAAACACACTTTGGGTCATATCTAAAAAATAACAACTCAAATGAAGAATATGACTACGCCACTGGATCCAGCGTAAAAAAACTGCATAAGCAGCAATTTTTCCCTTTGCCTTAAGTTAAAGGATAACCGAGATACGAGGGGGGTCCCAAAATGCCAAATTTTCTATTTCACCCTGTATCTCATAAAAGAAGAAGGCTATGAAAATTTTGTTTATGGCCTCATGAGTTTCACAAAAAATTAGCTAAGGTTTGTGAAAACCGCAAGGTTCTATCTTTAAAAATAAGCAAGATACCCTGCTTTTGCAACCAAATCCGGACTCCCTGTACAATCTGGGTATCTAAACAGTTGTGATGATTGTCTTAATATTCAAATTTACTTACATATCACTACTTATGTATGTATGTTATAAAGATAAATTAAAATTACTATATAAAATTGGAAGGAAAGTACTATTTTGCTACGCCTAAGAATGATGACATCACGCATTACTACTTTCTCTTTGTTGTGTAGAGGCTGATCACACAGCCAAAAAGTCACATTCTAAAATTGAAATAAATTAATCCAGAACATCAGATGTATGACGAAACATTAATATATGAAGGATTGAATGAAGCTTTATTTAAGAATTGATTCGGAAGCTTTTTAAGATGTTTGCTTTTGAGCTATTGATCTAATGACAGGAATCTTGATAGAAATAATTTAAATTTTGCTATATTTAAAACTCAATACCTATCTCTGGTTAACAAAAAACAAATTGAATTCTTGTTTAAAAATTTATATAAAAATTATATCTGCTTTTTATTCAGGGTGTCATGTAATATTGTACAAAATTTTATATATTTTCAACTAGAAGTCAATTTTGGAAAAGTAATAAGTATTTTGTTTACTTATTTAGTTCCAATACGATTATTTGGGAGGTACAGTAGACTGATCAAAATACAAGCCTTTAGGATCAAAACTTTTCACTCAATTGACCGTTCATTTGACCAATCAACTGATCAAGAAATATGTCCAAATTTCAAATTACTTTTAACCAAAAGTAAGATGTACTAATATTTTTTGATCTTAGGATTTGAAACAGGCATACATGAAGGTTACTTATATAATATCAGAAAACTTGTAATATACCACAATTTAATAAATTAAAACATTTTGTAATGAAAAAGGTTATAAAAGTTTATTTCACAAACCCTAAATGTAAGATTCAATAAAAGAATTAAAATGCCTAAACACATGAAACAAAAATAAAGATTTTTAATTAAAAATGCCGCAACCCCCACAGTCATTTAAATATGTTTTTTGTAAAAGATATTGAAAGTACATTAATTTCTTGAGAAAAAAAAAACTAAAATAGAGTTTTATATTATGTAATATTCTTACCATCAGCTAATGTTCCAATTTCTTGCTCTGCTTGGGTTATCTCCATATTAGAATATACGTTATCAAACATTGAGTACGCATGTTTAAGAACTGATGGTATAAATTCTGCATTCTTGTCGATACCCTCTTTTAGTTTTTTTAAATCTTCGTTGTAATTACCCAACCATTTTTTGTGATGATGTGGCAAAGACCCTACACATTGTTCCTTATTTTGAATTTTCTTTTGTGAGAGAGCCCTAAAAAAATGTCTTTATATGAAAACAAACCATCAATAAAACTACATTAGGCAATTCAATTTTATTATAAACTAAATATGAGAAACTGTTTACGAATTTAAAGCAGTTTTATTAGCATATTAAAAAGATGTGGGGAAGGTTAAATTGGCCAGTTTTCTCCCAAGACCAATACTTTACAAAAAACAGGTATATGTAAAAATCCAAATACTTTTCTATCAAAACTACAACTGTCACAAGTTAATTTAACATAGCACCAAAGAACATTATAAGCTTCCACATATAATCCACTAATTCCACATATAATCTTCTTTGATAATACTAAAAAACCTCACAGTTAAAAGTTACATATTTTTATCAATGAAATAGATATTTTTAATACTCCACTTTTAATAATAAAGAATACTGACACAACTTGTATTTATTTATATTTATTCTACTTATAAATTGATTACCAGAATAGTAATAGAGTAGTAATAATTATACATTTTATTGCAAGTTAACTCTGGGCTGACAGGCATCTTGTGTCAAGAAAGTCCTTTCTTTAAGCATGGTAATCCTAACAGTCCTTCCAACTTTCCACCTATTGCCTATTTGGTGGAGAAACTCGTGAAGATAAGGATGGTTTCCTTCTTATATATAAACGGCCTCCTGAGTTTGCATCAGTACAGGTTTGCAGGTTTGAAGTGGAGAAGAGTACAAGCAAAACCGTTTTTGGTTTATGCCCTTACTTTATTTTTGAATTTTTAATAAAATAGTAGTGTGCCCTTTTTTTAGCCTTATTTATCTCTATTCTGTATTTCTGCCTGTATTGATTTCTAATAATACCTATATCGTTTGATTTTGAGGTGTTGTAGTCAGTATTTACCATTCTGAGACATTCCCTCATTTTACTCAAGGATGTACCACCTCATCTTCCTATTACAATTAGAAATAAGCTTTCTGATTAAAAAAACAGTCATACATTGAAGAGCAAAAAAGGTCCTCCTCCTATTATTTCCAATAATATTGATAGAATGCCAATTCCTAGCCATATACGAAATTGATTAAACAATAATTTTTCTTATTCATTCTAACAACTAAAGTTTATTTCTCTAAAAAGCGGGAGTTTTGAGAGACTCCCTAAATAATTGGCAACACTATGTACTGATAATTTGACCTAAATTTAAGATATCTTTTAAAATGCAGGCTAAATAGCCAACTTTCTGATTAGGATGGAGTATTAACAATAGAATCTATGATTTGATATCAAATGAATTATACATGGTATATAGTTTTTTTTTATTATTTGAGAGCAATTTTAAATCAGATTTTAATAAATAAATACAATAATTATTATAGTCTTACCTATAGCTTTTAAATGTATTTATAACAGAGAGGAAGTAAGTTCTTTCTTCTCGAATATCTTGATCACAATCCATGATATGAAAATGATTTCATTTAGATTTTAAGTTAATAAGCAATCCAATTTTAGAATATTTCCGATCGGATAAAACAAGATAACCAATTTTTTCTAAGGTTGTGTTCACTTAAATAAGCAATTTTGACTTAACTTCACTTGAGTGATTTTGGCTCTATTCCTACTAGACTAATTTGCCAGCCCATTCTCTCAAAGTCCAGAATTTAGTTTGACTCTAAATCAAGGAACGTTCTTTTTTATTCCAAATTATACTTTTCTTTGATTCAAGTTTTTAATTTTCGAAATACATCCTGGCTTCCATTAGATGCCTCTTGAGAGTACTACTGGTCTCACGAAATGACTTTTTCTTTCAAGCTATCACCTTACCCTTCTTACTCCTGCCACATAGCGGCCATTACGCTAATATTCTAGTTCAGACAAACGGGATAGAATGCAGGAACAACTAGACCTCACATGCTCACAGAGTCTGCTACCTTTCTAGCGGGGTCGTTAGTTTCCACTCTGAACGTTTGAGTCTCACGCTTCCCCCCGAAATAAAGCAGCAAAACCACTTATGTTAATAACACGAAGGTCTCCCTTCGACGAGACGAACCGAAAGACTGAATAAGCAATTTTTATTACGTCAAACTTTAATTTTTTTTTCTGTATTTCTCCACTTTTTGTTGAATACTCTTTTGAAATATGAGTTATAAACGATTATATTTAGTTCCAACATTAAACTTATCACCCATTCTTGTAGAACAAATGTATACTTTTTCAGTTTTGTTTTTGTAAGTTAGTTTTTACTACAGTGGCTTCCTAGTCACTGTAATTTTTACGTGAAACACTTATGGAGGTTTCATTGTGTTTCATGCGTAAGGAATGTCAAATAAATTTAGTTATTCTATTTTCCATTCTAGGAATTTTTTTGAAATTTTCTCACCGAAACTAGAACCCAAAAGTCATATTTTTTCGACGCCGCTTTTTTTTCCGAGATACACCCCGTGTTTAGTTTACCATCTTATACACAGTTTTTAACCTCCTTTTCTGCTTCCTTCAGTGATTTTTATAAAAAATCTATAGAAATATCAAAATTACGCATATTTTTCAATTTTTGATCTTATATCTCCTAAACTCTAATTTACAGGCCTTGCTTTAAAGCTACATTACTAATGTATTACGCTTGGACCACAACGGAATTACCGTGAACATTTGACGAAAAAAAAACTAACCTACAAATACAAAACATTTGACGCAATTTTCATTGTGTTCCACGCTGACCCGCATTGCCGTGATACCAATTATGTAACAAAATAAGCAGTACAGTATAGTAATAAGGAACTAAATATAACCCATATTTCAAAAAGTGTCTAATGAAACACTGGAAAGCACATGAAACAAATAAGGTTTGACGTTCAATCTTGGAAGGTCGACTTCTGTATTTTCAACATAAGTGGTTCCACGTGTACGGTTTTGCTGCTGGTTGTTCTACATAAAATATTAACGTGACGGGAGGGAAAAGTAAGGGTACAGCTTGAAATAAAATATCATCTCGTGATACTTTTAGTACTCCCAAGGGGCACCTAGTTGGCCCGAAGATGCATTTAGGAGATTTAAAAACTAAAAAAAACTCAAAAAGGAAGGGTAGGAGGCCATCTCCGATGCAGTTTAACAAATTCTTCGAAACGAGCAAAAGTCAAAAATTCTTATAAAACAAAAGATTTGGCGTATACCATTGGAATAATTTGCATTGTGTTTCGGGATTTATAGAATTTTATTATATACTAGAATGTTCCATAAAGAAAAACAACAATTTTTTACTACTCATTTTTTGCAATACTCTGTATGGACAACAACTATTTCATTAAAAACTTTGTATTATACCCTATAAACCAGATATTCTGGTATTTGTTACCCTTTGGCACGCCTTAGCAGCAAATTGTAAGCTTCTTCTTCTTCATTCCTGTTTAGCCTGTTACATAACAGGACTTATTGGCTTTGCTACGAGGCAGTCGCCAGATTGCCCTCCGTCCGGGGCTCAGAGTCGTTAAATCGGCGACCCTCGAAGTCGACCCTGCACCTTGGTCCAGTTTGGAGGCGTTATCGGTAGGATATCCGGATGGCGAGCTCTAGGCTCCCGAATACCCCGAATCTTTCAAATACTTTAATAATTCCTTTTTAAATTTTTGAAATGCATCTAGGCTTCCACTAGGTGCCCCTTGAGAGTACTACTGATATTACGAGATGACCCTTTCTTTCAAGCTATCCCCTTACCCCTCCCACTCCCGCCACGTAGCGGCCGTTACGCTAATATTCTATGTAGAACTGCGGCAGACGAACGGGATAGAATGCAGGAACAACTAGGCCTCACACGTTCACAGCGTATGCTCCCTTTCTAGCGGGGTCGTAAGTTTCCACCTGAGCGGTTGAGTCTCCCGTTTCCCCCCGAAATAAAGCAGCAAAACCGAACACGTGGCACCACTTATGTTAACAACACAGAGGTCTGCATTCGACGAGACGAACCGGAAGACTGAAAAAATTGTAAGCTTCAAAAGAAGTGTTTAGATTTTGTCAGGTCAAGTTCTTATGGCTCTTCTTTCAAAAGACATCAGGCTTCTTCTCTTATATAGAATTAGCCAGTCCAAAAGCATAATATAAATTATGTACCTGGTAATAAACTTTATTTTTCTTTGTGTATTTTTCGGTGTTTTGATAAATACTTGTTTGAAATATAGGTTATGGACGGTTATATTTAGGCTGTATAACGTTTCCAAACCTGATTAACCCTTCCAATTGACAGAAACCTGACAACGGTTTCCGAAAAACGGTTTAAAAACGTAACAACCGGGAACCAACAAATTTCATCGGTGGTTCTGGTGACACTGTTGAGATTTATTTTCAGGAATCGTGTTCCAAACGTAACGCTTAGAACACAATGGTTTATCAATCCTGACCGATGTCCTCTATTTACTACTACTCTACCGCCTGAAATTCACAAGGTGAGAGCTTTGGTTTCAAAAATGGCGGCTGGACAGCCTTTTTTTGAAAATGCAACATTGCAGTTATATAAAAAAAAATACAGTCACTATTTATAAAATACTTGTTTCGACAAGTCCAAAATAAATTTATTTCCTCATTTTTTAGAGCACTTCGATTTAAAAATAGTTTTGGGTACTAAGAGAATTAATCCAAAGAACATTTTACTCCAATATTTTTAATAGCCCTCTGAATAATTTTTGTAACAGTTAATTTGTGTTGTATTTGCATAACAGCGTTAATTTTCAAGATGGCGATGTGCCAGCCATTTTATTTCATTTTATAGTCATTTTCGGTAAAACAAGAAAAAAATTCTATTATTGCCTAAAACGATAAATTGAAATGTTCTAGAAGAAATAAAAATAAGCTTATATGCACTGTTTAAAACAAATATTTTGTAAAAACTAACACTTTTTTTTTCATAAAGCGGTAATGTGGTATTGTCATATATATATATATATATATATATATATATATATATATATATATATATATATATATATATATATATATATATATACATATATGTATACATATATATATATATATATATATATATATATATATATATATATATATACAATATTTCTGAAGCACAGGTTCTTTTCTTAATATTTTTATCGTCCAAAATGAAAACACAGATTATCGTTTACACACATTTATTTTCAATATCTAATAAAAAATTAGTATGTGTAGTGTATATAATAAATCTCTTAATAGACTTCTATAAATACGCGATCAAAAAATTCACATGGAACTTTTCAAAACAAAAACTGCCGAAAAAACTATACTTAATAACAACTCCATAACATATTTATATAAAAACAAGTACATAAATTAATCAATAAGTCAGTATCGTGTAAATGATTAGATACGATAATTCAAAAATATATATATAATGTTCAATGGCAGTAATGAGCTATTTCTCTGACAAAAATGGATGAAAAAGACATCGTGGTTCCCTAGACTTCCGAAACTACTGCTATCGAAAATATATCTTTAACTTTTCTAACATACCGAAGTCACTAGATTATACAAAAAGCAATTTGTCCCAAATGCATTTCATATTAAGAAGGGTGTCCATATTTAATTATAGCATTATTTAAATAAATTAATTTAGTCTTACAAGACTATGATAAATCCAATTAAACCATGCAATACCATTGTTCAAGTATGAAATATGCTGATAAAGGTAATTCAAAATATAGTCATTTACATCAGTAGACAAAAATACGCTTGTATCTAACAAGTTAATAACAAACAGCACAGGGTTGTAAGTCTACATTTAAAAAACCGATGAAAATATTTAAGTCTGGAATTTCGTAATTTAAGGTACAGAGTATCCCATTTTCGACAATTTTGCCCTTTTGAAAATAGTGCATTTTTAGGTACCCCTCATAACCCAGCTATCTGATAATTTACTAAAAAGGCGAAAACTGTTCCTAATATGAGTTTTTCCGTAGAATTCAGTGCTGCTTGCATAATAAGAATACGGGGCCAGGTCAAAAGTTATTTTTTTATGGGATACCCTGTATATTATTCTCTATTTTTTATTACGAATAATGTGGGCTTTCCAAAACTATATAGATATATAGATGTATGCAGTTATTTTGAAAAACAAGCTCAAAATTTAACATATTCTGAAATGTACTTTTGTGTCCAATACTAAGATGTTCTATAAAAAAACAAAACAATAATTACCTATCTTACTTAAAACTTAAGTTAGGAAAAAAAAAAAAGGAACATTTTGAACAAGGAGAAAGTTTTCAAAATAACGGCCATTTCGCATATGTTTTGTTTAGAATTACATAGTTGTATGTAAAATGTTTTCCAAAAATGATATTTTTGGATAATGACATTGTGTGTGCCTTGTTCTAGACATTTGCAGACTAACACGGTCGCATGTCGCAGTTTTCACTGTTAGGAAACTGAACTTTCATACTATAACAAATTTGTATGTGAACACATACAATTTTGTTATCATACTAAAATTATTTTCCACTTTTTATGTACAATTTGTATACAGAAAATAATTGTTGATCTGGTAACTTTAACTTGTGTCACGTTTACTGATGGCAAAGTGACGAACATTTGTATAGTGCGTTCAATCTATCTTGATAGCATTTGAAATGTTTATAACTTTCTTACATTTTAACTTATTGGATTTACTAATTACTCGGGTGTTTTTAAAGTATATGGCATATTTATAATCAGCAAGAAGAAGCCCATTTTATGAACATATAATACACGGGCTGTCCCATTAAAAAAACTTTCTGATATCTTATAAAATTGATAGCCTGTTGTTTCTGTATTCGAAAATAATCAGTTTAAGTTTTTCACAAAATATAAAACATCTATACTGAAGAAAACATTCTTCTCAGATCTGTAAACGTAACACAAGCAGCAACAAATACAACAGTAATAATTCCAAAACCAAACAATGTAAAACATATCTTATGAGCAGAGAAGATATCTGCGATTAAATCGATGCTGAAACATATGCCGCAGGTAGACTATGAATATTACAAGACAATTTTAAAGCTATAAATAAGTCTTCTCATCAAAGTGTTAGATTTTAGGCAGGGAATATAAAATAACATTTTGGTTTCATGTTTAGACATAGTTGTATGTTATTTCTTAGTTTATACAATTTTTAGGACATTTCATTAAAATGTTATTCGTTTAAAAACCTTTTGTATTTGATACCATCATAATAAATATTTCATTAAAACATTGGAATTTAAATCTTGTTTATGTCAGGCATATCGAAATTTTCAAATCTTCCTAACGAAAAGTTTACTCCTGTGTACATACAACGGTGTAATTCTAAAAAAACGATATGCAAAACTGGCACATTTTCGTTATTCTTCTAGTAGCGTTCAAAAGAATCATAGGCCTTCTTTGCAAATTTCGGAAAGTTAAGTCGATTGCCGCACGAAGCTCTACTACAGACTGATCTGTTTTAAATATTTTATTTTGCGTGAAACCTCATAAAAAAAAAATCTAAAATCGAAAGATCCGGAGATCGAGGGGGCCATCTTACAGGTCCAGGAGTAACAATCCATCTTTGAGGAAAATTATCGTCTAAAAATGTCCTTAATATAGAGATAAACTGGTAAAGTTGTGGTACGAATTCAAGATGGCGGGACAAAATGGCGGCCAAATATATTTTTTTTTTAAATCAACGAAAAAAAAATCTTATTCAATTGACTTTAAGTTTTGCAGAAAAATTAATGATGGAGTGTGTCAATGTAAAATCTACTTAAAAATCAAGTGTGGTATAGGTAGAAACTGGTTAAATATTGATGGGAATCCCATATGATGGAATAATATGGGGCCCAATAAAAATTTTAAAAAGACAGAATATATGTGCTACTAAAGGAAATTTACCGATTTTGTATCCCAATTTAATCCATGTAATCTATTTTTTACATATACCTGAACCTGATTATTTAAAAAAAGATTGAAACTAAAAACTCCCCTTATGTGTATCCCTTAGGGTAATGGAATAAAATGGTAACAATGAAATTTTATTAGCTTATATCCCTGAGAAATCTAATGAAAAACTTAAACGAGTGCTAAAATAATCCAGCTTTTAATCTCTATGTCAGGAAATGGATACAACAAAGGTACTAGCGCAATTTTATCTAACCAGATTGTCGTTAAGATAGCGCCAACATTTAAGTTATGGTTTGTTGTCATAAAGCTGAGGATGTGAAACGCATTTTTTCTGGCTTCAAGATAATTTTGGTCGACCGATGTCATAATTTTAACATGGAAAACATGGAACAATATGGTAGTTTACTTATCAACTATAGAAATTGTTTAAAATTGCATTTCTATTTAATACAATACGCGTACAGCAAAAACGTTCTGTACTTTTTTGCATAATTCTGCTACGTTTACCATATTTTCGACAATTATATTGCATATTTTAATTATTTTATGTTGCATATAATCCGGTCTTTATTTATCTACCTGTAGCCTCACCACTTTATGAACTAATTTGCTGGCTTTACGCAGAATCCCCTTTTAAAATGAAGTATTTCCTTAAAAAATTCTAGGTAGGTAACCAAAAATGTTGCAAATTTTTTAACTATCTCAAATACACAGAGAATCTGGGCAACGCAATTAGTAGGGCAGGTTTATTAGAGTATTAGTTTCCTTTGCGTGAAATGTAGGTCATCTCGTAACCACAAGCCCTGTCTCAGCGAAGTTAGCCCAACCCTCAAAAACATGATATCTGCGAATTTATTTCAGGTCAAATTAAAATTTTATTTAAAATATATTACTTTTGGTTTTTTAAATGTTTATGGAAAGATAACAAGGCCGACAAGGCTTTGACAAGAGTTTTTATTTCGGAATTGCCATCTTTGACCGGTTTATCAGCTTCAGTCAAATCCACGTAGGATTTGTAAAACAAATGATAACATTTGATGTTGCTAAAAAGCCGATTTTGACGTTTTAATTAACTTTCGCACATTAGTGTAGTGTATTTGAAAGGACAAAATGCCTCCTAAATCGCCGACAGTGTTAATAAATCGAGATTACAGTTCGAAATATAATTCAACTGTATAAAACCACTGCATCTGAGGCCCAAAAACCGATAACTGACAAAGATTCAGAAAAAAATTGATTAGCTTGGGCAAAGGAACATAAATTATGGTCTCCGAACCGAGCCAGATTTGAAGTATGCATTGGTGATAGTAAAATAGATCAATATAGCAACGCAGTAGATCGAACAAGACAAGGCAACATTCAGGCCCCCTCGCAATGTTGCTAAGTGTGTTGAGGAGGCCGACAGTCGAGAGTAGCGACCGCAGACACTTGCCAAAGATAATTTGCGGCTATCCCCCGATGCATATATTTTTCTATGGTGCTTTTATTAACTTCTGGAAAAGGCAACGATTTGTCCCAAAAAAAAAAAGATTTTAGTTATTCGATACAAAAAACTATTTTGCCATTTATATTGTTTCAGCCAAATTTTGTTGATTATGAAAAACCAGCTTGTTTATTTACGATGTATTTAGTAAGAAAAAATTATTTAGCTTCTTTTTGATCACCTGATAGAAAGAGTGACAATTACTTTTTGACTTGTTTCAAAAATGTACAGGGTAAGTCATTATATTCTGACACCTACCTACAGACCTATCGAAGATAGAGCAAAAGTGTAAATATAAAAACTATAGGGTTTCTTTTAAAACGCCAAAAAAAACGTATTTCTTGCCCTACACTCTTTGTATTTACACTTTCTCTATCTTTGTTAATAAATAACCCTGTAGGTGGGTGTCATAATATAATAACTCACCCCGTACATACAAGCTCACCCGGTCAAAAAGCAAAAAATGTTCCTCTTCCTGTGTAAGTTAATAGGTTGAAAACTGATTTTTGATTCAAATAATACTTAGCGTTGTTTATTCAGGTTTTTGTAGGAATAAGTTCGTTTTCTATTAAAACATATGTTTATTTTATGAAATTATATTGCAACCTAACCTGTGTCAAATTTCATCCCCGATTATCAGCTTCGGTTATGATTTTGGGATCCATGTCAGTTAGTGGAGTGGGAAACTTACACTTTGTGAAAGGTATTATGAATTCTAATAAGTACGTCATTGTGCTTCAAAATAACTTAACACCCCTAATTGAAAAAATGCGTTTAAATAATATAGAGTGTATCTTCCAACAAGATGGTGCCACTCGTTATACGGCTAAAAAAGTAAGAGTGGCTGTTAGAAAACCATATTTCGCTCGTAAAATGGACATCCAGTAGCCCAGATCTGTCGCCGATTGAAATTTGGTGGCTTATCATGAAGAAAAAGCTTCGATTAAATCCCGCAAAAACCAATGCAGAATTACGAACCCGTTTCCAAGAAATTTTGAACAGATGAATGCCAAACTATGTCAAGACTTACAAGCAGCTTAGAAGCACTAATCAGTCGAAAAGGCGATGTAACGTAACGGTAATTTGCTGTTGTTTGGCTTCGTTGATTTTATTTTAATCGACATTTTTTTGAATTTGTAAGATATTTTTTCTGTTACAAAAATGTAATATATTACGCTCAAATTCAATAAACATATCAGATGACATCAGAAACATATTATAGTTTTTAATAGGTTTTTCGTTAATTTAGCAAATTTCTTTAAAAACCATAGTTTTGATAGTTGAGCCAACTTCACTCAGACACTGGGCTCATATAGTCAGCTTCCATTTAACAAAGCGGGTGTATGAAATTATCAGCGACAACGTGGTTATTTTGCTCAAATTTAGGTTAAAATAATATTATAGATATAGTAGCTTAAATGAAATGCTTATTAAATACGAGAAATACCTATATATAAGTTCCAATGGTTACCAAACGTACGCTTTATGCATCGATCGTATGTCTTGTTGAACGCGGTAAAATTTCGTAAAATATGAGGTTAACACAATTTTGCTTCACTCAACACATTGTTAAAGGCAAAATACAGTACACCTTTAAGAAATCATGGTTCTTGAGATTAGACTTTGTCAAATTCAAATTACTATCCGACGTTTCGCTTTCAATTTCACGGGGCATCTTGAGGTATCTTTACTCCACGAGATCTAAACACTAAATGAACTTGAAGAGATTCAGGCGGGCTTTTATACCCGACTTGTGTTCGCCGAACCCTGACCATGTGTCCATATCGGACATATTGGGTCATAATAATCTCGATAAGAATTTATAGGCCCAGTGGAAGCTTGTCTTACATCTACTTATTTCAGTGTTCAAGGAACTTTTTATGAACAAACTTCAGGGGCAGCTATGGGATCTCATCTATCACCTGTGGTAACGAATATCTTTATGGAAGCCTTTGAGGATATTGCTCTAACATCCGGTTCACTAAAACCAAAACACTGGTTCAGATATGTAGATGATACTTTTGTTGTTTGGCCTCATAGACTGGACAATCTCCTCAATTTCTGGACCACCTGAATGAACAACATCATAATATCAAATTCACAATGGAAATTGAATCCAATGGAACGATTTCCTTTCTAGATGTATGTGTTCAAAGGAAGGAAAATTGTACATTAGGATATTCTGTATACAGAAAACCGACGCATACAAATAGATACTTAAATGAAAATTCCCATCATCATCCAGCACAAAAAAAATCGGTTATTAACTCACTAGTATTCAGAGCTATTTCGATTTCTGATCAAAGATTCTTTAACATCGGAAACATCGAAACTGACTAAAGCTCTCAGAAAGATATTACGCGTTCAATTAAAAGATATAGTAATCCAACTTCGCCAAAGGACGATGATAAGGAACCACTGTTAGGTAATGTTGTTCTTCGCTACCCCCTGAATTTCTTCGAGCTCATTGAATGTTCATATCTAGTCTAGTCAAGATCCCTGAAGATACCTCGTTCAATCGAAGGCGAAATGTCGGATAGTAATTCTAATTTAACACGGTCTAATCCCAAGAAGCATGATTCTTTAATTGACCGTGAAAGATTCCGTTCTAAGTGACATTTTTTTAACATATTTTTAAAAATAATGTGAATATTGAAAAACACAGCACCAAGCTGCTTTCTTTTATAAACACTGTTTCAACAATTTATATAATTTTCAAAGTATGCGGCAATGACATTTTGCAAACATTGTGCTGATCCTTAAAAGAACCCGTGACTGGCAGTTTACAAATTGATATTTTTCATTTTCGTTGGGTTTTGATTTCATAGATTAGATGTACAACTGACAACTGTTTTACAAAAAATTTTACCTACAGCACCTAGAGGACTTTTTTCCAAGCAGATATCAGCCTTATTCAAATCAATTCATTAAATAATTAACAATATTCCGAGTTTAATGTTAAAGTTTTAATAAAAGGAAAAACATGAACGTTTTTACTTCACTGGATTATAATTATTTGTGAAAAAGATAAAGACAACACCGCCCAAACCAACAGCTGACAAACCGATTTTTTGAAAATATTTCACACTTGCAGATGCAAATATACAGGGTTATTATTTTAACTTGTCCACATTTTAAAAGCTTGTAAATTTTATTTTTTAACAGTTGTTCAAAAAAAAACAAGTTATAGGTCTACTTGCCAAGTTTTTTGTGCCGCCAGTGTTATAGCGAATACACTCAAAAAAAAATTATGGCCTCAACTTACATTTTTTTCTAATGGAATCCTGGGTATATTGTTTACTCATCGGATAGTTAGATAGATAGCTATTTTTTTTCTGATTTCTCTGATGTAATACACTTTACATTTTAATTTCTTACTTTTTGAAATGTGTTTTTTTTTGTTCAACTCGATAAGTTAAGAAATAAAAAAGTTACAAGCGTTTAAAATATGGATAAGTCAAAATAATATCCCTAATAACAGTAATTCCAGCCTTAGATTTTCTTAGCATTTATCTAAATATGCTCATAAAACATAAGAAGATTAAAAAAAATAAAATATGCCAATTGATTACAAATTTAAATTTTTTGTCCCCCTTTACAACAACTCTGTTTTCACAACATGATTACCAATAGTAAGCGTTATAACTGTGATATGCTCTTCTATTATTGACTCAATTTTAAATAATAAACTTAATTTTAATAACAAAATTCATCTAGTGAATTTATTTAATTTTTTAAATTATTCTCGTCCCAAATAAACTATTAAATTATAACAATGAAAATATTTAAAATAGCCTTGATATAAAAAGAAATCAGATTTTTTTACAGCCCTTGGAACTACAATATACAGATATAAATTATAAAGAGTGGCCCAAAAATGTTAAGCGTGGATCAAGTTCAGTTTTTAAAAACGACCCTGTATATTTTATTACATTCTCGAATTATATGAAGAACCGAAATTAATTTTAATACCGATACCCCCCAAGGAAACTGCCTGATGAGCCTTGCCGGGGCAGATACCACGGTAGCAGATATACCTTGGCCCTGGAAACAAACATAGCGTCATGTTTTGGTCGATTCTCGACAAAATGGTGAAGGAGTAATCCTTACCGTTACTGGTTTCGTATAACTTTTACGACCAAGAACCGCACAGAAATTGAAATTTCTGTTTCTCATATATATATATATATATATATATATATATATATATATAATACGAAACGAAAGAACTAGTGGTAAGGATTACTTCTTCACCATTCTGTCGAGAATCGATCAAAACACGACGCTATGTTTGTTTAAGGGCCAAGGAGCCATCTGCTACCGTGGTATCTGCCTACTTTAGCAGATGGCTCCTTTTAACTTACTGGATGAAAAATATGACCTTAATTAAATTTTGATTTTTCCGTATTTTTATTTCATATAAAATTGAAATTTGGGTAGTGGCTTAAGTAAGTCCAGGGCACTTAGCTTCAATATGCAAATCGAATCGATGTCGTACAGGGTGATCCAAAATGCTTGCTAACTCCATTACTTATAAAAGAGGACATAAATGCTTTTTTTCTTATGGAACACCCCGTATATATTTTTTAAAAACTGAAAGATAGTTAAATTTACTTTCAAGAGTTATAGCATGTTCCTATAGGTACCTAAAGTGTCAGGTTTTTCTTAAAAACACGATTTTTACTGAATTTATGTGATTGACGTTTTTATAATAGGTAACAATCATAGTTCGTTGCTAAGAGTTTTAAAACAGTGTAAAATAAAAGTTGTAAACTCTAATGTTCTTGGAATTAGTGTAACAAAAACAGAATATTTGAATTTAAATATTGGCGCCCAGCTTTTGGGACGCCTCTGTATATAATGATTATATTAACACTTTTAGGGGCATTACCTTTGATCATAAATCAGGTCAAAACCAATTGTTCGAAAAATACAGAAGGCGCAAATAAAAGAAAAATATTAAAATGTACACATTTTCGAAAAAACCTCGTATATAAAAAACGGAGAAAAAAAAATCGCTAGAAATCGTTTTTTGGTATTTAGGTGTAGATTAACACAGTTAGAAAAAATCATTAAAATTACCCTTTTTAAAAAAGTTCTGTGGATCTAAAGTTTTGCAAAAATGACACGGTATAACGTAACACCTTGTATAGGACAGTTGTGATGTAGCTTTGAAGCTGTCTATTTCCGAGAACGTTGCTTCAATTCTGAATAGGCTCTAGAAAATATATTGAATATATGTATGTCTGTACTTTCCAATATTTCGCTTTTTACAAAACCAAAAACGTTTTTTACTGTGGATTAGGATTAGAATGTAATATTTTGACTTTCAAATTAAAATTAAGCCATAATACGATGACTATTCATATATATATATATATATATATATATATATATATATATATATATATATATACAGGGTGTCTATTTTAGGGTATACCACTATTGCTATCTCCTAAACGGCAAGAGATACGAAGTTGGTTAAATTAGAGAAATGTGTCTTTTATGGAATTCAACTGTTTTTGCACAGCCGCCTTACTATAAATAATTAACTTTAAAACTCAAACCATTTTAATATCAGTAGGTATGTAATTGTAATTTCGTTTGTGATGAAACGTAAAAAAATTTAATTGTATTCATAAATAGATATTTATGAAGAAGCCCACAGTGAAAATCCAGAGCCGTACAAGAAAAAGGAAACATGAAGATGAATATAACAGTATGAAACGTCGATAAAAATGTTCTTGGTGTTAGTTAATGTATAAACTGTAAATTGTTCTTCAAGAAAATGAAATAAAATATGCAGGTCCGTATTTAAAAAAAAATTGATAATGGTGGCCGGTAGACGAAACGTCAGATTGAAAATCCGAGGGCGCCATTTTGTAGAGAACATCAAAGTAAGTAAGTGTTGTATAAAAGTTTTTTCTAAAGTACAAACTTCTTGAGATATTTAATAAAATAATTTTGGGGCAATCTTTACAAAATACCCGGTATTTTAGGAACAAAGGAAAAAATTAAAAATCTGTAAACGGATTATTAACGTCCCTCATAAAGGACACTTTTTCTCTAATTTAACCAACATCCTATCTCTTGCCGTTTATGAAATAGCAATAGTGGTATACCCTAAAATAGACACCCTGTATATATATATATATATATATATATATATATATATATTATATATATAAAAGAAACGAAAGAACTAGCGGTAAGGATTACTCCTTCACCATTCTGTCGAGAATCGACCAAAACATGACGCTGTTTGTTTAAGGGCCAAGGAGCCATCTGCTACCGTGGTATCTGCCTACTTTAGCAGATCGCTACTTTTAACTCACACAATGAAAAATATGACCTGAATTAAATTTTGATTTTTCCGTATTTTTACTTCATATAAAATTGAAATTTGGGTAGTGGCTTAAGTAAGTCCAGGGCACGATATTGTACAGGGTGATCCAAAATTATTGCTAACTCCATTACTTATAAAAGAGGACATAAATGCTTTTTTTCTTATGGAACACCCCGTATGTATTTTTTAAAAACTGAAAGATAGTTAAATTTACTTTTAAGAGTTATAGCATGTTCCTATACCTAAAGAGTCAGGTTTTTCTAAAAAACACGATTTTTACTGAATTTATGTGATTGACGTTTTTATCATAGGTAACAATCATAGTTCGTTGCTAGGAGTTTTAAAACAGTGTAAAATAAAAGTTCTAAACTCCAATGTTCTTGGAATTAGTGTAACAAAAACAGAATATTTGAATTTAAATGTTGGCGTCCAGCTTTTGGGACGCCTCTGTATATAATGATTATATTAACACTTTTAGGGGCATTACCTTTGATCATAAATCATGTCAAAATCAATTGTTTGAAAAATACAGAAGACGCAAATAAAAGAAAAATATTAAAATGTACACATTTTCGAAAAAGCGTATATAAAAAACGGAGAAAAAAAATCGCTAGAAATCGTTTTTTTGGTATTTAGGTGTAGATTAACACAGTTAGAAAAAATCATTAAAATTACCGTTTTTAAAAAAAGTTGTATTGATATAAAGTTTTGCAAAAATGACACGGTATAACGTAACACCTTGTATAGGACAGTTGTGATGTAGCTCTGAAGCTGTCTATTTCCGAGAATGTTGCTTCAATTCTGAGCGATCAAATGTCGAAAACTGCAACTCAATACCTCAACTCTGTCAGAAATTATTTAACATTGAATTTTGCCTAAAACTTTGCTTGGGTAAGTTCGTCTGACCAGCAGCTTATTTCCCTCCAAACTTACCTTACCTACCACCCGAGCTTTATACAAATAAACCTCAAAATGCATTATAAAAAGGTATAAACATGTGTTCGAATGAACTGTAACAGATTAATCATATATCAATTTGTAAAACACTTGCATCTCATTTTCTGTGATGAGTTTTCAGGCCTAAAAGTTTCGTTCAACATCACTCACATTATTAAACAACCCATTTCAAGAATCGGAAACCTTAGATTAATATTCGTAAAATTCTTCCTGTACTTCAAAAATTCAATAAAATAAACCTATCTATTTAGAAAAATTACATATAAGCCGCCCCTAAGATTTAAAAGCCACACCTGTATAAGTCATACCTGCAAAATATTGAATCAATCCAACCCCCTGGTAAATACCCGAATTCGTTTTTTTAAATAATTTTTTCCCCTTGTATTAAATAATATTTAGAATCATTGTCCATTTTGTAACTTATTCTATGTAAATAAAACTATGCCATTTCAAAAACATATTTGGATAGGCTTTAGAAAATATATTGAATATATGTATGTCTGTACTTTCAAATATTTCGATTTTTACAAAACCAAAAACGTTTTTTACTGGGGATTAGGATTAGAATGCAATATTTTATTTGACTTTCAAATTAAAATTAAGCCATAATACGATGACTATTCATGCTACTATGCATGGGACTGTGTATAGCAAAATAAAACATGCTATTTAAAGTACATAAATGATATATTTTTAAACAGACTTAAAAATCAATTTGTAGCACGGTTTCATCAGAGCAAACAATAACGAAAATTTTAATATAAATCTTTTTATTGCACAACATTTTACTGTCTCAATTATTCCGAATTTTAAAAAACCCAAAAATTGTTCAATCGAGTTTCAAATTATAGTAAACAGAACAAGATAATTTGCCAGTAACTTGTAACATGAACAAGGTCGTTATTTTAACTTGTGCACATTTTAAAGGCTTGTAACATTTTTATTTTTTAACTTACTGAGTTGAACAGAAAAACAAGTATAGTTCTACTTGCCTAGTTTTTTGTGGCGTCCAGTGTAATAGCGAATAGACTCATAAAAAAAATTATGGCCTCAACTTACATTTTTTTTTTAAATGACACCCTGGGTATATTTTTCACTCATCGAATAGCTCTTTTTTTTCTGATTTCACTGCTATATGTCCAAAAATTACAATATTATATTAAACCTTTTACTTATCAACTTGTACGGTAAAAGAATCAAATAGGCGTAACGTCAAAGTGATGGAATGTAGAGGTAATGTCAAATTGGCATCAACTTACTTCAAGTAGTTGGGAATCGTGTTATTTCGCAAGTCTAGTGTTGTGGGCCTCAGATTTTGGCAAGGCCAAATGACCTAAATGATTATTTTATTAATGTAAGCAAAAATGTTGCAATTATCGCCCAATTGCTCTACTAGCAGTGCTATCAAAAATCATTGAAAGGTTACTGAAAATAGATATAATTATTTCGTGTTATGCCATTTCTCCTTAAACATCAGATAAAATCCCCGGATCAGTTTGGATTTTTACCCAACAAGTGCACCAGTAACGCCACGTTTTCGTTTCTTGGCGACGCCGCGACGTCTACTTATCCCTCAATAACAACCACCCCAGTTTTTTGTGACTATGCAAAAGCCTTTGACTGTGTTAGTCATGAAATCTTGATAAGCAGGCTGATTTTTTTTGGAATCTCGGGAATAGGCAACAATTTGTAAGTGGTTCCGATTGTAAATTGATTACAAGTGGAGTCCCTCAAGGTTCGATCTTGAGACATATGTTTTTTTGTTATACATTAATAATAAAAAACCAAAGCGTACCCCATTGAAAGACCTTCTTACTGCGTTAAAAATTTTTATAATGAATAAGTCTCTATAAAATGTTTTTTATTTGCTTGTTCACTTAAATCTTTTTGGTCGTCATGTTGATGCATAGCCCTAGAAAATTCTATAAGGAATGAACTGTTTGATAGTTAGAAAGTTATACATTCTCTTTTTTTTTTAATACACTTTAATTACTATATTAGTTCAGTACACTTTCTGTTTAACTTCACTTATTTTGCTTGTTTAACGATAACAAAATAGAGGTTAAGGTCGCGTAATTTTTTATTTCAATGTCATCGATATTATTCCCCCCGCATCTGTATTGTGTATTTCCTTTTGTTAAGGTCACCTGGATTCATTATGTTATATTTACAATTTATGTATTTGCATTGACCTATCGAAAAATATGATTTTTTTTTCGATTAATACTTCGTTTTTTCATTGTATAAATAAAGCCTACTTTTGTTTGTTTGTTTGTAGAGGTAATGTCAAGTTAACATCAACTTACTTCATATTTTGAACCATGGTATTTCGCAAGTTTAGTGTTGAAGAAGGAAGTGTTATCTTTTTTGACTTTTTCGCAACTGAATAAAAATATTTAACTCTAAATTAATTGAAGTAAATATTTAATATAATTACATACCTCAACATGTAGACTAGTCTGTCTGTATACGGAATGTTTCGATACATAATAATAATAATAATACATTTTAAAATTTTCAAATCAATTCTTTACTATTATTTAATGTTTCTCTCTTACGATCGGCGCACTGATGAGTTCCGATAGGATGAAAGTATTTGTACAACTACTACGTGTCTATAAAAACTTAAGGTAAATGATATAATTTCGTATGGTTGCTTAAATAATATTGTTTATATTATGTATCGAAACATTCCGTAGACAGACTAGTCTACATGTTGAGGTATGTAATTATATTAAATATTTGCTTCAATTAATTTAAAGTTAAATATTTTTCTTCAGTTGCGAAAAAGCCAAAACAAGATTTTTGTTTGTCAATCTAAACGCAACAAATAATCTGAACACATTTAAAAATAAGGAAGTGTTATGCTTCAAACATATTTATTAAATAATAAAAGCGCACCTGCAGCAAGGAGAGAATATATTAGACGCTTACCAAATCGTCGACCTCCGTCAGCAAAAATATTTGAAAGGTTTGAAGTTAAACTAATTGAAAATTGAAGTCCTCACAGCAAGAAAAAGGTGTATACAAATAATGTCGTACTAAATGAAGACAATGAATTAAATCTCCTTGGATAATACCGAAACTGGAATATCCTTTAGCTCCAAAACACTGAGGAACACTGCCGAAGAAAGCTGAAATTTTGTCGCGAGTTTCTAAAAAAATACAATGTAACTAATCAGTGTTTGAATAAGATTTTTAAGGATTGATGAGAGCTCATTTACTACCAAAAAAGACAGTAACAGGCAAAACACTGGCAAAGTTTACAGAATTAACATACAAGTTCCTTCACTTGAAGTGGCGGCCTAGATCAAAAGCCGATACGTGCACGTGTTTCGCAGTGTGTTACTGGTGTGCAGACTTTGGCCAGGCAGTATAGGGTGGCTCACGGTGTTTGCCTACTTATTTTCAGTGTTAGATATAGAGTGGTCTCGTGTGCGTACGCAAATCGTTCTTCGCGTTCTTATAATATGTCGGTGAATTATTGTTCCGTAGATGGTTGTTTAAGTAAAACGATCATTTTTGAGTCTGTACGAAAGTTAACTACAATAGGCGCAAATGTCTTTGGAATCACTTCAGATCAAGGACCAAATTTTTTAAAATTAGTTTAAAAGTGACTTAAAATTAACAGAGAACATGCCATTTTTTTATGGACAATATTAAACTTACATATATATATATATATATATATATATATATATATATATATATATATATATATATATGCAGGGTGCCCCAAACTTGTTGGTACGTTAGCCGTAAATCCAGATGTAGCCGTGGAATTTTATTCAAATTCGGAACGGAGATAAGAGGTCAACTGAACTCTCGAAGCAAAATATTTTGACATTTCTGTTATTTCCAGTTTGAGCGGAAGTGACGTCACCTTTGTTATCTTAAATGGGATCCCTGTATTTATTAATTAATTTTGTTTCGTTGTTTAATTCTGAACATTTTTTTTATAACATACTTGTACCTTTATCTTTAACCGTTTTTAAGATAATTGAAATTAAATAAAAAATAGGAAGAAAAGATGGCACTAATTAAATGGCAATTTTTTAGAAACTACTAAACATAAAGAGACAAAAATTTGGTGGGTTGAAATATTAATATGACCCAACAAGATAAATGTCATATTATACATTTATTTTATACAGGGTGGCTCAAAAATCGTATCATGTTAACACATTTTCTTTTTGCAATAACTATGATTTTTTAAATGGAGCACCCCGTATATTTTCTAAGTAATGTTTTCTCTGTAGAATTATACTGAAATTTCTCAATCAAGAAATAAAATGTAGCAAAGGGAGTAATAAAAATCAAACAGTTCAAAAATTAACTATTTTAAGAAATTTATAATTTCGTTACTTATTTATTTTTCCCTGTTCATGTGTCAGAATTATCGTTGATTTTATTTTAAATTATAAGTATTGAAATCTAAGGTAAGCAACCATTTTTGTTAAAGCCATCAGGTTTATATCTAAGTTTTTTCTAGTTTTAGAGAAACATAAATGATCTCATAAAAATCGAACCAAGTTCGGATATCTTAGTTTAAAAAATCAAAAAACAAAATAAGTGACTGAGAAGGTATTTCACAACAACGCGAGGTATCAAACCCAACTTGTGTGTTTTTTTTTTAAATGGAATATACAGGTTGATATATCGGTTAAAGGGAAAATTTTAACCTTAGTTCTATAGTTGATGGTGTCCGATATACAAAGTGTTACAGTTACTTTATATATTTACTTTTTTTGATATACCTCGTACATTTCTAGAGATGCCTAGTTTGAAATTTGCATACAGTGTACTGGGACCAATGTCTATTAAATGGCTATCATAGTTTTTAGACAGATCTACAAAGTGTTATATTTTCGAAGCCACGATCCCTTTAACTTTGTCAAACTTTTTACCTGGAGATGGCTCCCAAAAACAACACTCTGTAGATATTTTTTTTTCTATTACAGCCAGTTTGTAGATATTAGTCTCAGTACACTGTGTGCAAAATTTGAATTATCTGATTTATCTTTAGAAATGTACCAGGTATAATAAAAAACTAAAGGAACAAAGTAACTTTAACACCCTGTATATCAGACACCATCAACTTTGAGACTGACATAAGTTGGGAATCGTTATATTATAATCTCAGGTATACGGGGTTAAATTTTTTGCCTTAACTTATAAATCACCCTGTGTTATTGTATTTTCGGGTTTAACGCAGAATTCCAATCATATTTTTAACTCTTTTCGAAATATTGATGTTTGAATTTTGATTTTAAATAGCTGTAAAATATAAACGGTTAGAATTAGTGCAAAACGGTTGGGATTTTCCTCTCTTAGTTATAACTATCGTTTTCGTCACATGACATCCGATTTTACAGAAATATACCTATATACAGTGTGGATCGTTAAAATGATCCACCCTGGATATTCCGGTTAAACCAGAAATTGATGTCATACGGTAATGCTATAGGTAATTAAAAATAAAAACTAAGATAGGGAAGTGCAAGCCATTTTGTCCCAACTCAAACCGTTGCATATTATATTTATAATAAAACCATATTTTCAATTGTCGTTTTTTATTACAACAATAACCGACCGATATTCTATATCTCACATACCTACTTCTTTTTTTCGCTGCATTTTCTCTATTAAACGTTTATGAAATGCCCCACCTTCCCCTGCGCGTTACTGAAACACCAGCGGCGACAATATTACGGTTTCTGTTACCCCGACTGCCACACTCTTTTTTGTGAGAAACGCCAGCGATATCTTGCGGTCCCTTTGCGCGAGCAGCATGGTTTTGACCTCCAAATCTGATTGTAGTTTTGCCGGCTGACGGAACTTGTATGTTAATTCTGTAAACTTTGACACTAGATACTGGTCCGTCGGCAACCCGCACCAAATCCGTGAAATTAAGCAACAAGGATATCAGTCCGTTAACGTCTGGCGTGGTTTAATCGTAGGATATAAATTAGGGCCTATTTTTATTGACGAAAAATTAACTGGCAATGAGTATTTGGAACTTTTGCAAACAGAAATTACGGAGTGTATTGACAATCTTTCAATTAATGTTGCTATATAGTGTGGCAGCAACATGGAGCCCCACCTTATAACATTCGAGCTGTCAAAAAAATCCCTTGCAAGAGAATATCCCCAAGGATGAATAGGAACTGGGGGAACTGCTATATTTTGGCCCGCAAATAGTCCAGATCTTACCATTATGGATTTCTTTTTTTGAGGATACATAAATGATCTAGTACATAAAATTGCATGTTATAATACAGAAGAATTAAAAGTTAGAATAATAAATGTTATTAATGATGTACGAGAATCGCCCGAAATTTTGCTACGGTTACTTAAACATGCTATTGCGATATATTTGAAAAAGGCGTCGAGAATAATGGTGGCCAAGTTCAACAGTATTTTTAGAACTATCAATTTTGTATTTGTTTTACGTTCTTTACTCGTTTGAAACATCACTTTGACGTTACGCCTATTTAATTGTATTACTATACAAGTTGATAGGTAAAAGGTTTAATATAATATTGTAATTTTTGAACATACTTCAAAAAGTAAGAAATTAAAATGTAAATTGTACTACATCAGTGGCGGCTCGTGGTGAATTATATTGGGAGGTCAATAACAAATTTAAAAATAGGCATACTTAAAATAAAAATAAATATTTTATCTTTAAATTGGGGTTTAAATTCTCTTGAAGTTCAGGTCTACTCTTCGTTCTTTAGAATTGGAAAAATGCTGAATGACACGTTCGTTAAAATTGCACGCACATACCTTTTATAAACGATTTCTCGATACTTAACATTGCTAAAGCGGATAGTCTATCTTGGCCCAACTCCTCAACAAAATTTATAAGCCTTCGAAAAACCCCTGAATTTTTAGACAAAGCCGTTTTATCAAGGCCACGTAGTGCCAGCTCGAATACCCCACAAAATTGTACACAATCTATAATTTTGTTTAAAATATAACGATTTTTGGATACATTTTCATTAAAATCTCTAACGGATTTTCTATAAGCTGTGTCTGTGCGAATATCAACACTTCCGACCGTAGCATAGTTCACCGAACATTTCATGTGATCTGCAGAAAACGCATGTTTTTTTATTTTTTCTTTTAAGTGTTTTAAGTTTTTAACACCGGTTTTGCACCACAATGAGTCCGACGCGTCCTTAGAAAACAACAAACATAACAGTAAAACGAGTTAGAGACTTCACCACCACATATCCAGTTAGCTAAATCGTACATACTTTTGCGAAAGTTTCGATGAACCTCTTTATTTTTGTCTTTACTAGTTTGTCATATACTAAGTTCTGGCAAATTGCGACCACTTACCTTGATTTCGGTTATTTTTTACATTTTATTTCCTGTATATATCCAACTCACACATGGTTCATAAAAATAAAAAAATATATATTACAAAAAACAGTATTTTCATCGATTAAAAACGTTCAAAACAATATCGACCGCGCGACCTCAGAACAATTGAACTTCCGCATGCCGACGTGATGCCGCGACCGATCGGTCGAGTTATGAGAAGAGACCGGCAGATGACCCAAATCGCGATTTCATATTTCATTTGCTATCACGCTCGGTAGCTTTGAAATCTTCGGGTACATTCGTCAAGCTTTAAGGCAGCCATGTCAAACATGCGGCCCAAATCAGTTTTGAAAACAGCCAAATAATACGACTCACGAACAAGTTGAAAACCATTTTTGAAAGCGCGCGCCCCTGCAACAACGATTGGTATAATAAAATGTAGAATTGTACATAGTGTTATCTATGTTTAGGAGGATGAACTACACATACTCAACCTAAAACCTAAAACCAAATGTTATCTGGCTTGTTCCGGGAAATTCTATCGCGCAAAAATACAGATGACGCCATCTGAACGTTCTGGAAAGAACTCGAGAAATCACCATCCGTATATAAGCCGTGTTCGATTGAGTTCAGTCGTTCAGTGTTTAGTCAGTTGCGATAGTTTCGAGTTAAGTTGCTCACTTATTGTTACAATACAACAGTACTTATTATAATTTATTTCGGATACAGTTTTTAGCATGTCTCTTTCAAAACCAAGTGGAACTAAGAGGAAACTTTAAGATGGGCATCGTATCTTTCAAGAAAAGTGGGAATTAGAGTTTTTTTGCTGTGAAGTGAAAGAAAAAATTATTTGTTTGATTTGTAATAGTACAGTCGGTGTCCCAAAATTATATAATATAAAACGTCACTATGATTTATAGGTCACATTTGAAAACAGAAAACTTTCAATTTAAAAAAAATATATCCCAGGTTTGGTCCTTTTTATTTGCCATGTATTTTCAAAAAAGTGCTAATAAATTAATACACTACAAAGTAAGAGGGTGATATATAAATGAAGGCCGTTTTTTCTTTAGGCCCATCAAATCTAAAAATGATTTGAATTGGGCGCGCGCATTTCGTTTTAAAACTCGCCGATAGATGGCATCATCGCTGCCTTCGGCTTTTACAGTTAACTGTAGAAAAAAAGTTGGGCATCTCGTAACTTTTGCAACGACCCGAGGTATGGCGCTGCAAACTTTACATCAACTCGAAGCACGGCAGTTTCCATTATATGGTAAGTGTTATGTGTTTGTGGGATGAATTAGAAATAAGAAGAATGGGACCATATAGCAATGGGAAGAATAACAAACCTAATTTCAAATATGTACTTCTGAAAAATAAAGTAGGTACCTTGGCAAATTGCAAGGTTACAATTAAAACGCTGTAATTTAGATATTTTCTAGACAAATTAATGAACATAATAACAAATTTGCCTTTGAAGAAGGATCTTTCATCTAGAGTGTAAGAATTTTTTATGCAAATGCTCGAATAATACACAATATTTAAGTTTTTCCATTAACATTCATGTAGCTTGGCAAAGTTTCAGCAAAAAAAGCCGTAATTCGGTCGATTTTAGAGATAAGTCGATGAATAAAAAAACAAAATGCTCACAAAAAGCGCCTTTCATCAGCCATGTCAAACATGCGGCCCAGTGAACATTTTTCTACGGCCCAAATCAGTTTTGAAAACAGCCAGATAATGCAGCCCGCTAATAAGTTGAAAACCGTTTTTGAAACAGCGCGCCGCTGCAACGATTGGTATAATAAAATGTACAATTGTTCATAGTGCCATCTATGTTTAGGAGGATGAATTACACATACTCAACCTAAAACCTAAAGCCAAACGTTATCTGGCTTGTTCCATGAAACTCTATCGCGCAAAAATACTGATGACGCTCTCTGAACATTCTGGAAAGAACTCGAGAAATCACAATCAGTCAATAGTCAGTTATGAGTCAGTTGCGATAGAGTTTCGAGTTGAGTTGCGCACTTATTGTTACAACACTTAACAGTACTTATTATAATTTATTTCGGATACACGTTAACATGTCTCTTTCAAAACCAAGTGGAAGTAAGAGGAAACTTTTAGATGGGCATCGTATCTTTCAAGAAAAGTGGTGAGTTTTTTTGCTGTGAAGTGAAAGAAAAAATTATTTCTTTGATTTGTAATAGTACAGTCGGTGTCCCAAAATTATATAATATAAAACGTCACTATGATATTCATAAAACTATGTTTGACAAGCATAGAGGCATGGTCAGAAACGAAAAGTTAAAATCACGGTTGAAAGATCAGCAGCTTATGTTTACCCGTCCAAAGCAAGCAAATGAATCTGCTGTCCTTCAAGCGAGCTACGTACTGTCGGAGTTGATCGCGAAACACTCAAAACCATGTGTTAAAGGTGAATTTACAAAAGAATGCCTTGTAAAGGACGCGAAAATTCCCGGGAGCATGAAGGCATTTCAAAATATATCCTTGTCCCGGAATACTGCCGCTGCCTGAAAGAATTACTGAGTTGGCTGCCAATATAAGTGATCAATCAAAACAAAATCACTCTTTCATTGCATTTTCTAATGCCTGTGACGAAAGTACGGATGTGTGTGACGTGGCGTAACTCGCTGTTTTTCTTCGTGCGGTTGATACAGATGTGTATGAAGAATTACTGGAATTAGTACCATTGCATGATACAACAACTGGGAAGGATATTTTCAATGCTGTTTATGGACTTCTGCAAAAGTACAATTTAGATTTGTCAAAACTGTGTTCCGTTGCAACAGCTTCTTCAATTGACTGGAGTAAAAAATGGCTTCGTTAAAATATTACAGACAAAGATCAGAGAAACGGGCAGTGTCAAACCGGATTTTCATTTTCATTGTATAATCCACCAACAAGTTTTATGCTCAAAAGTGATCCAGTTGGAAAGTGTTTTAAAGTCAGTGAAAAAAAATTATAAACTTCATAAGGTCACGAAGCCTTAATCAGCGACAGTTTTCTGCATTTTTACGTGATTTATAAAGTGAGTACACTGGTTTACTATATTATGCAGAGGTGCGATGGCTTTCGTGTTCTATAGTACTCGATCGCTTTTGGAAACTGAAAGCAGAAATACGCGTTTTCATGGAAACAAAAGGAGAAGATGTCAGCTTATTATGCGATGTACCTTTTTTTACAAGATCTTTCATTTATGGTAGATATCACAGAACACTTGTCGGACTTAAATACGAAATTGCAAGGACCACGTCAAGTTATTCTTAAATTCAGCAACAAAATTTATTCTGGGTTAAATAAAAACTTGAAAGTGTCAGTTTTTATAGATATCAGCAAGGCCTTCAATACTCTGTCTCATGAGGTGCTGATGTCTAAACTAGAAAGTGCTGGTGTGAGAGGCCCGATTCATGCGTGGTTTCTGAGCTAGAGCACAGGCAGTAAAGGTGAATGATAGTGTTAGTAATTACCGAAATGTGGATACCGGAAAACCCCAGGGCTCTGCCCTGGGACCTATTCTCTTTATCATATATATAAATGTTCTCTGTAAATCAAAACTAAAAGCGAACATCTTCACCTTTGCTGACGACACAGCGCTTTTATACACTGGTAATTCTGCAAACGATGTGTATTTGGATATAACTGAAGACCTCAGGTTCCTGAAGAAATGGTTTCACTTTAACAAAATGCTATTAAATACAAAAAAGACTAAATTTCTAAATTTCACCTTCAGGGGCCAGTGGGCTTTCGAGCATGCAGTAAGGTATCATAGGTTGAACTGTGGGAATATCTATGCATGTGATTGTAATGTTATCGAACAGTGCTCTGATATACGTTATCTTGGTGTCCATTTTGACACGAACATGTCCTGGAAGGTACACATAGAAAATACTAGGAAAAAACTATTGTATGTCCTTGCGAAAATAAGATACGCTTCACGTCTTCTACCCAAACATGCATTATTGCTCCTTTACATGCACACTCAATTTTAACATATGGATTATGCGTGTGGGGTGGCACTTATGAGACAAATCTATTACCGTTAATTAAACTGCAGAAGATGTTTCTAAGGGCAATCAATCATGTACCTTGACAGCATCCCTCTGAGGAGCTCTTCCGACAGTCGAACATTCTGTCACTTCGAAAGCAGTATGACTCAACAATAACGTTGTTTATTTTTAAACGTAAACATATATTAGATCTGAGATCTAATAATCAAAATTCGACCAGATTTGGTCAAGAACTAACCCTAAAGGTAGAGTTTACTGAAAAAACAAGTATTCAAAAATCTTCCTACAAAGATTTTTAATAAATTACCTGCCAGTTTACGAAGTCTCTTCGTCCAAGATAATATTAGCCTAAACTGCTCGAAGAAAAAAATTAAAAATATATTCATGTCCTCTGATATTGCTGAATTTATATAAACTAATGTTTAATTCATATTATTTGTATTGCTCTAAATAGCCTAAATGTATTATATATGGGTTAGGTTATAGTTAATAAGTGTAACGGTTTATTATTTACATATACTAGAATAGCAAGTGCATCCTGGGCTCTGTTTTCTGTACCTAGAAAACTTTCAGGATGCAAATTGCCTCTGATTGTTTAATATAATTATGTATTGTAAATGAAAAATTAAAAAAAAAAAAATACGCATGATCATGTGGAAGCTTTTAAGTGTAAGATGATCTTGTGGGAAAAACAGTTAGCAGAGGATAATCTGTCACATTTTCTGACTTGTAAGGCATATCAGGAAAGCACAAGTGTTCCAATATCATACAATATATATATATATCATAATCATCATCATCATATGCAGCTTATTCAACCATTTCCAATTATGGTGTAGCCTCCCTTACATATTTACATATTCCATTTTCATTTGGGCCCATTGTTGTCTGTTGTTGTCTGTTGTTGGCTGTGCGAGCCCAAGTTGATCCTGCGAGTTTCTTTATATCATAGTCCCATCTTAAGTTGGGGAGTCTTCTTGGTCTTTTCACGCCTCGGGGATACCATTGTGTTACCTTTGTGGTCCATCTATCGTCCGTCCTTCTAGCGAGGTGTCCTGCCCATTGCCACTTCAGAGATCTGATTCTGTTAATGACATCTATCACCTGGGTTTTCTGTCTGATCCATTCAACCCTTTTTCTATCTCTTTTTGTTATTCCAAGCATGCATCGTTCCATAGACCTTTGTGCCACCTGGAGCTTCCTAGTTATATCAGTTTTTAGGGTCCAGGTTTCACAACCGTATGTTAGTACTGGTAGTATACACTGATCAAATGCTTTCTTCTTCAAACGGAGTGGCATTCTGGACTTGAAGATGATTGAGTTCTCTCCGAATGTTCTCCATGCTAATTTTATCCTTCTATTTATTTCTGGGAGTAGAGATCCCGATATGTGTATTAGTTGACCCAGGTATATGTATTCCTCTACTATTTCCAGGGCAGTTTCATTAATTATTATTTCTTGTGCGTCCATTAGTTCGTTGTACATGATCTTGGTCTTACTCAGATTTATCTTAAGGCCTACTACTATATATATATATATATATATATATATATATATATATATATATATATATATATATATACCATCGATATTGATAAAGTTCCCCTTCACTTGCAAATGGGAGTAATTGAGATTCAGTGTCAGACCCATTTAAAATAAAAATTTGATAGTGTTGGTACATTCGAATTTTATAAGTACTTGCCTGTTCAATACCAAGAAATGAGAAAATTTGCCCGTAAAATCCTGTCAATGTTTGGAAATACCTACAAGTGTGAACAACTATCTTCTTTGATGAAAGGAAACAAATCTGCCGCAAGATCGCGATTGACGCACGCACACTTGGACGCAGTTTTAAAAGTTATTTAAGCCGATAAATTCGCGCCACAAATAGACAACTTAATTAAAGACAAAAGATGTCAAATAGCTGGCAACAGAATTTAATGTTTGTAGTTTTTTGTAATGTCCTTTTTATTGGAAATTTAACTTGTCCTATAATAGTACTTTTTCTCAAGATTTTCAGTAGTTTGTCTTCTTTAAGATAAAGTTTTACGGCCCACCTAGTCGATGGTCTTCATGTTTTTGGCCCACCAGTGACTTTGAGTTTGACATGGCTGCTTTAAGGTAACCATGGCAATTCCGACTGCCCAGCCTAGCTTAGTAAGAAGTATTTTATTATGCCTAAGGAACGCAATGAGACCATTCGAACCGCCGCGCGCGGCTAATAGTGTAGCGTATTTAACTTTTCCCAAGGTTCGCTTTTTATTACAACTATTAGGAGGGACGATCAAACGAATAATTTATTTCTGAAGTATTTTTAGGGGGTCATTGATCAAATGGCCCTATGGAAGAGCCGCCACTGGTATTGCATCACTGAAATCAGAAAAAATGAGCTATCTGATGAGTGAAAAATATACCCAGGGTTCCATTAAAAAAAAATTTAAGTTGAGGCCATAATTATTTTCATTAGTCTATTCGCTATGACACTGGACGCCAAAAAAAAACTTGGCAAGTAGACTTATAACTTGTTTTTTTTTTGTTCAACTCGATAAGTTAAAAAATAAAAACGTTTTAAGCGTTTACAATGTGAACAAGTTAAAATAATAACCCTGTACTTTGACGAAGTTAAAAATGAGGGGAGGGAGGCAAAAGGGCGCACTTTTCTTCCGCTGGCCCATGAGGTTTACATTTAAAATTCTTATAATGAAAAAGAAAACCGAAAATAATAAACATGTTTCTTTTTGTCCTATCTGGGCTGTTATCTAGAGCCAAAAAAAAATTCTATTTATTATTTTGCAGATAAACGAAACTGGATGCTACCCTTCTTTAATTTCTTTAACGATCTCCCGATTACGTAATCTACAAGTGGACAGGTGTATACTTTTGCACAAAACAACTCAAAAACAAACGGCATATATGGCTATAAATATTGGTGGACGAAGACGATTTCCGATGTATATTAAATCCTTGACGGCTCCTCGTTGGAACGGGAGGAAATGACGTAGGAATGTCTTTACGTAAGGCACCGTTGAATACGCCCACCCTACGCAAAGAAATTTCTAGTTACTTCCTAGGGGAAAACCTTGGATTCGTGGGCGTATGTATGAAACTGCGTAATTCGTAATTCATGTCGATATCGTGTGCAGTGGCAGTGTCCATGTCAGATTTCCTCATGATTATCATTCGTATGTCGCTGTGCAAATATATTTTCCCAGATTTTGAACTCATAAACCTAAAACAAAAAAGTCTTTTTAAACAAATTTGTTACGTACAGGGTGTCCCGTTTTCGTTGTTTTTATCTCTTTTATTAGTGAAGATAGAAGGTTGTGGTTTTCGCGAAATGGTGCTACTTTTTTGAGAAACGAAAGATGACCCAAACAAAATTTTCATAGGCCCCTTCGTTTTTTAGATACAGTGTCAAATTGAAAACATTGCATTTTTGGGCCCCCTCGTATTTCGGTTGTTCTTTAACTTATCGAAAAGGTAAAAACTGGCTCAGATACAGTTTTTCACGTAGAATCCAGATCCAGATCAGATTTTTTATGTGAACAGTCGTTTCTGAGATATAACAGAAACTTAAAATTGTTTAAATGGGACACCCTGTATATTTATATTTTATATTATTCAGTTTACAATAAGCTTCTAGAAAATATATAATAGTATATACTTTTCTATTCGAATCGCCCAGTAATTTGCATTTTTTTAGAGATAGACTCAGTTTCCGAGATGAAAAAATAAGCAAAACCTTACTTATTTTATTATAATTAATAACCTGTCTTGCAAAAGTCTCAGTCGATTCTAGTTTTATGGATCTATGTCTATTATAGGTATTTCAACCACCAGCTGATCGTATTTGGGGAAGTAGAGAGTTTAATTTCAGCCGGATCATTTTTGTTATATATAATTCTGTAATTCTAACAATACTAATAGTATAACAACCTAACAATTAATAATAATATTAAACAACAAAATAAATAATAATTGAAAAACAAAATAGATACTTTTTAACATAGTCAAAATTATTTTTTCTTTAAATCAGGATTATATAAAAAATATTTTTTTACTTCCTTTTTAAATTTTATTAAAGTTTTCATTCTGCGTAAATGTATTGGTAATTCATTATACAATTAATATACCACACATACAGTGTGTCCCAGATTCGCTTCTCTATATAGGGATCTCGGCTCCTACAGCAAAGGTTGAATGGGGAAAGTTTTAGAGGAAAGTTATTGCATTCGATATCCGGCTTCAGATTTACGATCGATCAATTGTTTTTGGAAATATCGGGGAAAAACCGAAAATGGCAGATTTCGTTTTTAGCTACTATATCCAGAACGGTAAATTTGACAGCTGCCAAAATGTGACATTAATCGGACACATTTTTAAGACAAATAAGATGGCGTATACCACACGTCTTCGTTGGATTTTTCGATTTTTGGAAAAAGCCTAAAATTTCCAATCTAGTGATATCTCATAAGTGCATTAAAGATTTTAGTATCATCGAAATATTACACTTCGTAAAGTTAGGTTTCAGTTTTTTTCTAAGGAGACCATGATTTAAAGTAATGTTAGCTATCAATGCTTTTCTAAGAAGGCCATGATTTATCTGTAACAAAATTGGATTTTGACTTTGACGTTAAGTTAAATAGTTGAAAGTATCAAAGCTGTGTTTTAATAAGTAGTAGGTACGCTTTTATCCCAATAAAATCATAAATCTGACACATAAATTGTCAAAACCTATAGAAAATGGCCGGCATTCCGTATTCAAATGAAGAAAAGGTTGACATGTTAGCTGTACTTTCAATCATATGGAAACGCCGACATTACCTCAGCAAGGTATTTGGAGATGTACCCCGAACGACGGAAGCCTCATAAAACCCAATTCAGGAGAATCGTAGTTAATTTAATTAACCATGGTGCCTTCGAACAACCTAGAAGCGGATACAATAATAACAATGAAAATCGAAACAGAAATATTTTGCAAGCTATCAACGAAAACCCTAGTGCATCGGTAAGAACTGTAGAACAGGAAACTAATGTGCCAAAATCAACAGTACAGAGAGTTTTAAAAAAGAATAAGTACCATCTATACAAACCCATAATAGTACAAGGACTTAAGGAAACTGATTTTCCAAGACGACTACAGTTCTGTGAGTGGATACTAGGAAATGTAATGAAAATCCTGATTTTGTAAATCATGTCTTGTGGTCAGATGAGAGCAGGTTCACGAAGTGTGGAGTCTTTAATAGGCACAACCGTCATCATTTAGCTGTGCAAAATCCTCACGAAGTGGCAGAGAGACGTCTACAGATCAGATTTGGAAGTAACGTTTGGTGTGGGATCATTGGTAAGTTAATCTAACCAATCTTTTTTAAATAGGCACCAAATGATGGTCAAATAATTTTTTTTTTTCGTTTAGTTATTTAATGATACTAAAAGAGTATAAGCTAATAAAAAAAAGTAAAACGTTCTACTCTAGTCAGTCAACTTACTTTTTTGATATTGTATTACATTTTTATTCAACCATTTGTATTGTAGTTTCGAAGAACCTATAAAAATAGAAATGGGTTCTATAAATTTATTAACACTTTATCTAAATTTTCTGCAGATTTAGCTAATACTCTAAAATTATTTTGATTGTCTAAATTTAATGATTTATTATTACTCGGGAAGCCTAGTTCTTGCGTTATGAAACAAATACCATATTAATCAAATGTCGAATTATTTTTCGATTTTCATTATGATTTATAGAAAGGCGTTCAGCTGTATTTCCGAATAGTTTAAATTTTAAAGCGCAAGGGGTTTGTTCTTTTGATATTTTATGTTTTATTAAGGCACGATGTACTTCTTTAAGATTATTATATCACTGAAATAAATTGATTTAGTATTTCCGAAATTAATATGCAATACCAACAAAATAATTTATTACGGCTATTACTTCCCGCTAACCAAATATATTTTTCTTTTTCATAATAAATAATAAAGCTGAATAGGCTTCATTCATTACGGGATGTTTCGATAATTATTTTTGGAAAGAAAATATCTACTTTTTAATAGATAATTTTCCGTTTATAATTTATAGTTTCTAGTACCACCCGGCCGACTCTGCCGCCCTTGACTGTTGGGCACCTATTTATAAATTATTAATCATTTCAGGAAATCGACTTATTGGACCATTTTTGTTTAACTACAACCTAAACGGGCAGAGGTACCTACAGCTTTTGCGAAACCAGGTTGTACCAGCCTTACGAGCTATTCTAATGGAAGATGAATTAAGAAGAACTTGGTTTCAACAAGACGGATGTCCGGCTCAAAATACCATTCAAGTCAGGAAGTTCTTAAGAGAGCAGTTTGACGAAAGAATAATTTCTTTAAATGGTCCAATATCTTGGCCTCCTAGATCCCCTGACCTGTCGCCCTTGGATTTCTACCTCTGGGGTCACACGAAGAATGAAATCTATGAATTTGATCCCCCCGTGACCACAGAAATCCTGAGACAAAGAGTTCTGACACATTTAGACATATTAACCGAAATACACTTACCAAGGTTGTACGAAAAACAGTCACCAATTGTCAAAAATATCTCGATGCAAATGGACGTCATTTTGCAGATTTCTAAATTAATGTTACCCACTTACAAAGTAGTTAAATCTCATTTAGATTTTTTAAGTCGTTATTTACGTTCATGTTGTATTGAAAATTCAATGTGTTCAATACATTACTTATTAATGTAATCTTGTGACAAATAAATCAAGGCCTCCTTTAAAAACATTCAAACCTAATTTACGAAGTGTGATATTTTGATGACACTAAAATCTTTAATGCACTTGTGAGATATCACTAGACTGGAAATTTTAGGCTCTTTCCAAAAATCGAAAAATCCAATATGGCGGTCATAAGAAAAATGAAAGTTGAGGCGGGTTGCAGGTTAACAAAAAACAATGAAGACGTATCGTATACGCCATCTTATTTATCTTAAAAATGTGTCCGAATAATGTCACATTTTGACAGCTGTCAAATTTATCGTTCTGGATATGCTGGCGAAAAACGAAATCCGCCATTTTCGGTTTTTCGCCGATATTTCCCAAACTTATTGATCGATCGTAAATCTGAAGCCAGATATCGAATGCAATAAGTTTCCTCTAAAACTTTCCCCATTTAACCTTTGCTGTAAGTATAATAGCTGCCGAGATCCCTATATAGAGAAGCGAATCTGGGACACACTGTATACATATAATAAAGATTATTTTTGCAAAATTGCTTAGAATGTCAATTGTATTTAATAAATCTGTTTGTCGTGTGTCATGATTATGTACAGGATGTCTTTTTTCTAAATCTATATTGGATAATTTATCTTTTGTAAATATTGAATGAATGAAAATGCATGTTTTTAACTTATAAATATGGTTAGTATCTAAATAGCCAAATTTTGTATATAAATTTATTGTTGGCTCTAGGAAAGGAAGTTGATAAATACATTTAATAATTTTATTTTGTAAACAACATAAAGGTTGCAATGTTTTTAAATCAGCAAATCGCCAAACTGGAATCAAATATTGCAATTTTGAATATATTAATGCAAAATACATATTTTTCATAAATTTTAATGGTATATTACAAGGAATTTTCCATTCCTACTAGAGGAGATATACTTTTTCCATCCATATATAGTCCAAAAATGTAATGAATCTACTATAATTAATATTTTTTTGGTTAAATTTAATTGGTTCCATTCGATTACTCATATGATTTTACCTTATAAACATAAAAGAAGATTTTTCACAATTTCAAGTTAGTTTAATGGATATAATTGTTAAATTTTCTCCAATGTAATATCTAATTTCGGAAAAATTATTTCCAAAATAAAAAATAACTGTATCATCCGCAAATAGTTGTCCAGTTCCATTAAGTTTTAATTTTGAATTTGAATTTATGTATATTAAAAATAAAACATGTCCTAATATTGAACCTTGAAGTACACCATATATATTCCTAGATTTAATATTATTTCCAATTTGGACATATGGCTATCTACCTGTCAAGTAATTTTGAAAGCAAAAAATAGATATTTCCTCGAATTCCATTCCTCCATTCCAAAATATTATGATTAACTATATCAAAAGCTTTGCGTAAATCTAAGAATAAGATACATTTTTCATTTTGATCAGTTTTTAACTGAATATCAGTAATAATATCAATAATTGCAGTCTCTGTATCCCTAGACTTTCGAAACCTATATCATCCCTAAGTTTTGAATGTATGACAGTATAGGACATTTATTACTTGTTTATAAATTTCTAATGTAATTTGGCGATTGACTCCAAAGGAAAATCGTTATTCATAGCAATCTGCATTATAATATCACGCTCCTTATTAAACGCTTCCCTTGACAATGGTAAATTACACAACCGATAGAAAAAGGAGTTGAACGCGGCGAATTTATGTGTAAGGAGAGTTTGAAGCATATTGAATAACATTATCCGTTGACGATGTTTTCCGGTAAACCTCAAACTCTACCCTACTGTGTTTCCTTGATAGTAAAAGGTCAAGAAATGGTTTTCCTTCATCTTCCATTTCTAATGTAAACTCAATTTTAGGATGCAACGAGTTAACGAATTGTAAAAACTCTTCCAACTGTTGTCCGTTGCCATTCCTCACAATGCAAATACCATCCACGTATCTTTTATATCCTGTTCGCAAGGAGACAAAACAACTTTTCATTATCCTGTTTTCCAAATTATTCATGAAAACTTCACTCAAAAATGGTGACAAACAGGAACTTTGCCCATAAAACTGTCCATTAAACTTAAAAAAAATTTGGATTAAAACTAAGGTAAGAAGGTAAGGTAAGGCCATCAACGAGTAACTGTGGCCAAGAAGATCTGGCCAATAAATTCCTTACCAACTGAATACAGTCTGCGGGAGGCACACTAGGAAACAAATTCTTGACATCCAATGAAACCAATAATGCATTGTGCGGAATAGCAACGTTTTTCAGGTGATTGGCAAAGTCGATGGAATTCCTGGTAGAATAAGTGCTATGAAAACCCGTTACGTCCCTAAGAACTCTATTTAGCCAAGCTAAGCAAAGCTTATAGCATGGGGAATCAGTAAATGAAGCCACTGGCCTCATGGGCGTGCCATCTTTATGAATCTTTGGCAAGCTATAAAGTAAGGGTGTTTTCGGGTTCATAGGATATAATTTATCTTTTGTCATGTTACAAACATCGCCAAAGGATAATTTTATTCAGTACGCTTCAATTTCTCCTTACACACATAAATTCGCCGCGTTCAACTCCTTTTTCTATTGGTTGTGTAATTTACCAAGGGAAGCGTTTAATAAGGAGCGTGATATTATAATGCAGATTGCTATGAATAACGGTTTTCCTTTGGAGTCCATTACCAAATTATATTATAAATTTACAAACAAGTATAAAATGTGCAATACATCAAGACATAAGGATGAGAAAAATTTTTTAAAGTGCATTACTTTTTTTGGAAGAATTTCTCTCCAATTGGCTAAATTTTTTAAAAATTTTAAAAATATCAATATTTCATTCAGAACAGTAAATACTCTCAAGAGACATTTAGTAAGGACAAAGGACACAACCGATAAATTCTCCAGATCTGGGGTTTATGCACTAAACAGGTCGAAAATTTCCACAAGGATGAGAGAACATTTGAGCCTTGTCACAAATTCAGAAATACGGATGTAACTGAGACTGTTTCAGCTTTTGCCAATCATTTGTTAGGTCATGAATTTTCCATTTCTGACGTTGATGTCTTACATGAATATCCGAAGGGGAAAAAGCTTGACCTTCTAGAAAAAATGGAAATAACCAAAACTATAAAAAATCCTATTCTCACTTGCGGTAACGATGTTTTTAATTTGGAACCAACCCTAATATTTAACAATTTAATGTAATAATAATTGTAGGCAACCTTCATTTCATTCACTAATTCATAGAGTTAGAGTTTTTGGTTTGCTTCTTTGACTAGTCCAGTGGTCTGTAGGTACCTACTTCGGCCTCCCACTCAGGCGGTACTGGTTCGATCCCAGCCAGTGACATGAATGAATCTTTTTTAATATTCTATTTTGTTTATTCACGTGAGACTTAACCTCATTTTAGTTTCAATCATATATGTATAAGTAGTTGCTTCTTTTGCTGTGCTTTAGTGTGTTTTATTCTATTTGTTAAGTTATTGTTTTAGGATTTGTGAGTGTGATTATTTACTAAGGTTTTCTCTGGTGTTCGTAGGTCTGATCAGGGGCGTGCAGTCTATGGAAGCAAGGGAAGCAGTGCTTCAAAAAAAATTACCAAAACATCTTCTAAAATGTAATTTTTGAAATAGGAAACCATTAATTTAGTTTATATTAAAAATGCTAAAATATTATCTTAATTATCAAGCCCATAATAAATGCGGTCTTAACTCCGACCGAGCCACAATAAAAATCGAATAGAACCTATGCGGGCCGCTAGCTTCTCTGCAGCCAAGTCCTGTATGCTTGATTTCCCTGAATGAGCCAGAGGTTATTGAACTTTCCACCGGCTGTTTGAAATTTTTACATTTCAGTCGCATGCTTTAAGTAGCTTCCGCCTCCGGAAGCTATCGTTGCAGTAGGTTCTTTGTTTGAACGGCTATCCGTGTGTTGTGTGATACGTACGACGCGTCGTGCATGGTGCGATATGGAAGACAATAATACGGACGTGGATATGCAAATACCGTCAACTTTGGCTGTCGGTAATAACGCTGAAAATGTTGGAGAATTTAGTAAGAAGAGTGTGTGTGAATGTGTGGTATGTCTTAATAATAAAGGGATTTTCAAGATTAAACTTCCCTGATAAGCTTCAAATATTTTCCAAAGAAAGGGCAAAACCGCCTATGAAAAATTTAACCACAAAAATGAAAAACTGTATTAGACATTTCTATCCGGAAAAACAATACGAACAATTTAAATGGCTAACAGGGTGTGAAAATATAAGTAAATTATTTTGTTGGCCATGTTTACGTCTGGAATAAAACTGGTTTTTCAGATTTAAACAATTTCCATAAAGCTGTAAAGGCACATTATGTCCTGCATTTGCAGGCCGTCATAACAGAAAAAGTCTTTGGCAAAACCAGAATTGAACACGCCCTTAATAAACAGTTGGAAATTAGTCACCGCCAACACAATGAACTAGTCGATAAAAATAGGCAAATATTAAGAAGACTTATCGATGTTGTTTGTTTTCTCGGACAGCACGAATTGGGATTTAGAGGTCATGACGAAACAAGGGTTTCTTCAAATTTACTTAGTTTAATGGCTAAATAAGATGATTGCTTAAAAAAATCATTTAGAGCAGTCTAGCGTTTTTCGCGGAACGTCGAATCGAATCTAGCATGATTTAATTTCCGCTGTTGCAACCATTATTCTAAAAAGAATTAAGCAGGAGATTGGCGAGGCGCGGTTCATTGCTATTGCTCTGGACGAAACAACTGATATCACTAATTTTAGCCAATTGTCTATAGTAATACGCTACGTTAAAATAGACGGAAGTATTCAAGAGCGAGTTTTAGGTTTTAAGAATGTGTCCGAAAATCGTACAGCAGATGCATTATATACCGTAGTTTATAACGTTACTAAAGAAATTAATAGAGAGAAAAAATTAGTGGCTCAAAGCTATGATGGAGCTGCAGTGATGGCAGGACAATTAGGGAGTCTGCAAGCTAAAGTTCGAGAAACTTTCCCAAGTGCTGTGCTTGTCCATTGTTTTGCTCATAAATTAAATTTAGTTTTATCCCAGTCCATCAATCACATTAAAGAGTGTAAAGTATTTTTCGTTACTTTAAGTGGCATGGCTGCTTTTTTCCAAGTCAACAAAACGTACACAAGCTTTGGACTCCATTGTCCACAAACGATTGCCTAAAGTAGCTCCTACTAGTTGGAACTATAATGGAAGACTTGTGTTAACAGTATCTGAAAATCGTGAATCACTGATTGAACTATTTGAGAATATAATAGAAAATAATGAAACGTGGGACTCAGAAGCAATAAATAGTTCGAGGGCGTTTTTGGACTGTTTGAAACGAGATTTTAATTTTAAATATAGATTAGATTTAAGATAGCAAAATTTAATTTAGAGCCGATATGGTCAATGTGTTTTTCAAAAGATAAGGTTGAGTCAATATATGTGCCTAAAAACTTTGTACCTTCAGAGAATTTTATTTTCGCGTCTTTTTGAAATATTAAGGAGAGAGGGTTCCGAATAAATATATTAACAAATACGGTCTTGTCTGGGTTTACGATTAACTGATTCTCCCGACACCAAGCCTCCATATTAACACATATATACATCGGCGTACATAGTAACGTGATCAGCACCAAGAGCGTCCGGAATATCATTAACGTACAACAAGAATAGCAACAGACCCAACACCGAACCCTGTGGTACTCCAAGTTTTATTTCCTTAAGTACAGACAAGGTATTACCACACTTTACTTTCATATCCCTATCCGATAGGTACGATTCAATCTATAGCAACAGATTACCACGAATGCCCATATTGAAAAGTTTTGATATAAGCATAGTTTTGTTAATTGTATCGAAAGCTATGGACAAATCAAAGAATATAGCTACAACATATTCGTGGTGATCCAGTTTCGAATATACAAAATTTAAGAAACTCCTAGATGCAGACTCAGTGGATTTGCTGGACAAAAATTCATGCTGACATCTGCTAACAATGTTGTATTTCGATAAAAAGGCAGTAATTCTGGAATGTATTATTTTCAGAAAAATTTCCATTTTTCTAAAAAAAGTGGATGATTTTAAGTCCATGTTAAGCCAAAAAAGAGATGACTTTGACCTATTTTGGGAGAAAACTATGACGTTAAATGTAGAGCCACAAACCAAGCGTCTTCAAACAGACAAGGTGGGAGATGTTCAAACATCATACAGACGCCTCTTTTATGAAATAATCGATCAAACTCAGCAACAAATAAACTGTAGATTTAACGCTTTAAATGATTTTAAATTCCTCGAGCTCTGCAATTTTGATGCATTTAAAGGAAAAACTTTTCAAGAAGATGCGTTTAAAAGTCTTCTTCTTCTTTATGGCCAGTTCTTCGACCGAGTGTTACTGCGATCTGAACTAAAAGTGATTTACGAAACTGATGACATTAGGGCAAAAAATAACGCTAAGGAACTAATGCAATTTTTAAAAGACAAGGAGCTGGAAGATGCCTACACCGAAGTGTCGAAATTGTGTGAATTAGTATTGACAATACCTGCCACAAGTTCATCGGTAGAACGCAATTTTTCAACACTTAAACGTATAAAAAACTTCGTGAGAAATTCAACGGGGCATAAGAGACTTTCGTATACATCGCTGTTGTCCATTGAAAATTAACTTCTCCAAAATATGTCGGAGCATCGACGTTTTTATGATGACGTCATTGACGAATTTGCAAACAAATGATCGAAGAATCGAATTACAATACAAATAGGTAATTTCTAAAAATTGCTTCCCTTTCTTAAAATTTCACAGCACGCCCCTGGGTCTGATGATGCTCGAAAGGGCGAAACACGTGTCGCGTTTGTTGAAAAATGTAAAAATATAATTTACTGAGACCGAGACTTGGAGTCTTTTTCTATGTTTGTTATTAAGACTAGGTCTCTTTCAGAAATATTGACAATTTCTTCGATTTGTATAAAATTCAAATGCAACGAAGTTGCCAGGATAGATTACGCCATATCCAAATAAAAATGTGAAAATTTGTAAAATACTGATTAAAAGGGGATCAAGTATCCCTACTCTACTCTATATATTTAGCTTTAGGTGAAATATCTAGATCTAGTATTAAGCATATTAATGTAATTAGGGGTACGCGAGACCGAGCCTGAATCAGTCTCGGTCTCGGAAAATGTTTACGGTCTCGGTATCGTCTCGATGCTTCGAGACTGAGACCTACTTAGTCACGGTATCGGTCTCGAAAGTCTCGGTGGTCTCGAAAACAAAATTTAAAAAATAATAATTATTCGCCGAGATGTTATTTAGACAAAAGTAAATGGAAGCCTTCGTTCGAAACCCAGAGTTTTTCCAATCTTAAAAATTTAATGTAAAAAAACCCAATGTTTGAACATTTCAGAAAAGTAGAAAAAATGTAGGTGTATTTATATAAAAAAATTATTCCAAAAATCTATAATTCGAAATGATGTTGCCAACAGATGGAATCAGTAAAGGAAGATATACGGACAATAGTAGGCGTATCAAAATAAATGTCACATATCCCTTGTTCTTTAGACATCAACAGAAAGGCCACACATCACTAGAGTTACTTAAACAACCATCCACAGAACAATAATTATTTGACATTTCGAAAGATATACAAATGGAATAAGATATATTAAACACAAAATAAGGACACACTGTATAATGCTGTCGAACTCATGCAAGCAACGTGCTGGGCATTCTAGGGACAGACGTTATAATTCAATAGGTAGAAAACGATCGATGGCCAAGTAAAACACCCTTAGGTATTCTGTAACCTTTGCTATTTTGAACCAAACTTTTATTACTTTGATGCGTATTTACTTTCTTAACTCGGACAGTTCTTAGGGGTCTGCACGTTGTGCTTGCACAATGACGGCTATGGTTCATAATACTACTTGTGAATCAACTATTTTTGTTATTTGGTAAATTATATTTTAAAAGTGGAGTAGATTTTAAAAGTAAATTTATATAAATATCTACTTGTTTCTATTTTCGCCTGAAAGATCAATCTATAGCTTTTTTTGAGAAAATGTACTGGGATAAATATTATATTGTGCCTGCTGAATCACCAGTAATATCAAGTTCCTCAAGCGACGATAACTATGACATCGATTATACATCACTATTTGAAAAAAAATGTGATTCCGAAAATTGGGGAAAAGAAATAATAGAATATTTACAATTAAAGCGAACTCCAAAGGGTACAGATATTTTAAAATGGTGGAAAGCACAGATATACATTATCCAAATTTAGCCAAAATGGCAAAAGATCTTTTGTCTACTTTGTGTTTTGTTTGTTGAAAATCATGTCCGTATGTATATGTATTACCCAGTCCAACACACATTTTGGTGTCTGCGATTTTTTAACTGTTCCTGGGTAACTTTTAGATGCAGAATGTAAAAAAGTTCTCAGATTTTGTCTATCTGATCTAGTTTAAAAAAAAATGTGGATATATTTTACGTTATAACTGTTATAATATATAATATTACTATTGCCAGTTAAAAATGGATTTAAGTATTTATTGCAAAAACTTAATTACATTAGTCACTAATCACATAAATATTTTCTTTTATACGACTTTCTAGAATGGAGTTTACTAGGGCAGTCTCGCTGAAGGCTCCAGCAGTAGTCCGCCATCATGTTGCTATCCCATCGTCCTTGATAACGATCTTCCATAGTTTTAATATCCTGATGGAATCTTTCCCCCTCTTCTTCACTACAATCACCTAAGTTTTCTGGAAAACTATCAAGGTGGCTGTGGAGGTAGTGAACTTTTATACTCATGTTACAGCCGAGAATCTTAAAATTTGAAAGCATAGTTTCCACTAATTCTACGTAATTCTCTGCTTTATGATTACCAAGAAAATTTTGTACTACTTGAACAAACGAACACCAAGCGTTAGATTCAGTCTCGTTCATTGATGTGGTGAATTGTGGATCTTTAACAAGTTGCCTTATTTGAGGACCATCAAATATACCAGCTTTTAGTTTTTCCGTGGTAACGCCAGGAAATTTACATGAAAAATACCCAAAACAATTTCCATCTCGATTTAAAGCCTTCACAAATTGCTTCATTATCAAAGGCACAAAAAACAAGGACATTTTGTATAACCACTCTGCTGTCCAAGGAGGAAGTTAACCATTTTTAAATCAACACAAATTGCCCACTGATGTTCTTCGTATTTAATTTTTCTCAAAACTAATGCAATTGTTTCATATTCTTCCTTCATGGTAGTAGAATGACCAATAGGAACTGAGCCGTATTTGTTACCGTTATGTAAAAGAACACATTTTAAACCACGTTTTGAACTGTCAATAAAAAGGCGCCCATCATCTGGAGTGTATTCAGGCAAACCCATTTTTTTTAAGAGCCCTTTTATATTGTTACAGAATACCAAGTCATTTTCCTGAGCGAAAAAAGGCAGCAGATCCTTATCTCTTTTACGATAAAATGTAATATTAGTACCTGGACAAAGTAGATTTTTTCTTTTAATCTGGATGCAAGTAATTCAGCGGATTCCTTTGAGGGATTCAGGTCTCTTATAAGATCGTTTAGTTCTTCTTGATTGAAACACTGCGGAGTTGCTAAATCTGATTCAAATTCGCTGTCGTTTTTTGATTGAATTCTTTGAACTTCGTCAGACGTTGATGTTTCTGTATCATCTTCTGTCAGTTTGGGTAGACTGCTGAATGATGGAACGGGTATTTCTTCCGAATGCGGTACAGGCCTTCTTGCAGAATCTAGATCAGGATATGTCCATTTGTATCTATTGTTTCTATTTATGCCTTTAATATTAACGAGACAAAAATACAGTCGTCATGATGGTTTCGCGGTTCTCTCCAAACCATTGGTACACCAAACTTTAGGCACTTCCTCTTTCCAGTTGTCCATTGTCGCAAATGTTCAACACATGTTTTACATATGAAATGTGGGGCCCAAGATTTATCTTGATCTCCTAAATGAACGCCAAAATAGGCAAGATAAGCTCTTTTCACAAAGTCAGAAATCGTTTTTTTGCTCTCTTTCAAAGTGTATTCACCACACACATAACAAAAAACATTGGGATGATTTACACAGGTACGTCTGCTTGTGGATGCCATTGTTTCAGTTTAGTGTCTTGATACTACAAAACGACCAAAATTTACACAAAATGATAGCATAACTTTACTTGGAAAAACTCAGTAATATACTAAATCGAGTACAGCCAAGCAGGTATAGAAGGATCGGGTCATAGGCAATTACAGGTATAAAAGGAATTAAGAGCAGTGTATTGAGTAGTTCCTAATATAGGAACATTGGGTCAGGGACAATTCCAGGTATCCATTTGGTTAATTAGATTCTGGGAAATTTCTATTTTGACGATTAAGTACATATTTATCTCTTTATTTGTTGTCCTTTATCAGAAAAAATTATCAATTAACCTGTAACCTGTATCTCAAAAACTAGAGCTGATAGAAAAAATCTGGTGGCATTTTTGGAATCAGCACATTAAAAACACCTAAAATCAGATGTTAGATTTCCGGCACCAAATTTTTGTTTTCATTTTGTTACCCTGTGTTATTTTTATTATACCCATAAAGTTAAAAATTTTATATCGTCCATTATTTGCAAATACAAGCAAAATTAATACAAAAATATTGTTCTATAAAACACGTACCTTCTTAAATTAGCAAGCCATCGAAGCGATTAAAGAAGAAAATGTTAAGAAAAATTTTTTTTTACAATTTTTTGTTTATTTTGAGTCGGAAATTTTTTAAACAAAAATCACCACAATTACTTCGTTGGTTGGAGTCTTTACCGTATGTATACTATATAAGAATATGATATTGCGATGATTTTAATTATTACAGTCTATTAGTTATTAATTATTGAACCAAAAAACTTTCAATAATTAAACATAAAAACAGATTATAAATTTATAAAGATCACAATATCAAAATCCTATATAGTATAGTGGTGATAAAGTGTCTCTCTTTGAGAACAGGGTAGCAATTTACGGTTTTCAACATGTGAAGTGGAATGTCGTGTAACATTTTAATTTCGCCACTACATTTTAATGCATAAAAATCCGTAAATCCGGTACTGTAAGTCTCCTATCGATGTAGTAAGGTGCTCGCGGTCTCTGCTTAGCGAAATCGTCTGCTTCATTTTGAGGCAATTCACTAGTCTTCGTGTAGATGGCGCCTTAGTTTTGTTCAATTAGTAATTTCACTTTCTTCTCCTTTAAATATTTTTTCTTTCCTGTGATCCAGCTCAGGGATTGGCTGATCTATTGTCCCGATTTGGTCAGTTTGATTTTAGTAAAGTGGCACCACTGACGGATTGTCATCCCGCTATTGCTGCCTTGACCTGGTGGTCAGGTAGGTTGAGCTTCTTGTCTCTGTGGAAGGTGAAGGTTAAGTGTGAAAGTTTGTCGGCGAATTGATCCTGTTTTAATCCAGGCCATCCTTTGGGATTTACGTCGGCAACTTAGTTAAAAAGGCTCCTATGTTTATTTGATTACGTTGTACCTTAATATTTTTGGTTGAGGAACCTTTTATTACTCTCTTGTGAGGATTTAACTGCACTTGACCACCTACCATATCTTTTGGATGGGACAAACTTTACGAAATGACTAATAAGAAACCCTTTACCATCAAATAAGGGTTGTAAATCTCAAAAGATGGCCTGGATTAAAACAGGATCAATTCGCCGACAAACTTTTACACTTAACCTTCACTTTCCAGAGAGACAAGAAGCTCATCCTACCTCACCACCAGGTCAAGGCAGCAATAGCGGGATGACAATCCGTCAGTGGTGCCACTTTACTAAAATCAAACTGACCGAATCGGGACAATAGATCAGCCAATCCCTGAGCTGGATCACAGGAAAGAAAAAATATTTAAAGGAGAAGAAAGTGAAATTACTAATTGAACAAAACTAAGGCGCCATCTACACGAAGACTAGTGAATTGCCTCAAAATGAAGCAGAAGATTTCGCTAAGCAGAGACCGCGAGCACCTTACTACATCGATAGGAGACTTAGAGTAGCGGATTTACGGATTTTTATGCATTAAAATGTAGTGACGAAATTAAAATGTTACAGTCGCTACTAGAAATTCCAAATTTGGGAAATTCTTTTTTTATGGTTATTTATATCGATTTTTAAATGACTATTTCACTACTATCATTGTTATAAGAATATATACAATGCTAGTATAATATAATTGATTATAGAAAAATTTTTTTTTGCATCCATTAATTTGCCCCCAAACATATATTTTTTGAATTATCTTGTCAAAACCAATAATTTACGAATTTGCCCCCAAACAAATACTTTTTGAAGTCTCGGTCTCGGTCTAGTCTAGTTTCGTGGTCTTGCGAACCCCTAAATGTAATTAAAAGTTTATTGTAAAACTAGCTTAAAATAAAGTAACCCTCTCTATCTCTTTACGATGTAGTGGATTAAAATTTAAATTCCGTCGAAATAATAATGACATTATAAAATACAATTACATTAAAAATCAAACTGGAAATTTTATATTCGACATACCTGACATGAATAAGAAATCTCAGCCACTTTGGAACCAGTTCCATGTTTTCGCTTTTGTAGTCGGTCGGCATATACAGGGTGCGCTGTCGGATAAATGTCTGCGAATTCGGTGGCATCTCGGAAAGGTCATAAGGCAAAACAAACATCTTCACAACGGTACCGAGAGGGTTGAATAAGGTCACCTGAACTGTTCCGACTTTCGGTACATTATAACCTTTTTTTCCCAAAGTTATAAAACCCTGAAAATACACAAAGTTTATTCAAATGTAAAATGATCAGAGCCAGTTCTCTTAGTTTTTGATATACATGGGTTTTTGTAAAAATATCCCAAAGCTATTTTCTCACATAACTCAAAAAGGTATAATTTTATAAAAAAAGTTTATTATAAAAATTTGTTGGTTGTTTTGTTCGCTACACAAAGACGAACTCAGATTATAAATGCGACGTTTCGTCTTCGGGGCACCATTGTCAACTTAATTTTTTTAAATACGTTTTCTTTATTTAATTTTTTTGAAGTTTCTAATCTCCCAAATAACGCCCAAAAAATGTTGCTTTTTTCCACACATATATTCAAAGAGATCCGTTTACCCATCTCTCTCTAACACATTGCTCCTTATGGGAATTTTGTTTATTATACATTTTTTAGGTGTATCATTGTATTTAGGAGATTAATAGCAGCTTTTAGAAAGCTCAATTAAAGTTTAGTATGTTTAACGGAATGTCAAATTTGACAGGCAGTTACTAGATTTCTGTAAGCAGCTTGTCAAATCCGGAAGCTCGGTTAAATATTCTAAACAGCAATTAAGTTTTGTGCAACAGGGGGTATATCAGGGTTCTTAGCAATTTTGTATTATCAAATTCACTGACTTTTCCAGGTTTTCCCTGACAATTTGACGGAAATTCCAGGTTATGTTTTGAGAATTTATATTTCTTATAAAAGAGCCAACAAAAAGAATGAATCTAAACTTAAATGACATTGTAAAAGAAATATAAAATATTAAAGAAAATGCTATAGTAATATAGCAAGCAGGGTTACTTTAACTGGAAGAGGTATACAGGGAGTTAATTAATGTCGTAGACATATTTAAGGGGTGATAGTACTCGACAAAATAGGAAAAAAAATACCAATATACAGGGTGTCAATTAAGTACTTGTACAAACTTTAAGGGGTGATTCTTTGACTAATTTTAGGATGAAAAGTTTATATGAACATGGGTCTGAAACGGCTTTGTTTCTGAGATACAAGGCGTCCAAAAAACAATTTTATTTGGTTTTTTGCTTATATTTTTGTTAAGGAACATGACAATTGGACAAAATTTGGGATTCTGGGTATACTGATGACGAGAAATTCAAATATTAACTTAGTTTTTTATTTAATGTTAGAGGGCGCCACATACAGTGTTGTTCCTAAATTTAATTAACAATAACTTTTTTGTGAAGCCTTTTATGTAATTTTTGACTAGGCAGACTTATTCTCCATTTAATTCTACATGAAAAAGGTGCTCTTAGTATTTGTCGCTAAAAGCAGCCATTTTGGATAAAAAAGAGTTTGAATTTAAATCTGCGTTGAAATTTTTTAAATTGGATCATTTTCGAGATTTCGAAAAATAAGCAAAAAAATATATCTTTTATTGATTGTATTATCAGGTAAAAAACCTAAATCATTTACAAGATTAAAACTAAACTAGTTAGTAACATTATTTTACAATAATTGTTGAAAATGACCACCGCCTACTTCAACACATGCAATAAGTCGCCTTAACATTGATTGCCGAACTCTTTCACATATACCTGGCGTCTGATTAATAATGGCACAAGATTCAAATATCCTATTTCTTAGATCTTGTTCATTTTGGACTGGACTTTTATAAAACAAAAACTTCAGGTGATCCCACAGAAAATAATCCAAAGGAATCAAATCTGGTGATCTGGAAGGCCAGGCTTGTGGTCCAGCTCTTCCAATCCAACGGTTAGGGTAATTCTCGTCCAGAAATTGACGCACAACGATACTAAAGTGTGGCGCAGCTCCGTCGTGCATTAACCACATCCTGTTTCTGGTTTCTAAATCAACTTCTTCTAAATGGTTGGAAAGTTCGTGCTCCAAAACCCTTCGACATTTTCGCCATTAAGCCTTTGCGGAAGAATGCAAGGTCCAATAAGGTGATCACCGATAATTCCTACCCAAATATTGAGAGAAAATAGCACCTGAAAATGATTTTCTCTGATAGCATTCGGATTATTATCAGCCCAAATATGGTTGTTATGAAAGTTAATTATGGAATTTCGAGAAAACGAGGCTTTATCTGTAAAAAGCACATGACTTAAGAAATCCAAACACAAAAATCGAGTCTGAGGGGAAAATCTTTAGGTAATAGAGCCTGCACACGTTGCATATGATAAGGATACAGTTGTTGGGATCTTAAAATTTGCCAAAGGTGTGCGTAATATTGAATTCAAGAACTATTTTCCGTGTATTAGTCTTCTTCAATTATGTTTAACACAGCTTCTTCAATCTCAACTGTTCGAACTGTTGCAGGCCTTCCTGGAACATCTGTTGTCCTTTTAAAGCTGCCAGTTTCACAAAGTCTTGCGTGAATATTAATAAGTTTGGACGTGTGGCACCACTCGTTGAGGAAATCGCGCCAGATACATTCGTCTTGCAGCTTGTGCATTACCGCGAGCCATTCCATAAGTAAAATGAATGTCTGCCATTTCTGCGTTGGTATATTGGTACATTTTGGACAAAACATATGATAAATTATTACTTATAATGCCAAATAATAAAAAACTACTTGTTTTATTCTAAATCAACTGCCATGACTGATTCTGATACCATGGAAACCTCTCAATTGTTTTCCAAGGCCTGCTATGGATTCACCTATACTATTTTCTTGTGTACTGCGGCTGCAGAGGAAAGATGCAGCACATTTTTTACGATTTTATTATTTTTATCCAATTTTCACTAATTTGGTAATTGTGATATGTTAATGTGATTGAGTAACATAGCACATGATTTAAAAAAGTATTTTTTCGCTTATTTTTCAAAATCTCGGAAATGATTCAATTTAAAAAAATTCAACGCAGACTTAACTTCAAACTCTTTTATTCAAAACGGCTGCTTTTAGCGACAAATACTAAGAGTAACTTTTTTATGTAAAAATGACATAAAAGGCTTCACAAAAAAGTTATGGTTAATTACATTCAGGAACAACACTGTGTGTGGCACGCTCTAACATTAAATAAAAAACTAAGCTAATATTTGAATTTCTCGTCATCAATATACCCAGAATCCCAAATTTTGTCCAATTGTCATGTTCCTTAACAAAAATATAAGCAAAAAAAACAAACAAAATTGTTGTTTTGTACGCCCTGTATCTCAGAAACAAAGCCGTTTCAGACCCATGTTCATATGAACTTTTAATCTTAAAATTAGTCAAAGAATCACCCCTTAAAGTTCGTACAAGTACTTAATTGACACCCTGTATGTGTTAAATATAATTATATTTATATAAAATAATTTTGGGTAAAAACAATCAAGCAATGCTGATTAATTTTATTATTTTTCCAGGTTTAATATACAATGCCCTGACATTCTATTATTTTTTGTAAATTCCCTGATTTTTAGTCGGAGTTCTGAATTACCTCTACTTTTCCAGGTCGCTAAGAACCCTGTAAGTCCCAGGAAGAAATTCCTTCAGATACCTAAGGAAGCAGTTAGAAAAATGTGTTGAATATGGCGGTGAAATTTTTTAATTTTGTTATTTTTATTGTACTGCTTAGTTTATTTTTTTTTAGCTTAATTCAATGTTTGTATTATTTACAAATTACACTTGAATAAGACGGAACGAATTGTGAAAGACATTGACAAGTACGTCATAAAGTGTCTTAATTATTTTAAAAACTACTAGGTACGTACTCTGATTAAAGGTGTGCTTGATAAAACTGATATTCTTTATTTTAAATCTTGTAACGAAATCTCGTATTTCTGCTCGAGGCATAATTCAAAACATATTGAATATTTGCACTATCGAGAGAAAATTATAAACGAGGAATGCTTTTTACGAAAAATGTTTCTGTACCCGGTGACTTCGTATAAACTGGCACCCCCCGTAACTTTTCTATTTTTTGTCGTACAAAAAAACTAAAAATACTGACATACAGAGGATTTTTTTTACGTTATAAATTTGCATTGTAATTCCCAGTAACTTTTCATATATACGAGGAACGACAAAAAGTACAATTTTTTATTGGAATGCCCTGTAAATTTTTGCCTAAAATGAAAGATCTTTTTTTTCTGATTCCAAAAATATAATACAAGTTGACATTTGGTTTAGCCGTTTTCGAGATATTTAAGTTTAAAAATCAATTTTCATTATAGACTGTAAAATTACTGGCTATAAAATATCAGCTTTTTGAGCAGTTGGCTATGGAAATAAACAATATAAACAAATGTTCTGTCAAATGTCAAATTACTGCATACCTAGGCATTATAATAAAACAGCGAAGTAAAAATTGAACATAAACAACAATTTATTAGCAATATATTTTACTGCAAAATACACAGTCATGTTGAAAAATTATGTTCATATACTGCCTTAACGGTAACTTTTCTAGTATTTCCTGTAGACGAGTTTCCAGAAATTCTTGACATATTGGTCCAATTAACGGTCCTTCGAAAAAATAGGGCCCTATTACCCTATTCTTCAGCAGGCCGCACCACACATTAACTGTTCTCCTACCTTGAAATTGAACTTCCCTTGTGAAATGGGGATTTTCTTGTGCCCAGTGACGAAAATTTTGTCGATATGGTAATCCACTAGTTGAAAAGCTTGACTCATCGGTCCATAATATATTTTTAAAAAAGTTTCTTTCGTTATTTATTCTATTTAACATAAAGTTGCAGAAATTGAGTCGTTGATTCTTATGCCTTTAAGTTAGTTTTTGAACGGTATGATATTTATAGGGCCTAAATCCATATTTCTTTAAAACCTTCCTAATATATTCACGTGAAGTTCTTTTTACTCCGTAACGGGCCCGCATTTCCTTGGAAGTAGTTCGCAGTGACTGACTCGGATTTTCTACGTGATGCAAAGCAATATTTAAATCGTGATTTTCCGTATTTTTGTTTAATTCCCTCTTCTTTCTTTGCAAATCTGACGTTGTTCTAAATTTGGTGAAAATATTCTGGATTGTCGATCTTGAGGGAATCGGACCATCGGGATGATTTGCCATGTAAGCACGTCGCGTTGCAGAAGCATTATAATTATTTTCAGCATACAAACAAACAAGTTCTCGTTTTCCTGCCACAGAATAAACCATTTAAAAAAAATATATCAAAAAGAATTGATTCTAGTTCTATTAACAATGATTTAAAAGTCAAAGTCATTTCAGAAACATTTGTTAATATTGTTTATTTCCATAGCCAAGTGCTCAAAAAGCTGTTATTTTATAGCCAGTAATTTTATAGTCTATAATGAAAATTGATTTTTAAACTTAAATAACTCGAAAACGGCTAAACCAAATGCCAACTTGTATTATATATTTGGAATCAGAAAAAAAAGATCTTTCATTTTAGGCAAAAACTTACTGGGCATTCCATTAAAGAAAATTGTACTTTTTGTCGTTCCTCGTATATATGAAAAGTTACTGGCAATTACAATGCAGATTTATAACGTAAAAAAAATCCTCTGTGTGTCAGTATTTTTATTTTTTTTTTGTACGACAAAAAATAAAAGAATTACGGGGGTGCCAGTTTATAGGAAGTCACCCGGTATGTTTTTATGCCCCTGTAAAGAAAAATTAATTTTTCATGAAGCGAAGCTTATTCGTTTTTCAAGCAAAAACTTTTCTCAAGAGTGACTTTTTTGTATTTTGTAAAATGAAACATTTTTACTCTTATGAAAAATAACATTTTTGTATTTTTTATGCCCCTTGTATAAAAAATTAAATTTTTGGTAAGGCGAACGTTATTTATTTTTCAAGCAAAATCTTTTATGAAGAGTGACTATTTTCGTATCTTGCAAAATGAGACATTTTTACTCTTATGAAAAATAACATTTTTGTATTTTTTATGCCCCTTGTATAAAAAATTAAATTTCTGTTAAGGCGAACGTTATTTATTTTTCAAGCAAAAACTTTTACGAAGAGTGACTATTTTCGTATCTTGCAAAATGAGACATTTTTACTCTTATGAAAAATAACATTTTTGTATTTTTTATGCCCCTTGTATAAAAAATTTAATTTTTGATAAGGCGAACGTTATTTATTTTTCAAGCAAAAACTTTTATGAAGAGTGACTTTTTATCATATCTTGCAAAATGAGACATTTTTACTCTTATGAAAAATAACATTTATTTTTTATGCCCCCTGTATAAAAAATAAAATTTTTGATAAGGAGAACGTTATTTATTTTTCAAGCAAAAACTTTTATGACGAGTGACTATTTTCGTATCTTGCAAAATGAGACATTTTTACTCTCATGAAAAATAACATTTTTGTATTCTTTATGCCCCTTGTATAAAAAATTAAATTTTTGATAATGCGACCGTTATTTTTTTTTCAAGCAAAAACTTTTATGAAGAGTGACTCTTTTCGTATCTTGCAAAATGAGACATTTTTACTCATGAAAAATAACATTTTTGTATTCTTTATGCCCCTTGTATAAAAAATTAAATTTTTGATAATGCGAACGTTATTTATTTTTCAAGCAAAAACTTTTATGAAGAGTGACTATTTTCGTATCTTGTAAAATGAGACATTTTTATTACTCTCATGAAAAATAACATTTTTGTATTCTTTATGCCCCTTGTATAAAAAATTAAATTTTTAATAAGGCGAACGTTATTTATTTTTCAAGCAAAAACTTTTATGAAGAGTGACTTTTTGTCATATCTTGCAAAATGAGACATTTTTACTCTTATGAAAAATAACATTTATTTTTTATGCCCCCTGTATAAAAAATTAAATTTTTGATAAGGCGAACGTTATTTATTTTTCAAGCAAAAACTTTTACGAAGAGTGACTATTTTCGTATCTCGCAAAATGAGACATTTTTATTACTCTCATGAAAAATAACATTTTTGTATTTTTTTTGCCCCCCGTATAAAAAATTAAATTTTTGATAACGCGAGCCTTATTCATTTTTCAAGCAAACACTTATATCAAGAGTGACTTTTTTCAAATCTTTCAATTCTTTATCCATTAGAACTCTTATAAGGTCCATCCGCGGACATATTACTGTGGATACGAAGAAAAATAAAGCGTTACTAAAAATTTAAAAACAAAATCTACTTTAAACACATTAAATAAGATAAACTGGGCAATACATACCAAATATGGAGTCGACACTCTGTCATGGTCACCAAAAGCATAAAAAAATGCCGTAACTGGAACAAAAATATGTTTTGGTACAAATGAACCACTAGCTCCAAGTTCTGCAGTGAAACCATGAACTGTTGATACGGGTTCCAGTCGTCCGTTTAGCACAGATTCTTCAAAGGAGCCTAGAAGAAACAAACTGGCTGTTTAATCACTGACTTCCTTCTCTGCTACTAAATATTTTAAAAATTTGAATATATGATGACTTTCATAATTTTAAATTGAGTTATGACATTTCATCTACGATTTTAAAGACTATGTAAAGTTATTCACAATATACAGAGTGTTAATTAACGTCGTGGACATATTTCAGGGGGTGATAGTACTCGACAAAATAGGAAAAAAGTGCCAAAAACGCACCATTTTCGTTATACAGGATGTCAAAGTTTCAATTTTTTTTTTCGTTTTTTTGCGTTTTTTTCCAATTCCTTCTGAGATAATTAGTTCAAATTTAGAACATCTATTACTTTTAAGAACCTCTTCGATAAAATATTAAAATCGTGGATGGTAGTATACAGGGTGTTACATTTTTTTGCACCACCTACAAGTTTATCTTGCGGAACTTTTTTTTGTGCACCCTGTATGAATTCTGATATAAAATTTAAACTCTTTGTTCATTTCTTTAGCTCTTTTGTATTTTGCATTATTCTCGGATCTATCACAGTTTTCGACTTATTTGCAATAATTGATGCATTGCATCGATGGCATGTAGGCGAAATTATGCAAAAAATTAAGAAACGGGTTTTATTTTGAATTAATCGATACGATAATGAACAATCAGATAAAATTTAAACTCTTTGTTCATCACAGTTTTCGACTTATTTGCAATAATTGCCATAGATGCAAATTAAGTGTAGGTTAAATAATGAAATCGGAAAAAAAAGGTAGTAGGCTAAGCCAGGTCATTCGTTAATTCTGTTCTTTAATCTAACAGAGTTTCAATTTCATATCAGAATTCATACAGGGTGCTCCAAAAAAAAAATTCCGCAAGATAAACTTGTAGGTGGTGCAAAAAATGTAACACCCTGTATACTACCGTCCATGATTTCGATATTTTATCGTAAAGGTTCTTAAAAATAATACATGTTCTAAATTTGAACTAATTGTCTCAGAAGAAACTGGAAGAAAACGCAAAAAATTGAAACCTTGACACCCTGTATAACGAAAATGGTGCGTTTTTGACAACGTATATATATATATATATATGGGCATTTTTTTCCTATTTTGTCGAGTACTATCACCCCCTGACATATGTCCAAGACATTAATTAACACCCTGTATATTCAAAAACTATCCAATAAGGCTAGTATCTGACACCACCTTATGATCAACCTTTGAAGTGTAATGATCTTTCTTTAACTGATATTTTTTATTTTTCATTGGTTTTCATATACTAAATGACATTATTTTTTAGTTAGGTAAAAGCAGACAGAAAAATATGAAGATGGGGAAGGAATGTATGTGATATATTTTATTCAAATTATTAAAATACTACTTTAGTAATTTTAATTAAAAATGAAACCCCGTTTTTATAAAAAGGCCGAAAAAAATCACGCACAAGAACTGCATTTTTAAATAACTAACATAGTCACATATTACATAATTCATTTTTTTATCACCTTCTTTCCTCACCAACATTAAAGTAAATCGATACACAGATTTTTGACTGATTCCATAAATCTTTGATTTAAAAACTATCGAACATTTATTAGCATTTTACAATTTAAAACACACTCGACCAGATCTAAACATCTGCTCTCCTAAATTCCGACGCACGGATCTTGAGCTGCAACACCTGAAGCGACCGGACGGCAAAATGCATTGCTTTGTGTGTCTTGTTGAGAAGCACTCGATATTTCACCGGCTTATTCGACTCCTCGGATCCTTTAATACACTATTGTGCAATTGAACTGCAATTTTTTAAAATTTAACCTAAATTTAAATAACTTATGGCCGGTTGCAGAAAGCTCAATTAAAGTTTAGAATGTTTAACGGAATGTCAAATTTGACAGCGAGTTCTTAGATTTCTATAAGCAACATGTCAAGTCCGGAAGCTCGGTTAAATATTCTAAACAGCAATTAAGTTTTGTGCAACCGGCTGACTTGTAAACGATATTGGCATGTTTACAATTGGTTTTTTACATTTTAATTACTTTAAACCTTTATTGTAAGTACTGTACTAAGATCATGTTAATAGCAGCAGATATTTGGTTTCTAAAATCATGCAAGTCTTTTTCAGTTTTTCCTAAATTCATTTCAGTCAAGATCCCTTAACAATCACCAGTTACTGTGAAGGTTGAATCTTTTGCCAAACAAAAGTGGCTAGATTTAGAAATTAAAAATCTGTATAGCAAACGAAGTATGCTTGAAATTGAAGCATACGGATTATTTAAAAAACTCACTTATAAGCTTAGTATAGTAATTTAGAATTTGAACAGTGGTTAGATTTCCAAACAAAAATGTTCGTAGTTATCGATGCCAAATTTTTGAAGAAAATGTGTTCACTTAAAAACAAACTGAGAAAGTTGAAACCACAAAAACAAATTTCTTCGTCGAGTCGAGAACATTGTAGAAAATCTTTTTCTCAGTCCTTTGATAATAGAGAAATCGCCCTTTTGAATAAAGGTTTGAATTTTGCAGAGCCTCCAGTAAAAAATAGTTTACCAACTATTATAACGAATATCGAAAGTTCCATTCAATACGTGCCAGAGACAACTAAGGGATTCATTAGAGAGCCTTGCATCTCAAAAAACATTGTTAACAACAAGTCAAAATATGTTTCTCGTAAAAATACTGAAGTTATCCAGGGACTGAAGAAAAAGGAATGTTTTTATTTAAAAGCTGACAAAGGAAATAAGGTTGTTATACTAGACAAAACAGATTATTTTGAAAGAGTGGACAATTTGATTCAAACTGGTCCTTACGATTTAATTGAGAAAAACCCATTATCAAAAATGATAACAGAAGTAAAAAGTACTTTAAAACAGTGTAAAAACCTTGTGTCCGATAAACTAAAATTCAAACTAACACATAGTAACCCACAGTTATCTAAACTGTATTGCCTTCCCAAAACCCATAAACCTGGGAAGTCCATGAGACCTATTGTTTCAGCTGTTGGATCACCAACGTACAATATTTCAAAATGGTTAGTAGAAGAATTCAGCAAATTAAATATCTCGTATGATAACTTTGAGGTTACTAACTCGTTAGAATTCTTAGATAAAATTAAGAATGTACAGTTAAAATAAGTTTAAATTTTAATATCTTTTGATGTAAGCTCATTGTTACCTAGTGTACCCATACCACTAGCTTTAGAGTACCTAAAGGAACTACTTGAAATCAATAATTTAAAGAAAGAAATTATTGATGAATATTTACTTCTCACAAAATTATGTATGAATCAAAATTTTTTTCAGTTCAGCAATAAATATTATAAACTTGAGGGAACTACGATGGGCAATTGCTTATCTCCGTTCTTTGCAAATTTGTTTATGGGCAGATTAGAAACGCAAATCCAAAAAGAAATCAAGTATTTCCCAAGGGTGTGGTATAGATACGTAGACAATATATTTGCTATTTTTGATACTAAAACAGAAAATTTGGACACTTTCTTAGAAACATTAAACAATAAATACCCTTCCATTAATTTTACGTACGAAAAGGAGAACAATGGGCAATTACCGTTTCTGGACACGTTAGTTATTAGAAATAACGATAAATTAGAATTTGATATTTATAGGAAATTTACTAATACTGATAGGTATATAACATCCCACTCATTTCATTGCCGTCAACACAAAATGGCAGCATTCTATTTCTTAACTCACAGGTTAGTCAATTTTCCATTAAGTAAAGAACGTTTTAACAATGAAATGAATCGGATTAAAAATATAGCTAAAAGTAATGGATATAATGATAATTTTGTACATAAATTAGTAAATAGACATAAGCATAAGAAAATGTTAAAACATGCCACTACTATTCAAACACCTGAGGCTTCCAATAAATTCATAGTAATCCCATACGATCCCAGATATACGAGAGGTCTAGAAAAAGTATTTAAAAACGTAGGTTTTAGAGTAGCCTACAAAAGGGAGAACAGTTTGAAAAATCTCCTTGGAAACCCCAAAGACAAAGTCGACTTGAGGGAGAGAAGTGGCATCTATGAAATTAGCTGTAATGACTGCGATCTAAAATATGTTGGGCAAACTAAACGCTCCATAAACATTCGTTTTAAAGAACACATGGCACATTTAAGATACGGAAGAACAGAAAAGTAAAGCGTGGCCCAACATGCTTTGGAAAACAATCACCGAATCGGAATAAATAATCTTAAGTTGATTAAAAATGTATCTAATAATAGATTATTGGATGCATTTGAGAGTATAGAAATAGTTAAATGTGGTAAAAAAGCACTAAATAAAGACAGAGGGCCTATTTCCTATAGTCCCCTCTATTGTTGACAACGGTGCAGTCGGGTGCAACCAAGTGTGACCACATTTACCTATAAATAGTCTCGGTTAGGTTAAGTTACTTTAGTTTATATCATTTGCTGATGATGCTAACTTGGTTAGCGAAACGCGCGTCCAGAACGTAACAAGTTGTGGTGGAGTGTGGTTAGAACTCTTGTATTTTGATCAACATTTTTGTGGTATGCGTGTTTTAAGGGTGGGTCTGGTCTGGTATATACAAGGGATAAGACAAAAGTAGTTTTTCTACATGAACTTTGTCAACAATGAAAATTTGCAAATCTGAATCTATTTTGATTTTATATGTATGTACTTAATAAATGGGTTTTTAGGAAGAAACTAATTTCTCAAAATTTTCATATCTGATTTGCGTCTTTTTTAATTAATTTTTTCTTATAATACGCATTTCTTCAACATTTTTCTCTCTAAATTAAAAATACTATTCTTTTAATCGTTTTGGCTTCTCCAAGGACGTTTTGCACAAACTAAATACAATTTCCGAATGTTAATTTTACTTCATTTTACTAATTGACTTTCTGTACTTTTTCTTATTATTTTTGATAAAAATGACTTCAAACCTCGTGTTTTTAAATAAAGTTATGCCAATTGAGTATGTTTTCTTCTTTATTAGTAAGTTTTCATAAACCGACCAAAAATATATATAATTAATAAAACCTTTATACGGGGTGGGGCACAACTTACACGTCCGTCTCTAACTACTGAACGATACTTTATTTTTAAATTAACCTTAATTAATTCTCTGAAATTACAGTTTCATCCTGATTTTTGCAAGTTGCATTTTTACTATTCTTTGTATAGTAAAAAACAATGGTTAATAACTTTTTAAATTTCATCAAATATTAACCATAGGCAGAATAATTTTTTAATATTTTATTAAACTCAGTTATGTTAACGCATATTAAAAATTTTAGGAAATTTTTAAATTATATATGTTATTTGTCACTAGTTTTTCGATACCTGATGTATAAAAAGTGCATTTATGTCGTCAGTGAGTATATGCAACCTTTAATTAATTAAAATTTAACCTTACTTTTATTGGGGAATTTAAATATACAATAAAATACAGTGTAATCCATTTAAAAAAATGTAACTTTATTATGCCACATATTTTTGATGCACCCTGTATACCTGAGAATAACTTAGAATGTAGCTCTATCTGATCCGCATAAATCCTGGAAGGTTCATTTAAAAAGAGAGTACCGTTCAGTAGTTAGAGAGGGACGGGTAAGTTGCGTCCCACCCGGTATGAAGGTTGTCAAAATTATATATTTTTTGGACACTCGGTATACGAAGACTTACTAATAAAGAAGAAAACATTCTCAGTTAGGGCATAACTTTAATTAAGAAATGCCTAGAATTGGTGATTTACAAGAAAGTAGTTTTTTCCTAAAAACCCATTTACTGAGTACGTACGCATAAAATCAAAATAATTTCATATTCGCAAATTCTCGCTCTTGACAAAGTTCGAGTAAAAAAACTACTTTTGTCTTATCCCTCGTACATACCAGACCAAAGCAACCGTTCAAACAGGCATACCACAAAAATATTAACAAAACATAAGCCTACAAGATTTAAAAAACCGTTTGTAGACAAACCATTTTGTATTGCCATTCAAATTAATTCAAATTCAAGGTTAAATTTAAAAAAATGGCACTTCAATTCAACAATATTGTATTTACAATGAATATTTTTTGCCAGCATAGTTTCGGTACCCACGATTCGTATGTCATAGTTTCTACTGTTATTTAATTTAAACACAAACATTAAAAAGTTTTTAATGAGACTGACCGGGATGTGTAACTTGACAGGAATCAATTATTGACAAGTACGTACAATTACCACTTACGTTTTTGACATTTACAGATTGATACGTTTTTTAATTTTAAATTTTTTTGTCCTGTACCTTCTATTGTAGGGTCTTAGCCCTGAGGATGACAAATTGTCGAAAGCGCTAGGTAGATAAAACATTTTAACATAAATAAACTTCTGCTATTTTGAAATGGGCCACCTTTTTCTCGACCCGATTTCAAAACTCATTATAGCAAAAACCTCTTGTTCGATTTTTAATTTCGTTTTTTTATGTGAAAGACCGAGCATTATGTTCTAGGTTGCATTTTTTTTGAATTTTCTTTCTAGCTCTATATATATGGTTTTTTTTTAAATGGTTTTCGTGTTCCGGAATTGTTAATTAAAGGGGCTCCTCCTCACTATGCGCTAATGGTAAGACAGTATCTCAACAGACACTTCCCAAATCGGTGGAATTGAAGGGGAGGTACCCTACAAGTGGCCACCGCGGTCACCCGACCTTAACCTATTGGACTTTTTTTTATGAGGATATTTTAAAGAATTGTTGTACCGGAGGAGGTTTTGAAGTCTTCGGTTTTTCTATTTTTTAATACCATAAACTAAATCTAATAAAAACAGCAACTTGCTCACTTTTGATTTTGTTAATTCTGCTGGTACGTTAGTCTATGGGCCAGTCCAGATCTCGATATATTCTACTACTGTATTTTCTTTTATACACCAGTTATATCTTTATGGGGATACCTAATAAAAGGAGCGGCAAGTTCAAGACGGCTAATGTTGACTGTATAAAAATCGCTTTATCTATGAACTCAAAGGTCCTTTTTAAACAATATTTTTTATCAGGTGGCCCGCGAAATAAATGAACAGCAACTTTGAATAATAAACAAAACTAACGAACAGAAAACAATTAAATAGAGGGAATTATATCAACTCTTTTAAAACGTTTTGACAAACACCACCAAATCTAAAAGTATAATCTTTGAAACACTTCTTTTCCAAAATTCAGCAAAGTACAGGGTGTCCGGATTTGGTTGCAAAAGCAGGTTATCTCGCTTATTTTTAAAGATAGAACCTTACGGTTTTCACGAACCTGAGCTAATTTTTTGTGAAACTCATGAAGCCGTAAACAAAATTTTCATAGCCTTCTTCGTTTATGAGATACAGGGCGAAATAGAAAATTTTGCATTTTGGGACCCCCCTCGTATCTCGGTTATCCTTTAACTTAACGCAAAGGGAAAAATTGCTGCTTATGCAGTTTTTTACGCTGGATCCAGTTGCGTAGTCATATTTTTCATTTGAATTGTTATTTTTTAGATATGACCCAAAGTTGTGTTTTTTTAAATTGGACATCCTGTATATTTGTCCAGAAATTGATTTGTCCTTTTAAAAGCTTCTCAAAAATATATAATAGTATAGGTCTATTTTAATAAACATCTACAAAAATCCTAATTTTTATAATTATCATCCCAAATTTTGCAGTAGGCCATGCAAAACAATGCCGTTTTCTTTTGTTTTCTTGGAAGCAAATGACATTTCCCAATTTTGTACGCGTATATAAAATATAGCGCTAGTTTTTTGTATTTATTTATTGTGTAAAAATATATTTGTATTATTATGGAAGAAAACCAAACTTTCGAACATTATGAAAAGTACGATATGTTAGCTTGTTTTATATTAAGTAATGAAAATATTGAAGCGGCTTCTGAGATGTATTTTAACAGGTAAATAGTTAATTTTTAGGTATGTTGAAATACTATTGCTTAATTCTTATTTAGATATCCAGAAAGGAGGCAACCTAATATATCCACTTTTTATCGGATAAAAAAGAATTTACTTAATCACGGATCATTTATCAAACCTCGTACGAAAACATATAATAAAGAAAATCGGGAGGCTGAGGAAATTACGGTTTGGCTAATGCAGAAGCTTGCCCTACAAACTCTTGTAGGGCCAGTGAAAAGAGCATAGGGATTCCAAAAACTAGAGTTCAAGAAATTCTAAAAAAGCACAAATACCACCCATACAAATTTAGGCTCGTGCAGCATTTACAGCCAGGGGATGCAGAGCGTCGGGTAGTCTTCTGCAATTGGTTTCGAGAAAGATGCGATATGGTTAGAGATTTTGAAAGGAAGGTTATATGGTCAGACGAAGCACATTTTAGTAATTCTAGTATACTCAATAGGCACAATAGTAGATTCTGGTCCCAGGAAAATCAACACCAAATATTTCCCAGAAGACAGCAGGGCAGGTTTGGTCTAAATGTGTCCTGCTTCATATTAGGAACACATATAAAATTTTATATATTTGAGGGAAATCTAACAGCCAATCGCTATAGAGAAATTTTAGAGGCAGCTATACCTGAATTACTTGACGATGTTCCTCTAGCGCAAATTAACGAAATTTATTTTCAACAGGACGGTGCTCCTGCACACAATTCTGGAATGACGAGATTATTTCTGGACAATAATTTTACCAATCAATGATTCAGAACAAATGGACCTATAAGATGGCCCCCTAGGTCCCAAGATTTGTCGATTTTAGATTTCTTTCTATGGGGATATCTGGAAAATAGAATTTACAAAGACCACTATGATAATGTCCAAGATTTAGGAAATGCAATAAGAGAAAATTTTCGCTATTTACAAAATCATCCCGTTATTTTGCTTAATTCCCTAAAACGAATACGAAAATTGGGCGAAGCATGCATAGAACAAAATGGAAATCAGTTTGAACAGTTCTTTTGATTCCCTTGGTTACTGTAGTTCTTATAGGACAGTTGATTTTTGCTGAAAGGCTTGTTACATAATAATTTATTACTGTTTTGTTCTTGTGTTACATAAATCTAGGTAGGTGGTACTTTTTTGGTGCGAAATTATCAATACATATTTTGATAAATACATTTTAATCACATATTTATTTTCATTTATTATTAGGATGTAGATATTGTTAACGACTTTAAATAAAAGGCAGCATTGTTTTGCATGGCCTACTGCAAAATTTGGGATGATAATTATAAAATTTTTTCCCTTTGCGTTAAGTTAAAGGATAACCGAGATACGAGGGGGATCCCAAAATGCAAAAGTTTCTATTTCGCCCTGTATCTCATAAACGAAGAAGGCTATGAAAATTTTGTTTGCGGCTTCATGAGTTTCACAAAAAATTAGCTCAGGTTCGTGAAAACCGCAAGGTTCTATCTTTAAAAATAAGCGAGATAACCTGCTTTTGCAACCAAATCCGGACACCCTGTACAGTTGACAGCTGCGGCCCAATAGAAGATATGTTGGGTCTACTTCATCCTTACCTGTTCTCATATCATATTTCCCCTCATTTACACAAGGTTCAGCTCAATATTAATAATATTAATATTAATAAATATAAACTTAGTATCTCTACATATCTAGATTTTTCACTCCAAAACACATCTAAAATATACCACAATCATTATAAAATATGATGCTAGGTATACATTAGCATGGAAATATTTACACATTCCTGTAATTCAAGATCTCAACAGTTTGGTCATTTTAGCCAACAGTTATGTGTTCCAGATGAAAAACGTTTTTATTACAATAAATTTTTCTAAACCAGAATTTACCAATAATTAAAAAACAGAGACAATTAAAATAATAACACATTTTGTTGTTTAATAAAGAAAAAACTTTAGTGATTAACTAATATTATGATGTTCAGAAAGTAATGTCAGTACGTACATCGGATCCATCCTCATTAACTAGGATTCCGCATTTTTCACTAAGACTTGAAAATGATTTACCAACCTAACAAGCTAGTCGGCCGTCCCTTGCGTCGATATATGACCGGACCAATCTCTCCCTTTGGACCGGTATATATCTCAGGGCTGCAAGGTGAAACAATGCTTCCATCGCTTTCGCTTTCCTCGTCAGTAGAAAAACTGCTTGAAAACAGAGCACTAAAAATAAATTAAGTGTTACACAAATGTATACCATACGATAATTAACATTAGCTATAATCTATGTAATTTGTTGGCCATAAGTCCAAATCACTAAATATTTAATTGACACCTTTAAATAGTTTAGAAGTAAAGTCTAGTAGGCTGGTCACCGTCTTCCGTATTTATTTTTGCTGATCATTCATTTCTTTTTGAATGAGCTATCATTAATTTCGCAGGTTTTGATAATCCCTCCGCGTCTTGCAAATGTTGTGATTTTGTTTTTGTGTTTTTAGCATTTTAATGTGAATTTTTAATTTAAAATTAATATATTTTATGAAATGGAAAAACACAAGAAAGTATGTAGATTAGTTTTATATAAAAATGTTGGATCTAAATTGGTTTTATATATTGTTTTATTCGCCTTTCTGAAATTTTTCTAGTTTTAAACATATAAGAATTTCACTAGAGCAGCCATTCAAACTCAAAGTCACTGGTGGGCCAAAAGCATGAAGACCATCGACTAGGTGGGCCGCAAAACCTTATCTTAAAGAAGACAAACTACTGAAAATCTTGAGAAAAAGTATTATATAGGAGATATTTGACATCTTTTGTCTTTAATTAAATTGTCTATTTATGGCGCGAATTTAGCGGTGGAAATAACTTTGAAAACTGCGTCCAAGTGTACGTCCGTCAATAGCGATCTTGCGGGAGATTTGTTTCCTTCCATCAAAGAAAATAGTTGTTCACACTTATAGGTACATCCAAACATTCACAGGATTTTACAGGCAAATTTTCTCATTTCTTGGTATTGAACAGGCAAGTACTTATAAAATTCGAATGTACCAACACTGTCAAATTTTTGTTTTAAATAGGTCTGACACTGAATCTCAATTACTTCCATTTGCAAGTGAGGGGGAACTTTATCAATATCGATAGTGAAAAGACCAGCAAAAAGGGAAAAAATTGTTTTCTTGGGTCTTAAAATCTTGAAAACGATTCTCAAATTCTGCCAGAAGGCTTTTCATTTTCTCTGAATATATTTTGTATGATATTGGGACAGTTGTGCTTTCCTGATATGCCTTACAAGTCAGAAAATGTGATAGATTATCCTCTGCTAACTGTTTTTCCCACAACATCATCGTACACTTGAAAGCTTTCACATGATCATGCATATCTGTAATAACTTGACGTGGTCCTTGCAATTTCGTATTTAAGTCCGACAAGTATTTTGTGATATCTACCATAAATGAAAGATCTTGTAAAAAAGGTACATCGCATAATAAGCTGACATCTTCTTTTGTTTCCATGAAAACGCGTATTTCTTCTTTGAGTTTCCAAAACCGGTCGAGTACCATAGAACACGAAAGCCATCACACCTCTGCATAATATGGTAAACCAGTGTACTCACTTTCTAAATCACGTAAAAATGCAGAAAACTGTCGCTGATTACGGCCTCGTGACTTATGAAGTTTATAATTTTTTTCACTGACTTTAAAACACTTTCCAACTTGATCACTTTTAAGCATAAAACTTCTTGGTGGATTATACAATGAATATGATGAAAATCTGGTTTGTCACTGCCCGTTTCTCTGATCTTTGTCTGTAATATTTTAACGAAGCCGTTTTTTACTCCAGTCATTGAAGGAGCTCCGCCTGTTGCAACGGAACACAGTTTTGACAAATCTAAATTGTACTTTTGCAGAAGTCCCTAAAGAGCATTGAAAATATCCTTCCCAGTTGTTGTATCATGCAATGGTACTAATTCCAGTAATTCTCCACACACAACCGCACGAAGAAAAACAGCGAGTGGAAAATGCAATGAAAGAGTCTGATTTTGTTTTTAACTGATCCCTTATATTGGCAGCCAACTCAGTAACTCTTTCAGCGACAGTATTCCGGAACAAGGATATATTTCGAAATGCCTTCACGCTCCCGGGACTTACCATTTCCGCGGCCTTTACAAGGCAGTCTTTTATAAATTCACCTTCAACAAATGGTTTTGAGTGTTTCGCTATCAACTCCGACAGTACGTAGCTCGCTTGAAGGATAGATTCATTTTCTTGCTTTGTACGTGTAAACATAAGCTGCTGATCTTTCAACCGTGATTTCAACTTATTTAACTTTTCGTTTCTAACCATGCCTGTATACCTGTCAAACATAGTTTTATGAATATCATAGTGACGTTTTATATTATATAATTTTGGGACACCGACTGTACTATTACAAATCAAACAAATAATTTTTTCTTTCACTTCACAGCAAAAAAACTCTAATTCCCACTTTTCTTGAAAGATACGATGCTCATCTACAAGTTTCCTCTTACTTCCACTTGGTTTTGAAAAAGACATGTTAAAAACTGTATCCGAAATAAATTATAATAAGTACTGTTAAGTGTTTTAAAAATAAGTGCGCAACTCAACTCGAAATTCTATCGCAACTGACTCATAACTGACTAAACACTGAACGACTGAACACGGCTTATTTAGGTTTAGTTAGATTTTTAACAAAAATACCCGAATTATTATAGAAAATTGGTCATAACTTCTAAACTACTAAATTTTGGATTATAAACTATATATATGGAATGATGCAGAATTAAATACTAAACACAATAAAAGTGCCAAATACATGGTGTTCCATTTAAAAAAGTTTTTTTTCAAAAACATTTTTTTTTGATGGTCATTTGTGACCACCCTGTATAATGGATTTTCGCTCTTAATAGATCAGAGTATTAAATATTAACCACTCCCATAGATCCATAACCAAAATTCACAATTTTAGTCTTCAGGTGTGAAAAAATCACATTTTTCCAAAAACCTGTTTTTCCGAAAAAAATTAGAAAAGTTAATTTTTCTCAAAAACTACTCTAAATTTCGTATGCTATGATGACAAAAAATACTCAAAATCAAGCGTAGAACTAGAATTTCTAAAAATATTCATACCATTTCATTAAAAAGAAAAAAAGTTGATTACTGTCCTGGCACAATGGAACACCCTGTATACATAAAAATATTATAAATAAAAAATATACTTAGAGTCAAATACTTTTTGTATTTAACTTTTTTTCTCAGTGTTTTATTTATTGAGACAAAGTATAGGAGCATCTTAGTACCACCCTGTACACTCTGGGACTGGCCTATGAAGTTACTAAAAAAAAACTGAAAAGCTCTACAGATGAATACTCCTCTTGGATACCAGTGAAGTCCTACGATCAACACAAGGGCCTAATAGACTAAAAAATATCAGGGTTTTGTAAATAAATACTTGTTTTGAAATTCTTATTAGTTTTTTATTTCCTGTGAGATGGCGCCATATAAATTTTGACCAATAAAATATAGGTACGAAACCCAAACTAACCGAGGTAAATTCCTTAATCTTTGACCAAGTAAATCTTTGGTCTTCGCTCTCCAAACCGAGTAACAAAAATATCACTTTAAAGGTGTTTTTTGGTTAAACTGTCATATGGAACTTTTTTGTATATCTTGTAGTTTAGGCGCTATTAAAGACCTGTATAAATATTGCTCTTAATTTTAGATTTTTTACAACTATTTTAACAGAATTAAAAAACTTTTCCTCAAAAAACCACTAACCCGTATTTACTAAAAAGGTTTAAGAGTTAAGGACGTTTTACATGCTGCAATTCTTCTTTGCAATATGCAATAGTCTTGAACAAAGGCATGCGCAGTTTGGTACAAATGTCTTGCCACTGCGCATGCTTTTGTTCAAGACTATTTCAACTTGCAAGAAAGAATTGCAGCATGTAAAACGGCCTTTAGATCCGATCTAGTTCCAATGGTACTTAAAACTCTTAGTTCGCCAGTTATATTTCGATTATGTCACTGTCATTTTGTAATTGTGAGATTTATTATTCAATTGTTCAAAATGTTATCCTAAACCTGTAACTGCTAACTTAGACCGGGTCTAAATTTAAACCTCTGAATACGGGTGTTAATGTTTTACAAAAAATCGTTTCTGTTTAACTTCGGAAATATTATTCATTATTCTGTGGTTATTCCATGAAGGTTATTCCTCAAATATTCTTAGGACCTCTTTGATGATTCCTTTTATATTTTTTAAAAAGTGTCACCTAAAAATAATGCATATATATTTAATACGTCTGGTGCCAATAAAATCTTTCAAATAACGGCTTTGAACTATTATACATTTAAATTAGTTTCGTCAATTTTTTTTGACGGCACCCTGTATATATTACAAATTTCCTGATATGTACGCGACATCTCTAGAATAATTATTTTACGTAAGTTACGTAAACTCCAATATAACAAGCACGTATACACATCTCTTTTTAAATAAGTCGTTTCATTTAGTTGAAAATGATTCAAGATACCCTGTACAGGGTGTCCCATTTTCGTAGGTTTTACGGGGTTTCCAGCTTATGAGTAGAGATAGAGAGATGCGGTTTTCGCGACACCGTGCTACTTTTCGATGAAACTAAAGAGGCCGCAAACAGATTTGCCCTAACCATTTTAGTTTCCGTGCTACAGGGTGATTTTGAAAATTTGTCATTTTCGGACACCCCCTGTAACTCAGCTATCGTAAAATATATTTAAAATGTTTCAACTGGTATTTATAGATTTTTTCACGTAGAATTCAGTGGCGTACTCAGATTTTTGCTGAGAGTCATAGTTTTTGACATATTGGCATAACCTACTATTTTTTAAATGGGACACCCTATATATTATTTTTTCATCTTATTCTTCGTGTCGAGAGCTTTTCAAAAACATACCATAAGTCATATTTATTTTCATAAATAACATGAAAAAATGCATTTTTCTTTAAACGGATTTATGGCATAGCAGATCAATCGAAATAAGAGAAGGTGGCTGTGGAGCCATGGAAAAAGTTAACAAATATTTATTAACGAAATAACAAAGTAACAGCATCAGAAAAAATTAGGAAGTAGGTAAAAGGTAATAATTATAATTTCATTAAAACTACAAATATTGTTCAAATTGTAGACCATTATGTGTCCTACAAGTGTGACAAACTTTAAAAATTCTTTTTAATGCATTTTCTATTGTAAATGACTGTCTTTGTAACTCTGCAAAAGCGTTTTCGGTGGCCATTCTTAGTTGTTCTAAGTTTTCGTATCGCCTTACATAAACCTTGTTTTCTAAATAACCCCACAAAAAGAAATCTAAAACTGAGAGGTCAGGGGATCGTGGTGGCCATCGAACAGGTCCGTGTGTTCCTATCCATCTTCCAGGAAAATGGTCGTTAAGCCAGTTTTGACTTATTCTGGCATTGTGGGCTGGAGCTCCGTCTTGCTGGAAATAAATCCTATTTAGTTGAGCCAAGGGAACATCATCCAAAATTCCTAATGCGTCTTCTAGGATTCGCACGTAACCAATCGAATTCAGATTTCCTTCATATATTTGGTAAACTATTTTTCGGTTGAAAATAAAACAGGAGACATTGAATTCAAATCTGCCCTGACGCTCCCTAGGAAAAATAACATGGTTGTTTTCTTGACTCCAAAATCGCGTGTTGTGTCTATTTAAAATCCCTGAACTAGTAAAATGTGCCTCGTCTGACCAAATAATCTTTTTTTCAAAATCGATATCTTCTGCCTTCATATTTATAAACCAATTGCAGAACTCCAATCTGCGCTCTGCATCACCAGGATGCAGATGATGCACAAGTTTGTATTTATAGGGTTTGAATTTGTGCTTTTTCAAAAATTTCTGCACTTTGGTTTTCGGTACACCCGCCTCTTCGTCTATTTTCCTGCAAGATGTTTCAGGAGCTGTCTGAACGAGGGCTAAAACGTTGACCTCAGATTCTTCGTTGTCTTTATTGTAAGTTCGCGATCGAGGCTTGTTAAAAGATCCATATTGGCAAAGATTATTTTTAATTTTTTGAAAAATTCTTTTTTCTGGTTGTCTTCTCTCGGGATATCTAAGATAAAATAAAACGAACCAATAAAGTCAAAATGCAGGAAGATAAAAAAGAACTAACCTGTTCAGATAAAGCTCTGCCGCCTGATCTGCATCTTCATTAGACAATATAAAACACGCGTTCATATCATATTTCTCAAAATATTCAAATTTTTGATTCTGAGCCATATTAAAAACAATAATTATAATAGACGTCAAGAAAAATTTAAACGCAATAATGCCAAAAATGACAGCAGTAATGGCTGCCTGATCATATTTTTGTTGGCGTTGCCATGGCTACCACAGCCACCTTCTCTTATTTCGATTGATCTGCTATGCCATAAATCCGTTTAAAGAAAAATGTATTTTTTCATGTTATTTATGAAAATAAATATGACTTATGGTATGTTTTTGAAAAGCTCTCGACACGAAGAATAAGATGAAAAAATAATATATAGGGTCTCCCATTTAAAAAATAGTAGGTTATGCCAATATGCCAAAAACTATGACTCTCAGCAAAAATCTGAGTACGCCACTGAATTCTACGTGAAAAAATCTATAAACACCAGTTGAAACATTTTAAATATATTTTACGATAGCTAAGTTACAGGGGGTGTCCGAAAATGACAAATTTTCAAAATCACCCTGTAGCACGGAAACTAAAATGGTTAGGGCAAATCTGTTTGCGGCCTCTTTGGTTTCATCGAAAAGTAGCACGGTGTCGCGAAAACCGCATCTCTCTATCTCTACTCATAAGCTGGAAACCCCGTAAAACCTACGAAAATGGGACACCCTGTACATAGTATAAAATGTTCTAAAAAATAATATTAAATTAATTGAATATCCAAGTAATTTTGTAACAGTTGCAAACCAAATCGGACAAATTCGAATAAAAAAATAGTTTTGGCCAATCGTTCCATATACTAGCTAACTTTGTGGGACGTTTACAGGCCCAAAGAAATATCCGAAAAGACTAACCTTTCTGATACTAGTGTTCGTCGAATCCTGCATGATCATTTAGATATGCAAAAGGTCAGTGAAAGAAGTGTTCCCAAAAACCTTTCTGCTATTCAAAAACAACGCCTTGTCGAGTGTGCGCGATCATTTTTGGAACTGTGTTGGCCCGAACCAAAGCCTGTGATTCTTTATCCAAAAGGGAATCAATGGAGTAGCGCCGTACGGGTTAGGCACCCCCATTACACTTCAGAGTCTGCCAGTCAATAAAAAAGCAGATGGTAACGATCTTTTGGGATTGTGAAAGAATTCTTCTGATAGATTTTAAAGAAACCAAACCACCGTTATTGGAAAATAGTATGCATCATTGTTAGATAAATTGCGGGACTGCATACGTGGAAAACGTCGCGGAAAATTCGTCTTTTTCACGATAATGCACCTGTTCATACTGCTAGTGTTGTACAAGCTACCATTTTAGACCGTGGGTTCCAATAAATAGATCACTCTCCCTATAGTCCAGACATGGCTCCCAGCGATTACTATTTATTTGGATTTTGAAAAAGGACCTTCGTGGGCAACGGTTTAACAACGAAGTTGAGTTAACAGAAGCTGTTTTAGCGTATTTTGTAGGCAAACCAAAAGAATTTTTTTTAAACGATTGAATTGATAATAAAGAGATGTAATAAGTGTATTAAATTTAAGGGTGACTACACCACGTGCAAATAACTATTTACTCTCTAAGTTTATTCATTTGAAATGTAACGTCCGAAGAAGCTTCTGTGTAGCAAAACATGTTACGTGATGTTAACAAATATAGTAGAAGTATTTGTGAAAAATAGTTTTGTTTGTACATTTTACATACTTTTATTCTGTTCTACATTTATTTATTTTATTCCTAAATTAAATTACGATTAAAAGATCATTTTTTAAAAATTATTAATGTTAATTGTTCACCTGAACTGAGGTATTAAGTTTTGTCAACATCAAATCTGCAACAATGAATTTATTAAGCGAAACTCAATAGAAATTCTAATGATACCTACTTACTGGGACCGAAGTAGAACGTTGCAGAAAGTTTGTGAAATATTTAATGATAAATATCCTAATCGAAATCTAAACAAGATTACTGAGTGTCAAATTTTGATAAAATTTAATTCAACAGGACATGTGGAGAATGCTGCAAGGTCTGGCCGATCTAAAACAGGGACAGATAGCGATAAGGCTTTAGGTATGTTAAGTCAGTTTGGAAGAGAATCCCCATCTTTCCGCAAGACAAAATGGTCTGAACCAGAGAACGTATTCCACATGTCCGTGCATCGACTACTACATGCTGAAAATTTCCACTCGTATAATATACGACTAGTGCAAAAACTATCTACTGTAAACTTTGTGACGCTAACGCAAATTTAATTCGTCAAATATTTTTTATTATATATTTCCTATGAGTCGACTTTCACTTTAAATGGAACTGCCAATTGGCATAATTGTCGCTATTGGGCGAAATAAAATAAAAAAATTTAACGTTTGGGATGGGAATCTGAATACTGCCAGATTTTGATAATTATTAATAACCGAAATGGTTCCGGCTTTGGCACAATTGTTTCCTAATATTCGTAAGTTATTTTTTACTATTGTAAAATATTTTTATGAATTTACACTCAAAATGCTTTTTTAGATACTAATGCAGTCTCAAATAATATCTACTTGCATCACACTACTTTTTTAAAACAAAATTTATAATTAAACTTGAACCAATTTAATATTACAAATGATTGCTAATTGATACTGGCAATATATTTTTTAAATATTTGAAAACAAAAATGGTATACTTTCCCTATATGCGATTCCAATTATGCAAACCGGTCAGCCCTTTGATACAAATTTTAAAATTTTACACAAAGAAAATAAGGGTCATAAATTGAATATACTGGAGTCTCTAGAAATAAATAAACTCAAACGTTCAAATTGTTTGTTAAACGATCAGGTAGAACTCAATAATTCACCTCCATTAAATATATTTCAATAATTTTAGGTAGTTTAACTTTATAGCTAGTTCTTAAAAATTCCCAGTTATACAAGGTGTTTCTTAATTGAGTGTCGATATTTAAGGAGGCGATTTTTGGGTCCATTTTAAGAAGAAAACTTGATATAAACATATGTCCTAAACGGTGTAAATTTTGAGATACAATTTCATAATTTTTCGATAATATCTCGAATACCACTCTAGATATTGTAATGAAATTTGGTATAGAGGTACTATGCATCTAGTGGAATTTTTTGATGAACATTTTTTTTAATTTCCACCAGTGGCGTGGGAATCCGACCTGCATATTTTCCCAGACATTGATGGTACGCCACTGATTTTTTTTAAATAAAAATTATTTTTAAAATTCCCATTCATTTTTGAGCAAGTTTAATCTCTTGGTAATTTTGAGTTGAACGCACGGTTTTCGTTTTAAAAAAATAAAAACCGTTTCTCTGCAGAGTTTTAACAATATCGGTAATATGACAACACCAATCGCCATGGCATGCAAGGAATTTTTTTTTACTGAAATTCAAGATATCAAATTTGCCTATGAATAACTAATACCCAAAGATTTCAAAATTATTATTTGAGCTTATAATGTTTTAACACGAAACTATAAAATACTATTAGTTCATCAATAAAGAAAGATTACTAATAATAATTATTATTGTAGTAAGCTTTGGCTGTCAGAATTAATACTACTCTTGTAACTTAATTTGACAGTTCAGCTTTCAGATTCAGTCGGGTTTAACTAATTTTGTGTTCTAAATATCTGATATATCTGAGAAAAGAAATGGTTGAGTTTACCAATGAAGAGTTGGCAGACATGCATTACATGTATGGTTTGGCTGATGGCAGTTCACCGGAAGCTAGGCGATTATATCAAGAGTTTTCCTTTCCTGGTAGAGTCATACCAGATAGGCGGATATTTGCAAATGTGCATAGAAGGTTGACTGAAACAGGTACATTCAAGCCAAATAATCAATTAAAAGGGGCCCATCGTACTGTAAGAACTCCAGAAATTGAAGAGGCAGTATTAAATTCCATAGATGAAAATCCTTATTAACCTAAATATTTCGCACATCCTAGTTTGGAGAATTCTACATGATTTTTTTTATACCCATATCACATTCAACGAGTGCAAGCCTTACTTCCCCGAGATCTTTCTTTCCGAGTTCATTTTTGTGAATGGTTTTTGGAAAAAATTGCGCGTAATCCCTTATTTGATCGCGAAATAATGTTCACAGATGAAGCAAACTTCTCCAGGAACGCTATCAGAAACTTCCACGATAATCATATCTGGGCCGACGGGAACACCCATGCCATTGTAGAACATCATCATCAAGAACAATTCTCTGTAAATATTTGGGCTGGCATTATCGAAAATCACCTAATTGGACCTTTTTTCCTCCCAGAAAGACTAAATGGCCATAATTATCGCCGGTTTCTTGTGAACGATTTGCGGATATTGTTAGAAGATATACCAATTCTGATTAGAAACAGAATGTGGTTCATGCACGATGGCGCGCCCGCTCACTTTAGTATTGAAGCCAGAGAATATTTGAACCGCACATTTAACAACAGATGGGTAGGTCGTGGCGGACCCCAACCATGGCCCCCTAGCTCCCCAGACCTAAATAGTTTGGATTTTTTTCTATGGGGACATCTTAAATCTTTAGTTTACCGCACCCCAGTAAACACCGTAGAGGAGCTGAAGGGTCGTATAAGAGATTCTTGCGATATTATCAGAAACATCGAGGGTATCCTTCAAAGAGTTCGCGACAACATGAGGAAAAGGGCTGAAGCGTGTATTCTCCAAGGTGGTGGGCATTTTCAACAACTTATCTAATTTTTTTCTTCTATTTTGTTTCACAAAGTGTGCTGTCAATTTGTTAAAACCTAATTATTTTTGTTGAAATTATTAATTATGTACCTAGTTGTATTAGTATAGTTTTGTAAATAACTTGTTATTGTTGGAGAATGTCATATTATTTTAATCAAATTTATAAAAAGTATTTATGAAGGAACAGACTTCTGAAAAACATTGACATGTTGGTTCTAGATTAGTGGCTGAAGATTTCATACTATTATCTACAAATATCTCTCACTAAGATAAAGCGATTTCTGATTTTAATAAGAATGGACATAGTAATTACTTTCCCGCCACTGATTTTTCTAAAATAAAGCATTTTTATTGATTCATTTGTTTGTTTTTGAAAACTTTTAGTACTTATTTTCGACAAGACTTGATTTCTCGAGTTTAATACAATAATATTCCTCTGCATGCATGGTGATATCCGTCTTACGACCAGGAATGTTTGGACATGCAGAGAAACGGTTTTTATTTTTTAAAACGAAAACCGTGCGTCCAACACAAAATTACCAAGGGATCAAACTTGCTCAAAAATTAATGGGAATTTTAAAAAAATCAGTGGCGTACCATCAATGTCTGGGAAAATATGCAGGTCGGATTCCGTACGGTGGAAATAAAAAAAAATGTTCTACATCAAAAAACTCCACTAGATGCATAGTAACTCTATACCAAATTTCATTACAATATCTAGAGTGGTGTTCGAGATATTATCGAAAAATTATGAAATTATTGAAAGTTTAACACCCTGTATCTTAAAATTTACACCGTTTAAGACATATGTTTATATGAAGTTTTCTTCCTAAAATTGACCCAAAAATCACCTCCTTAAATACTGACACTTAATTAAGAAACACCCTATAAATATTCTTTTACTCTTAAGTTTATCCTTCGAGATGTAACGTCCGAAGAAGCTGTGTACCGAAACATGTTACGTGTTTTTAAAAAAATAGTTTTATTTTTACATTTTACATAATTTAAAAAACAACTTATCAGATAATTTGGGGACCACCCTGTATAATAAAAATAAACACTACTTTTTTTAAAACAAAAGTTAAAATTAAAGTTGAACCGATTTAATATTAGAAATGATTACCAATTGATACTTGAGCGCAATATTTTTTTTATATATTTGAAAACATTAATGGTATACTTTCCCTAACTGTAAAGAATTCACAAACACTTACCTCTTTATAGCAGAAACGGAATTTAAAGATGAATCAAAATCAAATCGATTATTTCCTTTCCGAATCGGTGCGGGACTGCTACTTAGGGGTAATCCTGTTCGAGCATGGAATACTGTTGACGTTGTATTACCCAGATTCCTCCTGAACTTCATCTGTTCTTGAACAGTAGGGATGTCACGGGCCTTTGTACTATGGATATTAGAGGACAGATTTACGGGGTTATCCGCTGTAGCGGTTTCGTCGTCAAACGTTATTTTCTTTCTGGCGCCAGTGGACTTGGGTAAAATGTTCGATAGGTTAATATTTGATACGTCTCGAATTTTTTTAATTGGTCTTATCGAAATAGGACTATCACAATGATTATCTACATAGATATTAAAATTATTTTTTCCCTTACGACTAAATAATTTATCACTTTCGCTCATATCACAATTAAAATTATCACACTCACTCTGCTTTGGCCAGTTCTGTTTTTGAACACAGTGGAAATTATTAGAGTTAATATTCTTTTGTCCACTCCGTTCTATTGCATCTAATAACAGTTGACCTTTGTCTTGGACACTTTTGAGATCATTGAAATTATGGCATCGATCACGTGGCCTCGTGCGTCTTTCCAAATCCAATTTTGCCTCTTTTATATGCTTTTCGAAACCGTTAACTTCCGTTTTTTCATAATAACACCTTAAACGATAATCCGGTGGTTCAATGTTATGATTAGACTTTGGTTTTTTAACGTTTCTGGGGAACCGCTGCTCATGTGTACCCGTATTGTCGCTTTGGCAAAATTTACTATTGCATATGTTCTTTATTTTAATAGGATCATTGTCTTCTATATCCTCACAACAGTGTTTTCCCTTGACGGTGCACGATGTATACATTCTGTCATCCAATAAGTCGTTCTTAAACTCCATTTTTGTAATTGGTAAGCCAGTATCCAGTTTAACTAATTTTTTTGAGAAGCAGGAGTCACAATCGAATGAAGGTTTCGTAGACGTTCTGGGCGCGCTTAAAAAAGAAATATTTAAATTGGTTCCCTTGCCGAGATCTGAGACCGGAAACTCATGTTTGGATGAAGTTAAGGAAAACGTTATGGGGGCTAATAATTCTTCGGGGCTGGATAATCGATAACGTAAATTTTTTGATGTGATTGGAGAAGCCTTGTCTTGCGTCACTAGCCAAGCGGTGATCTGAGAGAAATACAACTGAGACCGAACAGCACTGACTAACTGGTTAATATTGAATGGCGTAGTTGATGTACCCCTGAAAAAAAAAGTAAATCTAAAGACATTATTTTAGTAATTTTTGAAAAATTTTTAAATGATCTAATAAAAAAAAAAAAATATATATATATATATATATATATATATATATATATATATATATAATATATGTATATATATAGGCATCTCGCTATACTCTCACTTGATAACTTGATTTGAAGTAAGGCTTCACAGCCAGAAAATGCTGCCATATTTGCCAGTATGACAGCTGTCAATTCTTAATCTAAAGCATGTATATCAAAAATACTGTGTAGTACAATATCCTAACTAAATATAAGATACATACATATAACATTATATGTCCCATATAAGAATGCACACTACAGGGATCTCGTAAACCAGAAGAGATGGAAAGATGATGATTAAATTAGAGAAAAGTTGCGCTGATTAAATTAGAGAAAAGTTGCGCCTTGCTGAACCCTACAATGTCATGTTTCGAAATCTAAAAAAATCCGATCACTTCCGAAGATATTTTGAAAATACCGATTTTGTTTTTATTTTTTCTGACTCTATTTGAAAAGATATGAAAATATAAATTTCACATTTTTATTGCTACTTTTCCTGCTCTACAAGTTGATGTTATTAGATTTTCAATCTGACCTTTCGTTTCTTAGCAACCATCATCAACTTTCTTTTTTTAAATAGTCGAAAAAAATTGTTTTATTCCTAAAAAACTCTAATTGCAATTCTAAATCCAGCAACATATCGTTTTCCGATTTTTCGGAAGAAAAACCATCATCAATGTTGTTTGATGATGATTTCAAGGAAACGAAACGTCTAATCAAAAATCTAATTACGTCATCATGTAGAGAAATATTGCATAGGAGTGTTAATTTTATTTTGTTCTAACTTCATTATTAACATCAATTTATTCTGGAAACGTTCGGTTAGATATTGTATGTTGTTCCGAGAATTATGGGGACGCGCCCCTGCTGGAACCAGATATTTTTGTTTTTCGCCAGAGGAATGTTGTCAAGCATATCTTCTATATTATTTTTCTGTGCAAGAGGACCTAACTAAGTTTCGTCTTTCTTTAATGAAGAAATCCGTTCAAAAATTCAGTGCTAGATCAGTGTGGTGCTCACAGGGAAATATTTATGTCAAAGATAAAAGTGATATAATTCATCGTATAAGCGATCTAGATGTTTTAAATAAATTATAGGATTATTTTTACAAAGGGGATTTCACAACAAGGTATGATGTTTATGTCTCAATACCCTTCGTATTTAGGTATATATACAAAGTACTTTATTATTTTTTGTGGTAAAACCATAAATGATTTGGGAACATGTAGAATATTATAACTTATGTTATTTTGTTTATAAAACATTCGTTCACTGTTTTTTTTTGAGAAGTTAGTGTTAGGATGTTATGATTTATAGTTTTTTTTCATTTAAGTACATGTTGTGGACATCTAATTCATAATTGCGTGTTTTCCTCAAGACACTTATATTCTGCTTTGCTGGATAAAATTACGTATTTTACTTAATATCATTATATTAGACTCATTTTACTGGTAATTGATGCCTATGTGATGATATTTTTTTGGTTAGAATATACTAGGATTTTTTTTTTTTGGTTCTCGTACAACAAAGATATTGTAGGTTTATTTTTAAAATCTTATGCAGGTAGCTGTAGGTTTTGGTGGATATATTTTTTTTCATTTTTTATATATTATATAAATTCTACATTCCTTCATTTATATCGTTCTTCTCTAAATCCTTTACCTTTTCTTCTTCTGTGCTGAGAGTTTTTAAATGTCTTTTAGTATAACCCACATCAATGTTCGTTCGATAATTTCACATTTCCACAGTTTTAAGGAGTATTACGAAAACAAAAACTTTGAGTTCATAGGTGTCACAGAGAGTTGGTTACGTTCAGATATCTCTAATGAGGCAATTAATTTACAAACCTATAATTTAGAAAGAAATGACAGACAGGACCGTCGAGGGGGAGGTGTGGCTGTTTATATCAAGGACGATCTCAAATATGATGTTATTCTGACCGAAAAGTTTGATTTTTTAGAAAGTATCTGGATAAAGATTTTTTTAAAAAAGTACGAAATTATTATTGGCACTATTTATAGACATCCAAATTCTGAAATTGCCTCTTTTTTAAATATATTCGAAGACACGTTAATTAATATTTCCTCCTCATATGAAAACATTTTTTGCATAGGCTATTTTAACACGGATATCTTAAATTATGAAACCCCTTTGACAAGGCAGCTTTTGCAAACTGTGGAACCCTTTAATTTAGAACAAATTATTTTAAAACCGACTAGAACTACCAATAGAACTCAGTCTTTAATTGATCCTATTTTCACGAATTGCGATAAAGTTGTGAATAAAGGTGATGTTGGTTGCCAGTTTTCTGACCATTGCTCAGTTTTCTGTCAGATTAACTATTCTTGCGATCCTAAACCACCTAATAAAATACTATATAGATCACTAAAAAACATTGATATAAATTTGTTTCAAAGGGACCTGGAAGCAATAACATTTAATGAGATATATAATATTGAAAATATTGACGAAAAGATAAACTTTTTAAATAATAGCATATTGGCCTTATTTAATAAGCATGCACCTATTAAGCACCTTACTGAACGCAATAAACCTCTCCAGCCATGGATCACAGAAAATATTAAACGCATGCAGAAATTAAGAGATAAAGCCTTTCGTGATTTTAAATCTAGTAAACTGCCTAGCAAATGGGATTATTATAAACAGTTAAGGAATTTAACAAATAAATCAATTACATTAGAGAAAAAAGCTTATTATAGGCATACCTTTCAAAATAGTTCCATAAAAGAAAAGTGGAAAGAGCTTAATAAACTGAGGCCAGTAAACACAAAGGAAATTCCGCAGGTTTTTAAAGATACAAATAAATTTAATTCATTTTTTATAAATTCAACCAAAACAAATAATTCGGTAAATAACGATCTACTAAATTTTCACTTAAATAACACTAAAAATGATCTGATTTCCTTGTTAACTTTTAATACTGTAACGGACAATGATATTCTTCAAATTATAATGAAAATTTAAAGCAAAGCTGCGGGCACAGATAATATTAATATAATTTTAATCTCCCTGTGCTGCCCTCATATTATTGGTTTTATAACACACATTGTTAATGAATGTACTCTTCATGAGTATTTTCCTGACATTTGGAAAAAAGCTATTGTCACACCCCTTCCCAAAGTTAGTTCTCCGAAGGATTTAACACAATTTCGTTCAATAAGTATACTTCCAACGTTTTCAAAAATTTTAGAAAGAGTGCTGGAAACTCAAATACGCATACATGTTAATCTAAATAATATTTTACCATCGAAACAATCCGGATTTCGCCCTAAACATAGTTGCGCGACGGCAATGGCGGATGTTACTGACGATATCTTTTCCGCTCGAGACAATAACGAAATCACAGCATTAATTTTACTGGATTTTAGTAAAGCATTCGATTTTTTAAATCATAAAATATTAATTTCTATGTTACACTATATAGGGTTTTCGGTAAATGCGTCAAACATTATTAAATCATTTCTCTCCAATAGATTTCAACGTGTAAAAATTGATCAAAATTATTCAGATTTTCTTAAAGTTGATTCTGGGGTTCCTCAAGGCAGCATTTTAGGACCTCTTTTATTTAGTATCTATACATGCACTTTCCATGCACACTTTAAATACTGTCAGTACCATCTGTACGCCGACGATACCCAGCTGTAGTTATATTTTAAACCTTCTGACTATAATCGAGCCATTATTAAAATTAACTTCGATTTAGACCAATTAATTGCTTAAAATATCCTCTAAACACATACTAAATTTGAATCCGTCTAAGTCGGTTGTTCTCTTATTTGGTAATAAAAATATTCTTAATGAAATAAAGCCAGATATGGCTATAAGCATAGAAAATCAACGTTTAAATGTAGCTGAAAGCGCAAAGAGTTTAGGTCTTGTTTTAGATTCACATCTTCGATTTAGTTCTCATATTTCTCACATTCTTAAAAAAACATACTGCTCTCTGAAATTATTGTTTCCGCACAGATACTACCTTGATCAATCCACTAAAAAGGAGCTCTGTGATTCATTAATATTATCACATTTTAATCATTGCGATCATATATATGGTCCATGTTTGGATAGTTATGACTTACGAAGAGTTCAAAAAGTGCAGAACAGCTGTATTCGATTTATCTTTGGTATTAGGAGGAGAGACAGGGTAACTTACAAACTTAAAGAAATTTCATGGCTAAATATGTATAACCGACGCACGTAAGCTCCATACCCTTTGCTTTTATTATAAATTACTTAAATTTAAATCACCTCCTTATCTGTATAACAGAATCACTTTTCGCATGGACGTACATCATTTGAATTTACGCAGGAATACCTTAACGATTCCGCGCCATAAAACTGAAATATTTAAGAGATGATTCTCTTATAACACTGCTTTAAATATAAATTCGTTGCCTCCAGATTTATTACAAATTTCTACGTCATTACAAAGTTTTAAAAGAAACATCACTACTCAGTTACTTAATTCTCAATAGCATTTAAAATACTCTCAGCCTTACTCTTCCTTCTTGTTCTTCTTTCCTTTTCTTTCTACCTTCTTTCCTTTCGTGTCTTCATTTTTTAATATTGTAGCATTTATTGTTGTATTTTTATTAACTAGCTACTCGCCAAAATGTCTTAATATTAGTTTGTAGCCGCATTGGTAGAACAGAATCTGGACTTCAGAAGTCTGAAATGCGTGCTTTTATTTGCCTTACCTTTGTGATTTTTAATTTTGTTTTTATATATGTATACATGTGGTAAATAATAAACGTTATTATTATTATTATTATTATTATTATTCAAGAACTGGAAATATCTTTCTGGATTTAAAGCACCACCACACATTAAATCCAAAGCGATGTTGGTGTCTGGATGTTCGTGAATGTTGTTAATTTTTTGTTGACCAATAATGTCGATTAAATATTCCATTATTAGAAAAATAACTTTCATCCGACCAAAGAATAGTGTTTGGAAATTCATCACACATTCTTGTCAGCCACTCGCAAAAAATCATTCTGCGCTGTTGATCACCAGACACTAAACTATGAGAAATCCGGAATCTAAATGGACGATAAACTTCCTTGTGAAGTATCCTTTGATCATTGGACTTAGGAATATTGTGTTCTTGTTCGATTGACCTTAATCCTACCCTATGCAACATTGGTTTTTGAAATGCGCCATGTTGCTTTAGATTTGTGAGAAGTATTTTGAAAACAGATCTATTAGGCAGACGTCGCTCCGGATATTTGAGCAAAACCTCGACACACTTTTTATAGCTTTCAATATAACAACACAACATGTCCAATTTTTCTTCATTTGAAGAATGTGCCATCATTAAAAAACATCGACATTATCACAAGCCACAAACAAGTTTAAATTTAATCTGTAATTTTCGAACTAAATACAGTTCCTTACATAAAATTTCGATTTATTAGGCAATACTCACAGATCGTCACGATTTATTTAAAAAATTGCGTTTCAAAGCCTACTATTCGTAATGAATGAAATTGTTTACCGTTGCTATGTTCGTTTAGAGAATGAGGGAGTACTTTTTGAACATCAAATTAAAAAAGGTATTTTAATGCGTTTTTTTCTTAGTGTAGTGTGTAGTAAAATAAAATATTTTGTTTTTTGATATTTTGCTTACTGCACTAATAATAGGTTTTAGATTAAAAAGACGCAAATATTCGTGATACGCCGTTGAATTCAGAATAACAAGGGTAATTTAAATGTGCTAAACAATTTTTTCGGATTATTTCAAAAAGTTGATAAGGGACAAGAAAAGCCAAAACGTAGAATCAAAAATTCTGATTTTAATAAAGAAGATAAATCAAAATAAAATTAACACTCCTATGAAATTTTTACTCCCCTACATAATGACGTAATTAGATCCGACGTTTCGCTTTTTCGTATTATCATCAAATAAAATTGATGATGGTTTTTTTTTCTTCCAAAACGTCGGATAAATATAAGGAGCTGTATGTCGTTGGATTTAGAATTGAAATTAGAGTTTTTTAGGAGTAAAACAAATTTCTTCGACTATTTAAAAAAACAAAGTTGATGATGATTGCTACGAAACGAAACGTCAGACTAAAAATTTAATAACATCAACTTGTAGCGTAGGAAAAGTAGCAATGGGAATGTGTAATTTGTAATGTCAATCTAAAACTAAAATCGGGAAAATTAAGTTTTTCCCAAATATCTTCGGAAGTAATCGAATTTTTTTAGATTTCGAAATCTCTAATTTAATCAACTTTGTATCTCTTCTGGTTTACGAGATCCCTGTAGTGTGCATTCTTAGATGCGACATCGTATATACATATATATATATATATATATATATATATATATATATATATATATATATATATATATATATATATATATATATATATATATATATATATATATATATAGCTGTTTTACTCCCCTATAATAACCATGTGTAGTCGAAAACAATTTATATTTATATACAAAGTATAAAACAGATTCCTCTTTTAAAAGAAAAACTTAAAATTTTAATTTTGTTTTCAGGAAGCTATTTCACCTCCTTAGAATGACCCTGTATACAAAAAAATTGCCTTTACATGCAAACAAAAACAATAAGTTTCACGGTTTTTTAAAAGAACTTATATAATAATTGTATAATGTAAAAAATATTAAATGTTGAAAGAGATAAAAAAAATTGACATGTCTCACAGTTTTTTTCTTATTTTCGGGTACCCAGTATAATAAAAAAAATGTTTTTATAAAAAAATACTAGATACTTCTTACTTTTTTGGTATATAATGATTGCTTCTTGATTTTTTTTTGTTTTCAGGGGCTGCCTCATAATTTTAGAGCTATCTTGTATAATGGAAAAATATTTTATGTACAAAAAATCAAATAAATTTGAAGAATCTCGCTATTTTTCGAAATACTGTAGGCAAACGAAAAAAAAATGCAATATCTACGTCAATGATATCCACAATTTTTCCATCTCAAAACAACTCTATCTGTTTTCAATTTGACTGTCATCAGTTTGTCGTTCTCAAAATGTGAACTTTTTACGTTAATATATCCCACAAAAAGATCGAAGATCTACGTCTATAATTCACAAACTCCCGCGAGACTGCGTATATCGAAAAAAAAAAAACGATAAATAAACATTTCGAACCCACTTTACCAGACGTTACTAAACATACTGGAAGAAGAAAACATTGCTTATTATTAACTAAAAGGGAGAACTTCTTTAATAATTAAAACATAAATATACATACCTTTAATTCTCCACACCATTTATACAGGGTGATTCACGTTGAGTGTCCTATTAAAAGTTCTGGAGAACTATAAAAGGGATTTTTTTCAAATTCGGCATACGGACATAATAGGTAATAATCTATATTTTAAAAATATTTTCGCAAGTGCAGCGTTGCCACATCTCTCCGAAACCAATAGCAACATTGAAATTTCAAATAGAACACCCTATATTTTATTGCAGTTTCTGATTCTACGCACGATTTGGATATTGGATTGGAATATTCAATTGCGTTTTCCATTTTTACGGAGCATCAATTGAAAACTATCTGTTAATGTCAAAAAAATATCAGGAAGAAGTAAACAAAACCTTCCATGGCCTACCAAGCTAAGTTATTCGTTAAGCGGGTGGTTTTGTTATGGTAGTCTTTGAAAACAGGAAAATATTCAAAAGTTGGCTCATATCTAAAAAATGGTGTGAGAGTTTATTGGAAGATACCATAAAATACAGGGTGTTGTATTTAAAATAAATGAGTTTTCACCATTACTAAATTTCGATAAAAATGCCCTTTTTATACGACACCCTGTATGATATATCGCTATTCCAACATATTGTTATTTTAAATATATGCACTCTCTAACCCAGAAAAAAATCTAGTAATTATCTCGCTTACGCAGGTAAATATGGAATTTTATTAACGTGGTGATTTTCTAAAAAAAAATCATAAATTAATTTTTTTAGAGAAAATGGTAGGAGATAAGTATAGGAAGAGGTTAACAAAAGTTACTTAAAATCGTACGTAGAATCAGAAACTGCAATAAAATATAGGATGTTCTATTTGAAATTTCAATGTTGCTATTGGTTTCGGAGAGATGTGGCAACGCTGCACTTGCAAAAATATTTTTAAAATATAGATTATTACCTATTATGTCCGTATGCCGAATTTGAAAAAAATCCCTTTTATAGTTCTCCAGAACTTTTAATAGGACACTCAACGTGAATCACCCTGTATATTTATTATTTTGTATTATAACGACCTTTATTTCTTATATAAAATACTTGCTATTTTGGAGGTATTTCGGGTTAAAAACATCGCGACACTGTCAAACTGCTTATGATAACATGTCAATCAATGCTGCATAGCTGGCCGAGCCAAGCTAACTTGAAAAAGTGATAAATTCAATGGCAAATGGAAAAATAATGAATTTTTACTCAAAACTAGATTTAATTCAATTGTTCGACTTCTGAAAAAAATTTATAAATCTATGTTTTGTAACAAAGAGATGGAACTGTTGATAAATTTAGTCATTTATATCCCAGGAGGTGCCGATGACTGTACGAAGGGCTAAAGAATGGCAAACAGAATTCGTTCACGCTACAATTAAAAAATCTCTCAAAAACACTCCTAACCCTGATGGGGCTGATTCTTACACAAGTCTCTACAAGAAATAAAGACGTTTCTTTGTGTATTTACTTGATTCGCCTAGGATCCACCGTTCTTATGCTACAGTAAAACTATAGGAAAATATATGAAAACCAGCTTGCAATTTTATTTCTAAGTGGCTGGCTCTGTATAAACCGGAAAAATTTTAACGATGTGGTTTTCAATTCATTGGGATAAATTTGGGGTCCCATAAACAATTATATTAATAAAAAATAAATGAAATCTGGAAAAATTGGAAAGGCGGAAACAGTTTTTTTTTTTTTTTTGCATTTCGACCGCTTTCTCGGCATTTGTAGTATATGCATTCTCTATTGATTTTAAATCTTTAAAATTTTTTTACCTTGACAAAGTAGTCAGGGTTTCGACTTCGCAAAATGCCTTCAAAGTAACCCCACTTTTCACCCCTTTTTTAAATTTCTTTAAGCGACATTCCGTGCTCCGATATTGCCGATTAACGAACTTGTCCGAGATCTTTGGACGAGAAATCCGAAAAAAGTGCCCATATCGGACGCCACTGTCGGCTTATTATAGGTCCTACCGAAATCGCGTCTATACCAAAAGAAGCGCCCATTTATCCTCTACGATCGGCCCCATAGAAGCGTATTTCCCTGAAGTACCGTTACCGAGCTGGGCACTTAAAAGGTGAAAAAACACAAATTTCAAAAATTTCCAGTTCATGAAGAGAAATGCGCGGACAGTAAAATTGTAACAAAAAGATTAAGTTTTTATAAAAATGACGATATTCCCGTGACAAATTTACAATGTTTAGATAAATCTTAAATTTGACACTTATTGAACTGAGAAACGTTGATTGCCACTCCATGTCGAGCTTTGCCCAACTTTAACTAAAATGACCCTTAAACCGATTTAAATTTGGTGATTTTTTTTTTTTAATATTTTTTCTAACATTCTATTGAAATTATATACTCAGTAATAAATTCATAAACCTGAACAAAAACATAACAAAACAGAAATGAGTGTATAAATCAAAAAGTACAAGAAATATCGTATTGATGTTAATAAATAAAAAAGTTGTATCGTAAGGGCATGGAACAGTTTTAAATTGTATTGCTAATGGCAGCAATTATAATGATTGTTATTCTTGGAGCTAAAATTATTTTATCTCCTAAGCTTTTCTACACAGCGGCATTAACTTTTTTACAAGCATTTGTAGTAATAATTCTAGGCCAACTTTCACGTTCCAGTATTTATAACAGTAAACAAAGCATTAAACAAATGCCAAGACGCTAATGCCCCAAAAAGCTAAGGTAGCATTACCTATTATTAACTTACCTGTTAGGACTGGTACAAAAAAACCATTGTTCTAGAAGTACAGCATTCTCTAGGTTATCAGTTTCAATACAACCAATTTCTTTACAAACACACGTGAAAAGAACTTCGACGCAAAGTGGAACGCCTTTTTTAAACTGTTTGAGAATTTTTTCACGGTTTCTTTTAAATTCTTCACACTGAAAAATAAAAGCCTTTAAGCACAACTTTTATAAATGCTATCAAAATCAAGTTTTACTCGGAAAATTTCAATTCGATTCAACTCCTTGTTTGGTAAAGCTATTCACTACATTTATATCGACGTTTTCAAGCCAGCATTGATGTGAAGTCGACTTAACTTGACTTGAATTGGTTTTAAGTCGAGATAAATACGCTGGCGCCCTTCAAAAAAAAAATTGTGATCGAAAAGAAAAAAAAACGCTAAGGACACTTCCTGATTTCTATTATGTTTTCATAAGAATAGAATTATAAATAATTATCAGATTTAAGTTCCTTTTCCTTTTGTTTTGTTTTAATATGAATAGAATTATAAATAATTATCAGATTCAAGTTCCTTTTCAATACTAAATAAACAAGTACAAAGCAATAAGGCAAAAATTGTGACACTTGACAAAAAAACAGACATCCAGCTTCTATTGGGCAAGATGGCAACAATAGCTGCTAGACTCTTACTTGACAACTAGACTTAAAAGTAAGGCTTCACAACCATATTATGTTTTTTACAGTTTGACAGCTGTCAATTCTTAAGCTAAAACATGTATATCCTAAATACTGTGAAGTACGCAATATCCCAAATAGATACCTTTTAAAATACCGTTTAGATGTTGGAAAAAAAATTAGCTTTGACAACAAACTGTCAAATAGTTTTATCGGAAACATCAGATTCGATCTATATTACCGAAAATCAAATCCATTTTGTCGGCCTTTAGATGTTACATTTTTTTAAATCACTAAAGGCCCCTTCTAATAACGAAATTTCAAATCGATATGCAAACAAACATAATAATAAAATATGTGTTTCATTATTTTTTTTACATATTTATAGTTGCTAAAATTTAAAAATATTTTTGCTTTTTTACCCCCCTAAAATAACCCTGTATAGTCAAAAAAATTATAATACAAAATATAAAACAGATTTGGCTTTTCCACCTGTTAAAAGAAAAACCTAAAATTTTTATTTTGTTTTTAGGAAATTGTTCCAGGGCATAGTGTAGAATATATTTAATGTAAAAAGAGATAATTATAGCAGAAACAAATATTATTGACAAAAAATAGAAGAAATTAAACGTGTTTCCCCTTTTGTTAAAGGTGACAAACGCCCTTGATTTTTTTTTTCATTTTGAAAGGTCATTTTCATCCTTCTACTTTACCCTGCATGTTGGAAAAAATGTTTAAGTACAAAACAATAAAATAAAATTTACGTGTTTCACCGTTTTTAGCAAAGTTTAATTCGTGTATTTGAAAAAATGTTTTTATAAAAAAAAGATACCTCTACGGAAGCGTATAAGGGCCACATTTTTTTAATTTTTAAATTCTGAGTCGGAATTTTACAAAATTCTGAGTTTAAAGTCAGAATTTAACAAAATTCTCAGTTTAAAGTCAGAATCTAACAAAATTCTGAGTTTAAAGTAGAAATTTAACTAAATTCTTAGTTTAAAGTCAGAAATTAACTAAACTCTGAGTTTAAAGTCGGAATTTAACTAGATTCTGAGTTTAAAGTCAGAATTTAACAAAATTCTGAGTTTAAAATCAGAATTTAACAAAATTCTGAGTTTAAAGTCAGAATTTAACAAAATTCTGAGTTTAAAGTCAGAATTTAACTAAACTCTGAGTTTAAAGTCAGAATTTAACGAAATGAATTTTTGACGTCTCCTGCCAAACCTAAAATTGGTGTCAGGAGATAGATAATTAAATATTAAGACAGATAAGGGAAATCCATTTCGTTGCAAGTAAACTCGTTTGAGATTTACCGAGCTTCAAAGGGTCAAAATTGTCATTGTTCAAGCGCCATTTTCTCGAAAACAGTTAAATTTAGGCATAAGAAAAGTAACTCAATAAGTGCTTGGATTTTTTAGAAAAATATAAAAATGTAATAAAATATAGGGAATTTTATTTAAAAAACGGATAATGCCTCCGGTTTGACGTAGAAGCGGCAACCCCGCGCAATTTAAAATATTTTATAACGAGAGTATACTATGTTCATCTATGGCCAAAACCAAATTCTCAAAACATCCTGTTCGTTGGTTCTCCAGATATTTCTAATAGGACACTCAACTTGAATCAACCTGAAACAGAGGGGGAGATCTGTCAGTATGTTTCGCGAGACACCCTTAAATCGTTGAAACATATATGAACCGTTTCTTAAGACTTATTTATCGTTTTGTATTACCTTTTTTATTTTGTGAACCTTTTAATGTATATGTTTTCTTGTATTCATTTTAGCTTTTTTTTCAGCAATAGAAATAAAAAAAATATATAAAATGAACTAATTAAACATGTTTAATTTGTCAGGGACTAATTTAACACTCAAAAATCAAAATAGGAAACTTTTACATTTTTTAACTATCTGTAGTTTGGTGGAACAATTCATAGCGCATTTGCCATTATTCAAACAAGAATATTGAACTTATTTTTTTGGTTCCAGTCTGTTATGCAATCGTACGGACTAAATTCTGACTTTAAACTCAGAATTTTGATAAATTCCAACTTTAAACTCAGAATTTTGTTAAATTCCGACTTTAAACTCAGAATTATGTTAAATTCTGACTTTACACTCAGAATTCCACTAAATTCTGACTTTAAACACAGAATTTAGTTAAATTCCGACTTTAAACTCAGAATTTTATTAAATTCCTACTTTGAACTCAGAATTTTGTTAAATTCTGACTTTAAACTCAGAATTTTGTTAAATTCCGACTTTAAACTCAGAATTTTATTAAATTCCGACTTTGAACTCAGAATTTTGTTAAATTCTGACTTTAAACTCAGAATTTTGTTAAATTCTGACTTTAAACTCAGAATTAAAAAATAAAAAAATTGTGGCCCTTCTACGCTTTCGTATACCTCTTATTTTTTTGTATATAATAGTTTCTTGAATATATATTTTTTTGTTTTCAAGGGGCTGCCACATAATTTTAGAGACACCTTGTATAATGAAAAAAAATTAAGTTAAACAAAAAAATGCAATTTCTATGTTAATAACTTCCACAATTTTTTTAAAATAATTATCTCAACTATATCCGTTATATATCAACTTAACTATTATCGGCTTTTGTGTTCTCAAAATATGAACTTTTTACATTATTATACCCCTTAAAAATATAGAAGATCTAACTCCATTATTCCCAAAATCTCTCGAGACTTTAATTGTAAGTACCTAATGTCAAAAATAAATTAAGGCTGCTGTTGAATTCCCCCAACTTCCTCTGAATGGTGATGTGTGCGCCTACGTTCTTATTTTATCCTTTACAAATCTACCTAACTTTGAATCCATCAAAAATGGTATTCTTGACCTTAAAACATCAACACCCGTATTCACTAAAGAGGTTTAAAATTTAGACCAACTTAACAGTTGTAGGTTTAGGACAATATTTTTAACAATTGAACAAATAATTTTTCTAAATGTCATAATTACAACACGACAGTGACACAAGGAAAACATAAATGGCAACTACGGCCGGTTGCAGAAAGCTTATTTTAAATTTAGAATGTTTAAATGAGTTCCTAGATTTCTGTAAGCAGCTTTTTAAATCCGAAAGCTTGATTAAATATTCTAAACAGTAATGAAGTTTTGTGCAACCGGGGGTAAGAGTTTTAAATACCATGGTCTAACTCTTAAACCTTTTTAGTGAAAACGGGGGCAAATCTATTTACTGGATCTTGTGCTTTCCCATCGACAATATGACCAAAAAGGTGTCCCTAAAATACAAAAACTTATTCTTCTATTGCCAACACAGTGTTAATATTGCCAGTTTAAAATCAATATTGTGTAAAAGTATCAAATTCTTGGAAAAAATCTATGCTAATAGATTATTTTTATTAGAAATAATACATTTGGTCGAAAAATAAAATGCCACTGGTAACTTTAAGAGCCTAAAATATACAAATCGTTAAAACTAAATACATACCAAAGGGTTTTCACTTTCACATTTATGTGTTCGGTCAATTCCAGTTATAAGGTTGCAGTGTGGTCCTTCGTAGAAATCCCTAGACCTAGAATTGCCATTCCCCGGTGGTCCCGGAATTCGCCCTTCGGTCACCAACGTGGCGACAGCCACCAAGAGGTCACCTTCATTTTGACTATTGTTAGATTCCGGATTGTAGCCAAAACTATGCATCTAAAAAAAATAGAAATAGAAAAATTAATAGAATTGAATGCATCTAAAGCATCCTTTACTAAAGTTTTTGACACTTTATTTAATAAGTTTTAATATTGTACAGGGTGTTAGTAAATAAGTGCGACAAACTTCAGTTTGTTATATAAACGTATGTTCTCAAATGATATATATAAAGAGATGAGAAAAATGGTACGCCACTAAGACATTTCAAATTAAAAATCATTTTTTTTTTCGTATGGGGCGTGCTTTTATGCAAAATAAAACAACTTAACGTGTAATTTTCATTTCTTTAATACATTATCAAGAACTACCTAATAGAACAATATTAAACAAAAACAATAACAGAAAATAACACTAATAAAATTTTAAATAGGCGTAAAGCTATAACAAATGTTGAAAATGACCTCCCTTAGACGTGTCACAATATTTAACTCTTCGCCTCATTGATTGTCGTATTCGCGCAAATATTCCTGGTGTAATTCTTGTCTCACAGCCGGCTATAATTCGATTCCTCAGGTCATCAACATTTTCGACGAGAGTGGAGTAAACTAATGACTTAAAAAAACCCCAAATGCAAAAATCTAGAGGATTTAAATCCGGCGATCGAGCAGGCCAATTTTCCGTGCCTCCCCTTCCTATCCAACGATTTAAATATACTGTATCTAAGTGATTACGTACATTAATGCTAAAATGGACTGTGCGCCATCAATGTCAAAACCATAAGTGTTGTCTCAACTGTAGAGGAATTTCTTGAAGAACATTTAACTCTTCCTATAGGAAATCAAGGGAAGCAGTGCTTCCCCAAAAAAGATTACAAAACATCTTCTAAAATGTAATTTTTGAAATAGGAAACCAATAATTAGTTTATATTAAAAATGCTAAAATATTATCTTAATTATCAAGCACATAATAAATGCGGCCTTGACTCCGACCCAGCCACAATAGAATATCGAATAGAACCTATGCGGGCCGCTAGCTTCTCTGCAGCCAAGTCCTGTATGCTTGATTTCCTGTGAATCGAGCCAGAGGTTATTGAACTTTCCACCGGCTGTTTCTAATTTTTGCGTTTCAGTCGCGTGTTTTAAGTGGTGGCGGCAGCTATCGTTGGAGTAGGTTTTTTGTTTGAACGGCTATCCGTGTGTTGTGTGATACGTACGTCGCGTCGTGCATGGTGCGATATGGAAGACAATAATACGGACGTGGATATGCAAATACCGTCAACTTCGGTTGCCGGTAATAACGTTGAAAATGTTGGAGAATTTAGTAAGAAGAGTGTGTGTGAATGTGTGGTGTGTGTCTTAATAAAACAGAGATTTTCAACGTTAAACTTCGCTGATAAGCTTCAAATAATTTCCAAAGGAAGGGCAAAACCGGCTATGAAAAATTTAACCACAAAAATGAAACACTGTATTAGACATTTTTATCCGGAAAAACAATACGAACAATTTAAATGGCTAACAGGGTGTGAAAATATAAGAAAAAATTCGCGGAACGTCGAATCGAATCCAGAATGATTTAATTTCCGCTGTTGCAACCATTATTCTAAAAAGAATTAAGCAGGAGATTGGCGAGACACGGTTCATTGCTATTGTTCTGGACGAAACAACTGATATCCCTAATTTAAGGCAATTATCTATAGTAATACGCTACGTTAAAACAGACGGAAGTATTCAAGAGCGATTTTTAGGTTTTAAGAATGTGTCCGAAAATCGTACAACAGATACATTATATACCGTAGTTTATAATGTTACTTAAGAAATTAATGGAGAGAAAAAATTAGTTGCTCAAAGCTATGATGGAGCTGCAGTGATGGCAGGACAATTAATTAAAGGGTCTGCAAGCTAAACTTCGAGAAACTTTCCCAAGTGCTGTGTTTGTCCATTGTTTTGCTCATAAATTAAATTTAGGTTTATCCTAGTCCATCAATCACATTAAAGAGTGTAAAGTATTTTTTGTTACTTTAAGTGGCATGGCTGCTTTTTTATCCAAGTCAACAAAACGTACAGAAGCTTTGGACTCCATTGTTCACAAACGATTACCCAAAGTAGCTCCTACTCTGTGGAACTATAATTTAAGACTTGCGTTAACAGTATATGAAAATTGTGAATCACTGATTGAACTATTTGAGAATATAATAGAAAATAATGAAACGTGGGACTCAGAAGCAATAAATAGTTCGAGGGGGTTTTTGGACTGTTTGAAACGAGATTTTAATTTTAATTATTTGTTAAAAATATTTTCAGAAATATTTTCATATTTGGACAATGTTTTTAATATATTACAAACTAAAACAAATGATATTGCTTTTTGCTTAAAAAAAAGTGGATGATTTTAAGTCCAGGTTAAACCAAAAAAAGAGATGACTGACCTATTTTGGGAGAAAACGATGACGTTAAATGTAGAGCCACAAGCCAAGCGTCTTCGAACAGACAAGGTGGGAGATGTTCAAACATCATACAGACGCCTCTTTTATGAAATAATCGATCAAATTCAACAACAAATAAACTATAGATTTAACGGTTTAAATGATTTTAAATTCCTCGAGTTCTGCAATTTTGATGCATTTAAAGGAAAAACTTTTTCAGAAGATGCGTTTAAATCTCTTCTTCTTCATTATGGCCAGTTCTTCCACCGAGTGTTACTGCGATCTGAACTAAAAGTGATTTACGAAACTGATGACATTAGCGCAAAAAATAACGCTAAGGAACTAATGCAATTTTTAAAAGACAAGGAGCTGGTAGATGCCTACAGCGAAGTGTCGAAATTGTGTGATTAGTATTAACAATACCTGACACAAGTTCATCGGTAGAACGCAATTTTTCAACACTTAAACTTATAAAAAATTTCGTGAGAAATTCAACGGGGCAGGAAAGACTTTCGCATACATCGCTGATGTCCATTGAAAATAAACTTCTCCAAAATATATCGGAGCAACGACGTTTTTATGATGACGTCATTGACGAATTTGCAAAAAATGATCGAAGAATCGAATTACATTACAAATAAGTAAGTTTATAAAAATTGCTTCCCTTTCTTAAAATTTCACCGCACGCCCCTGATACATTCTTGCTACGGCCCTGATAGATTGTCTTACCCAGAGAAATAAATGCGAAGTAAACAATAATCAATTCATATCAATAACACTTATTTTCTGTAAAATTATATCCATAAACTGATATATACGAAGTGAAAGTTACGCATGGCGCTGTGATTTCAGCAATTTGAAAGTAAGGAGGTTTAGGAAAGAAGAACGTTTTATAATGTTCAGATTGTATAAGGTGGGTATTTAATAAAATCATGCAAGAAAGGAAGTTAACCAAGTGTAATGCATGATGTATTTCTGTGATTCATGTGGAAGCCAGAGACCGACGGATCTTAATGAAATTTCAATGTTATCACTGCTACCATAATAATTTATGATAAGTGTGAAATCTGTAAGTATGCAGGATAGTGTACCATACATTTTGGGCGAAAATGATTCGGTGTCAAAATATGCATTTCAGTATTTTTGTTTCTAATAGGGTTCTGTAAAAATATGCGCAAAAAGATGTGGAACTATATACTTTAATGTCGTGAACAAATTTCATGTGTTTCAGCGTTTTTGTGAAAAATGACTCATACACAAGATACGAATTTTCTGCGTTTCTTTTGAACAACCCTGCAAAAATTTTTTTTTTCATAAAATAGTACCAATACAACACTGAATAAAATTTTCCGTGGCTTGTCCTTGAATAATTACACTAGCCGACAAAAAAAAATTGTTGTAACACAAATCAGAATAGCATAATCTAATAGAAGAATGGATCTATCCAAATACGAAAATGACAAATAGAAAGTTGAAGCACGTAGGGTTTCCTTGTTAGAGTTGTAGAACCATATTGAATGTTACGATACTTAATATATATAGAAAAAATCATTTCAGAAAATTCTTAACCCTGTTTATTGACTATGTTTACAGTTTTGGCCTATTAAACATACCATAGATCTAAGAGAAAAATATTAACTTAAAACACTAATTAAACTTTGTTTTTTCCGTTTATGAGGTGTTCTATCTGCTCTCTTCAAAAACCAACAGAAGTCACCCATCATGGCTGGATCCCATCGTCCTTGATACCGAATTTCCATTGTTCTGATATCTTGGTGAAACCTTTCACCCTGCTCGTCAATAACAGCTCCCAAATTTTTAGGAAAAAATGACAGATGGGAATGGAGGAAGTGAATTTTTAATGACATTCTAGCACCAAGCGCTTTATAAGCATCTAAGAGTTCAATAAATAATTGTTTATAATTTTCATCCATATTGTTGCTTAAAAATCCTCTTACTACATTAACAAATGAATTCCATGCTCTAAGTTCCTACCTGGTAAGCTTTTTCGTAAAATTGACATCGTCCAGCAATTTTCTGATTTGTGGCCCAATAAAAATGCCTTCTTTTAATTTGGCATTACTTAACTGTAGAAAGACTTGTCTTAGGTATTTAAATTCATCACCATCTTTATTCACAGCCTTCACAAAGTTTTTCATCAGCCCAAGTTTAACGTGAAGAGGAGGCAAACGGACATTTTTGGGATCAACAAGAGGTATAAATTTAACAATTTGAGATCCCGGTTGAAATTCGCTTCTTTCTGGCCAAATTTTTGTTACATAATGCTAATTTATTGCACGATTGTCCCATAAACAAAGAAAACAGCAATATTTTGTAAATCCCCCCTGAAGTCCCACTAAAATCGCTATAACTTTTAAGTCCCCACATACCTGCCATTTATACCTATTGTAGTTTGTTTTATCAAAATCGAGGGGCATATTTTCATAATTTTCTTTCATTGCAACTGAATGGGCAACTGGTATAGAGGGTTTTAAATTTCCATTACGCAATAACACAACTTTTAAGCTATATTTAGATGAGTCTATGAATAAGCGCCACTCACGGAGAGAATGTTCAATATCAAGTTCCTGCATTAGGCTTTTTTTACATTTTCGGGAAATGGCCTGGCTTGTGATTTCACCAGAAATTCACATACACTTGCTTATCCATACACGATGTTTAACGTTTATTTTATGTCTAATGTTGTAAACAACTGTATGTTGTAAAAATGTAAAATGGACACATTTTAGCCACCCCACAATAAAATTGTTTACCTGCCAATATAAAAAGTTCTAATTAGGCTATTAAAAAATGGTACGTATTAGGGCTTTCCGAATATTTTTTTTATTATTGGGAGGGTATTTCCATTGTGAAAATAATGAGCTGGCCTCTGTTAGAAAAATCTTGTCGGCCAGTGATTATTACAGTGTAGTTTCCGAAAAGCTACCCATCAGCACGAATCTTTAAAATTTACAATCACAATGATTCATCATCCCACCTGATATTCTCAACTGCCGACCGCTTGCGTCATTCCGTTTTCGTGCTCGACCTAGAGTAGTAAAATTAAGAAACTCAAAAGACATCTGCATGAAAGGCAATACCAAATAAATAAAATTCAGTGATTCATCTTATTCTTCCCATTGTTCAACACAAGATTCTTCAGGAAGTTTTTTTCTTATATATTTTATTACATATACCAAAATGGGACAGACCGCTTCATATTAAATTTAAAAAAAGATCTTAACGATGCATACTTCTTATTACCGATAAAGAAAAAATACAAAAAATATCTTTATAGATTTAAATTCAATAATTGCTTATATCAATTTAAGTGTTTTCCGTTCGGTCTTAACATAGCCCCGTATATATTTACCAAACTTCTTAAACTAGCAGCAAGGAAGGTATATCCAATTTTAAGACATTTAGAAAAATGGTATTCCATAGAGACGTTAAGTATAGAGAATTTATCATATAAACTGGTTACTCTTACGGCGTTAACATCTGCAGTAGTGTGCAGCCTTTTTCTCTCATAAAAATTGAGAATATTAGAAGATACAACTGAAATTAGTTCCTGACAGATTAAAAATATCTGGTTCCAGTAGAATACAATCTATACTCATTTTTCCTTACTTTAAGGTAAGACCAGAATTACGTGTGGCATCCACTATAGACAATTACTTTAAAAATTCCGAAGCTTTTCGACATCACGAAAAAAAAATTGATAATTACATTTAAAAGCCAATTCACGCTGCCACTTCACAGACTATTACCCGTTGGATCAGCAAAACATTATCTTTAGGAGGCATAGATACATCCATATTCTCCAGGAGAGAAATTTTAAGAAGGGGAAGCAATTATTAGAAACTTACCTATTTGTAATGTAACTCGATTCTTCGATCATTTTTTGCAAATTCGTCATTGACGTCATCATAAAGACGTCGATGCGCAGACATATTTTGGAGAAATTTATTTTTAATGGATAACAGCGATGTATGCGAAAGTCTCTCATGCCCCGTTGAATTTTTCACGAAATTTTTTATACGTTTAAGTGTTGAAAAATTGCGTTCTACTGATGAACTTGTGGCAGGTATTGTCAATACTAATTCACACAATTTCGACACTTCGGTGTAGGCATCTCCCAGCTCCTTGTCTTTTAAAAATTGCATTAGTTTCTTAGCGTTATTTTTTGCCCTAATGTCATCAGTTTCGTAAATCACTTTTACTTCAGATCGCAGTAACACTCGGTCGAAGAACTGGCCATAATGAAGAAGAAGAGATTTAAAAGCATCTTCTGGAAAAGTTTTTCCTTTAAATGTATCAAAATTGCAGAGCTCGAGGAATTTAAAATCATTTAAACCGTTAAATCTATAGTTTATTTGTTGCTGAATTTGAACATCTCCCACTTTGTCTGTTCGAAGACGCTTGGCTTGTGGCTCTACATTTAACGTCATCGTTTTCTCTCAAAATAGGTCAAAGACATTTTTTGGCTTAACATGGATTTAAAATCATCTACTTTTTTTAGGCAAAAGGCAATATCATTTGTTTTAGTTTATAATATATTAAAAATATTGTCCGAGAATGGAAATATTTCTGAAAATATGTTCAACAAATAATTAAAATTAAAATCTCATTTCCCAGTCCAAAAACCCGCTCGAACTATTTATTGCTTCTGAGTCCCACGTTTTATTATTTTCTATTATATTCTCAAATAGTTCAATCAGTGATTCACGATTTTCAGACACTGTTAACACAAGTCTTCCATTATAGTTCCACCTAGTAGGAGCTACTTTCGACAATCGTTTGTGGACAATGGAGTCCAAAGCTTGTGTACGTTTTGTTGACTTGGAAAAAAAAGCAGCCATGCCACTTAAAGAAACGAAAAATACTTTACATTCTTTAATGTGTTAAAGTTTCTCGAACTTTAGCTTGCAGACCCCCTAATTGTCCTGCCATCACTGCAGCTCCATCATAGCTTTGAGCAACTAATTTTTTCTCTCCATTAATTTTTTTAGTAACGTTATACACTACGGTATATAATGCATCTGCTGTACGATTTTCGGACACATTCTTAAAACCTAAAAATCGCTCTTGAATACTTCTATTTTAACGAAGCGTATTACTATAGATAATTGGCTAAAATTAGTGATAACAGCTGTATCGCCCAGAACAATAGCAATGAACCGCGCCTCGCCAATCAAATTAAATCATTCTGGATTCGATTCGACGTTCCGCGAAAAACGCTAGACTGCTCTAAGTGATTTTTTAGCAATAATCATATTTAGCCATTAAACTAAGTAAATCTTGAAAATTTCCTCTATTTGAAGAAATCCTTGTTTCGTCATGACCTCTAAATCCCAATTCGTGCTGTCCGAGAAAACAAACAACATCGATTTAATTTTTTATGTTTTGTAATTTTTTTGGGGAAGCACTGCTTCCATGGACTGCACGCCCCTGATATTCTCAGCTCAAAGCGTGCGCCATGTATCAACTTCTGCATCTTACAGAGCACGTGTAAATGTAGAACAAAGAAAGAATACAGCAGTTGGACACCCACCTCTAATACATTTTTTAAATTCTACAACAGACCCATAGAAGATTCAAACGACATATTTGCTAGCACTATTCTAAATTGCAAGAGACGTAAAACTATAACCTTTTCAGTAGATGAATTAAATCAACTTATAACTAAAACATATAGTTAAGTATTATTATGTACACTATATTATAATCTTTATATTATAGATTAGTATTAGGACGTTAATTAGGCCCTGTAACTACATAGATAACTTGTTCCTCGATTATATTAACAGAGAAGTTATTAGGAAAATCGCATTTCACTCTGAACATCTACATAGTAATCATTATAACTTCAACGGAACGACGCAAGCGATCAGCAGTTGGGAATATCAGCCGTGAAAATAAATCATTGTGATTGTAAATTTTAAAAAAAATTCGTACTGATGGGTAGATTTTAGGAAACTACACTGTAATAATTATATCTACGGACAAGCGAGGAAAGTTACGTTTAATCATCCTTACAGGAAAGTCGATTAATCTTTAAATTTTCTCAAAGTTGCTTGCCTATTTAGAAATAGAATATTCTTATTTGACGTTTTGTATAGGCTCTCACATAATTCATATTGCGCAGCGTTCGGGGTCGGGTGAAAGACTCAGAGTAAAGACCACTGACAAATTTGTTTTCGAAAAAACTTATTTGCTACCTGTGGAACAAAACTGTATACGTACCCTGTATTGTTGTTTCTTCCATTACCCAATTTAGTGGCAGCCAAATGAACCTGAAATAAAAAGCGGGGAATTAGAGCTATTAATGCAAAACCGTCAACACATTACCAAAAAAAAAGTGTATGCATCATTTGTTAATAATAATAAACATGAAATAACAATGCAAAATTTTATATATATGTTATCTGTCTAAAAAATATATTTCGTCTAGCTAAAGTAAGGGTACGCTAGAGTATATATACCCAGTTGAATAAAGTTGGTAAATTCGCGTGTAAACAGCAATGACAAAAGCGTTAAATTGCACCTCATCGAATATACTAGAAATATAGATCAAAAACTACGTCATCAAGAAAATCTGACGTGGCAACTTGTATAAAATGTATATAGTAATATTTATATATAGATCAATAAAGTGCAGCCAATGTTTTCTACTGGTCATGTTGTAGCAGGCACTGAATATACAAGGTGGAGGGGAAAATGTAGATAATCTCTTAGATATAAATAGAGCAACCGTTTGCCATACAAAATTTTCTCCATCTATCATATTCGGTATGAAACTTAAAATCTGGAAGACAATTTCTAACAAAATCGAGATCAAAATAGTTTGGTATAACTTAATTAAACTTGGATGGTTGATGCTATTAACTTAAGGCTCATAAAACTTCAATAGCTACCAAATCAGGGAGCCCTGAAGTATATTATTGAAATAGATTTTGTTTGTTATATATTTTGATACTAAAGACGTAATATATGTTTTATAAAAAGTACTGATTTTATAATTAAATAAATTAAGTATCTTCTGAGAGGCGTTTCAATTTATATTCGTTTAAACGCTACTTCTTCTAATGTTATCGACTTTGTTTTACTTTTACATGGATTATTGAATAATAAGACCGAAACATAAAAAATGGATTACGGAATGATATATGTCCAGTACAAAACTTTTAGAAATGTATCGCCAATTTGAAAATTTTATCAGTAGACGCATATTAAAACTAAGGAATTAAATAGATGATTATTTTTTGTAATCATAATTATCTGATATAAAAAACAAACCTACGCCAAAACACTACAAAACTACTAGTTAATATAATAAATTGTTTCTAGAAATGCAACATTGCAGTTTCAATTTAACATGATAATTGTAAAAAAACTCACCATGAATTTTCTTATTTAACAACATTGCCAATATTTCGAACCATCTATGTTTATTACTGAGATAATTTTGCCACATATTTAACAATACCTTTGTCACAAAAACAATGATTATACGGTAGCAACTATTCGCAACTTTATTGTATACTTATTCAAAGAAGAAAACAATGATTCATTAAAAGATTTCAGGAACAACTGGCATCGCGGCGGCCTGCGCAGCTCATGGCCGAACAGCTGATTATTGCCCTCACATCGACGTCAATATTCGTTCGAGCTTATCATTGGTGGGCCTTGCAGGGGATACAGCTGATTAAGTTGCCCGCTGCCAGCTGAGTCGATACAACCAGCAGCCAACGTATGATATTAGCCCGGTCATTTTGGGCAATGCACTAGATTTTTATTTAAATATGACCTGCTGTTTCCAGGAGACTATTGCATGCAAAATTACCTAAAGCTTCGGTTTACGGGAGACTATTTATATAGCTCTTAGAAAATATACAAGGTGTTTTCAAGAAACATAACATAACGGCATATCACGTTACAAGTACATTGTAAGCTACTGTTGTTTTTTTGACACTAGTGTCATATATACATATATATATATGTATATGTATATATATATATATATATATATATATATATATATATATATATATATATATATATATATATAGATATATATATATATATATATAGATGTATATATATATATATATATATATATATATATATATATATATATATATATCTATAACACAGGGTAACAAAATGAAAACAAAAATTTGGTGTCGGAAATCTAACATCTGGTTTTAGATGTTTTTAATGTGCTGATTTCAAAAATGCCATCAGCTCTAGTTTTTGAGATACAGGTTACAAGTTAATCGATATTTTTTTCTGATAAAGGACAACAAATCAAGAGATAAATATGTACTTAATCGTCAAAATAGAAATTTCCCAGAATCTAATTAACCAAATGGATACCTGCAATTGTCCCTGACCCAATGTTCCTATACTAGGAACTACTCAATACGCTGCTCTTAATTACTTTTATACCTGTAATTGCCTATGACCCGATCCTTCTATACCTGCTTGGCTATACTCGATTTAGTAAATTACTGAGTTTTCCCAAGTAAAGTTGGGCTATCATTTTGTGTAAATTTTGGTCGTTTTGTAGTATCAAGACACTAAACTGAAACAATGGCATCCACAAGCAGACGTACCTGTGTAAATCATCCCGATGTTTTTTGAAACCATGCTTATAAATTTTAATATTCTCGGCTGTAACATGAGTATAAAAGTTCACTACCTCCACAGCTACCTAGATCATTTTCCAGAAAACTTAGGTGATTGTAGTGAAGAACAGGGGGAAAGATTCCATCAGGATATTAAAACTATGGAAGATCGTTATTAAGGACGATGGGATAGCCACATGATGGCGGACTACTGCTGGAGCCTTCAGCGAGACTGCCCTAGTAAACTCCATTCTAGAAAGTCATATAAAAGAAAATTTTTATGTGATTAGTGACTAATGTAATTATGTAAATTAAGTTTTTGCAATAAATACTTAAATCCATGTGTCTTTGTTTTTTTAACTGGCAATAGTAATATTATATATTATAACAGTTATTACGTAAAATATATACACATTTTTTTTTAACTAGATCTGATAGACAAAATCTGAGAACTTTTTTACATTCTGCATCCAAAAATTACCCAGGAACAGTTAAAAAATCGCAGGCACCAAAATGTGTGTTGGCCTGTGTAATCTATATATATATATATATATATATATATATATATATATATATATATATATATATATAGTAAGTAATTTTTTGTAAGAAGCTGAATTATTTTTATAATTACAGTATATTATTATTGAACTCAAACCTAATTGACGTTTATCTGAGGACTATATCGATCGTAGGAAATAACACATGCGGAAAGTGTCTTTTCCGCCTTGACGAATTGACAACTGCCGTCGCGTGCGGAAAAGTGGTCACTTGTTAGGTAAATAACGATTAGACTAATTAATTAACTTTCCAATTTAGATGACTTTTAGTTAGCTAGTAATAGTCGATTCACTGTTTTAATGTGTAATTTGTGATCCCTTTTTAAGTTAGAGAAACATTTTAAATTACTATATGGTACTATACGATTTTACATTTAACACATGTTGCCTAACAATGAAGTAAACCTTAAGTAAGTAAGTTCTTCGGTAAAACCCTAATAAAATGACATCATACTTGTGAAAAATCGCGACAGTTTATACATTCTGGATACCAAGTGCCTTCTCCAGTATACAGGGTCCTGCAACAGTGCGAAACGAATCTATAGAACCTATAATAAAGAAGTTAGGAATTCCAGAGCTTAACTGTGCACTAGGAAGTATATGTTCACTTGACACTTGGTGTACGTAAGGTTTCTTTTTATAGTTTTGAAGTTGTATGGATTTCAGGGAACCTAGAAAAAAATCACTTTGAATATACAGGGTGAAATCACAAACTAGTACTACACCAAATGTTGGTTTTTTTTTAAATGAAATGCCCTGTATATTTTTGATTTTTTAGGTTCTCCTTATTCCCTTTTCAAAAATGTGTGATATGTCTATACTTGGATCGATAGTTTTTGAGATATGCGACTTTAAAATTCCCCCTTATCCTAGTTAATTTATTTGAAATCGTGTCTAAGGTGTCCTGCTGGTACTAACATTGTCAGATTGTCACTATCATTTAACTTGTCTGTGTTAGTTTTGCCCAACAAAATGGACTATTTCATTGAAGACAAATTAAATGTAATACGCTTATATTATGTCAATAATAGAAACCCTACCCACACCCAAAATGAGTATCAAAAGCAAATTCTCGGTAGAACCGTCCAACCAGGAGCGGCTTGTCCCATGAGGCAGGTGAGGCAGTGCCTAACCAATAAATTTGGAAAATTAAACGTGCTAATCGATTATATCATTTATATTACTTCTTCACTTTTTTAATCTCAATTTTACATTTTTACTATTTGCATCCATAAGCATTTGCAGCATAATTTTGGTTCATGAGAAATCCATAAAATACAGCCCTACCTCTTACCTTACGCCAATCCAAACGCGCATCGTCAATCGTCATATCGGACGGGTTTTGTGAGTCCACCTCATTTCTTCTTTAGAAGAGTTATTGTTAGAGGCATGCCTCGCGCTTCCTTGTCTAGCGTATTACTAATATGTGTGTAAGCGGGTGGAGCGTAGTATTCCAGCCGAGTTAAGCTTTAAGTAGGGTTAGCGCATAAAAAGATATTAACTATTAACTAAGTAAAGTATAAATAGTAGAGTGGTCAGTGATTTTCAGTTTCAATAGCGTCTGGATATTCGGATTTAATTTGATTTAAATTTCCCAGTTACCCATTATAGAAAAATGGAATTAGCGGAACCTAGAGCAGCGTTACAACTTCCCCAGGTAAATGTAAATTTTCGCAGTGCTTGTGATCTTTTTAACAAATCAGCAGAATTTTTCAAGTCACTCCTATGAAGATAAATTATATATAGTTAAAGAAGTAAAGCGACCTGTTCCAGATTTAAGTAAACGTATTGTTGCTATAGGTCGGGTAGGAAGACCAAATCGTTGCTTTCATAACACTTGGTATGAAAAGTACGACTGGCTCACTGGTAGTGTCTGAAGTGCGTATAGTCAAAAAGGAGTATTATTTAAAGAACTACGGGACACCACTGGTTTAAAGAGATTTCTCGGCCGACCTTTTTACAAAATATTTTTTTAATTTTTATTTGTCATTTTTTCTTTCCGGCCGTAGTCAAAATTTCAAATTTATTTTACTTTTCGTTCTCCAGATACTTTTAACGTAACATCGAGTATGCAATACCCTGTATGAAGTTAAGAATTTAGTAATTCAATTCGCTATAGCACGTGGCATGTTTGTAGTATAAATATGCCCGAGTACGTGTTTGACTGGACTAATATACACGAGACTGCGATTTAAATTGAGATTTTCTAGGCCAACGTCGCACGTGTGCACTACTTCATAGTTCCTTTGTGACTTGTACTTGGGTTTTCCTACTTTCATTTGACTGCAGCAAGTGGCATTAATAAGAGCGAAGGAATTATAAAATTTGCTCAGCTTTAAAATAATATAAATCTATTATCAGAAAAGAAAGTAGACTAAGAACACAACCGGCTTGATTCTAAAGGAATTACGCACTATTTTAAAATATTATGTAACATAGTAATAATAACAATTTGGCAAAAGTTACAAAATGAAGTTGGGCAATTTACCTTACACGCCTTAACTGTTGGCAGATTTAAAACCAAATATTTGCTAGGAGACTGTTTGGGGCCACTGTTATTTTTTGACTATTTTTACATGTGGATCGACTTATTTTGCTGACTTATTTATTATGTACTTGAATGAATGAATATACTTGTCATTTATACGCTTTTAATTGTCTGGCAATTGAGGATGTGTAACTTAATTAATAAGCTGCTGATAAACCGGAATATTAGAATGTTCTATTTAAAACTTGACATCTCTGGATGTGATAAGGAACACAATACGTTTTTATTACTTAAACCAGAGCGAGCCTAGATGGCTTTGTATAATAGCTCTCACTGCTTATTAAAAAGGGTATTATATAATACCAGCGGGAACCCGCGACTTCGTTCGCGTATATGACTATAACGAATGTATCAATGTGTTTGGTACGATTATTATATCTGCGATTTAATATTTGTTTTAAACAACTCTGATTATCTTAAAAAATAAGTGTATCTGGTTCTTTGCCAAAGAATTCTTTTATTAATCGTTTTAGCCAAATTGCCTCTTGACACGCCTCTGCTAAAGCAATATATTCTGCTTCTGTCGAGGATAGCGAGACACATGTTTGTTTTAGCATAAATGTCCTATACATTTTTCGGTTCCATTTCTTGTAATTTTGTTAATTTTGCTGTTGCAATGTAACGATCGATACTTTTTCTCTCTGAATCTCTATATCCTGGTTGAATTTCATCCTCATCAGAGTCACTGTTACTTGTACAAGGTTGGTAACTAGAGTCACTATCCGATATTTCTTCTGCATTTGGTTCAACCGTAACATTTTCTTGTTCATCCCTATCTTCTATATTATCCTGGTCTTTTTCAAACAAAATTGTTACTTCCTTATTTTTTGCTTGTAATTTTTCTGTTAATATTCCTTTCTTTAGAAAAAATACATCTCGACTAATTTTTATCCGCCCTGTATTTATATCTAACTACCGATAAGCTTTCGATTCCTCTGAATACCCCACAAATATTAATGTTTGCGCCTTTTCAGCAAATTTATTACTACGCTGTTCTTTTGGAATATAGCTATAAACCGTAGAATCAAAAATATGCAAATTTGACACATTCGGAACTTTATTAAACCATAATTCAAAAGGTGTTTTTGATTTCGCTTTAGTAGGTAAACGATTTTGTAAATAATTTGCTGTTATAATCGCTTCCCCCCAATATTTATTCTCTAAATTTGCATTTAAAAGCATACATCGAGCCATTTCAACTAAAGATCTGTTTTTTCTTTCAGCAACCCCATTTTGTTCAGGAGAATACCCCGCTGTATATTGAATTTTTATTCCCTTACCCTTTAAATAATTTCTTAAAGAAATATTTACATATTCCCGTCCTCGATCTGACCTAATTATTTTTGGGACTTTATTAAACTGAGTATTCATTAATTCGATGAATTCACTAATACATTTGTCAGTATCATTTTTATTACTCATTAAATAAACAACAGTATAATGCGAAAAATCATCAATTAATGTAAGAATATATTTTTTATTTCCAGGTGTTACAGTTTGCATGGAACCGCAAACATCTGAACGAATGTTGACAACTTTCACTATGGTTTTCACTAACTTTTAGTACCTGTTCAAACGTTTCCAGTTTGCAGAGTTTCGGTGAGATTTTTGCAGTCGCCACAATTTTTCCGTGTTTGAAAATGTCACATTCGTTATTGTTAAAATGGATTTTATATCCCGCACTTGTCAGTTTTTTAACCGATATTAAGTTACAGTCCAATTGCGGAACAAATAGTACGTCATTTATTCCCAAACTTGTCACTTCCGTACCAATTGAACACTTAATATCGCCCGAACCTATTCCTTGAACTTTGGAATATTGTCCTTTTTCCCCCAGCCGCACGACACCCTTTCTACTCTCGTCAAATTTCGTAAAAAATTCTTTAAAATTCACGAGGTAGAATGTCCATGGACGTCTCTTAAGCTCAAACATGATTCATCAACCATGAAACATGCTTCTTTTTCTTCATTGTTTCCCTCGGTGACTATATTTGCCTTTTCCTTGCTATTTTTCAGTGCTTTATATTTAAAGCAATCCCTTTTGAAGTGTCCCTTCTTTTTACAAAAATATCAATGTTTCGACATATCTCCTGCCGAAGACGATTTGTCACCTTTATATACTGTTTTCATCACTGATTCTTCATGTACCTTAGCAGCTCCTTGACGTCTCCTGTATTCAACTACTAACTTACTCTTAACAAATTCCAGAGTAAACTTGTTGGCTGGTCGGCTTTCTAACGCAGTAATCAGAAAGCTATATGAATTCGGTAAGCTTTCCAATAATAACCCAGCAGCAAATCTGTTCCTTTTCTGCCAAGTTCTTGATAGCCTCGATATTCCGATGTCCAAATCGTCGATGCCACGAATGTTGACAACTTTCACTATGGTTTTCACTAACTTTTAGTACCTGTTCAAACGTTTCCAGTTTGTAGAGTTTCGGTGAGATTTTTGCAGTCGCCACAATTTTTCCGTGTTTGAAAATGTCACATTCGTTATTGTTAAAATGGATTTTATATTCCGCACTTGTCAGTTTTTTAACCGATATTAAGTTACAGTCCAACTGCGGAACAAATAGTACGTCATTTATTCCAAACTTGTCACTTCCGTACCAATTGAACCCTTAATATCGCCCGAACCTATTCCTTGAACTTTGGAATATTGTCCCTTTTTCGCCAGCCGCACAACACCCTTTCTACTCTCGTCAAATTTCGTAAAAAATTCTTTAAAATTCACGAGGTAGAATGTCCATGGACGTCCCTTAAGCTCAAACATGATTCATTAACCATGAAACATGCATCTTTTTCTTCATTGTTTCCCTCGGTGACTATATTTGCCTTTTCCTTGCTATTTTTCAGTGCTTTATATTTAAAGCAATCTCTTTTGAAGTGTCCCTTCTTTTTACAAAAATAGCAATGTTTCGACATATCTCCTGCCGAAGACGATTTGTCACTTTTATATACTGTTTTCATCACTGATTCTTCATGTACCTTAGCAGCTCCTTGACGTCTCCTGTATTCAACTACTAACTTACTCTTAACAAATTCCAGAGTAAACTCGTTGGCTGGTCGGCTATCTAACGCAGTAATCAGAAAGCTATATGAATTCGGTAAGCTTTCCAATAATAACCCAGCAGCAAATCTGTCCTTTAGTTCTTCTTCCAAGACAGAAAGTTTGTTTAACAAATCTAGAAATAAACTAATATGCGCTTCCATGTTACCATATTCTTCCAAAGATAATCTGCAAAGTTGTTTCAGTAAAAATACCATACTTGACAGGCTTGATTTTTGATGGTATTCTTTAAGAGATTCCCATACTTCATGTGCAAAATTTTTATTCCTAATATGCACAAGCTGGTAGGTCTCAACAAGCAAGGCTATTGTTAACAAACATAGAAAAAGACTCCAAGTCTCGGACTCATTAAATTATAATTTTACAATTCACAACAAACATGACACGTGTTTCGCCCTTTCGAGCATCATCAGACCTACAAACAACAGAGAGAACCTTAGTAAATAATCACACTCACAAATCCTAAAATAATAACTTACAAATAGAATAAAACACACTAAAGCACAACAAAACAAAAAACTACTTATACATATTTGATTGACATTAAAATGAGGTTAAGTCTCACGTGAGTAAACAAAATAAAATATTAAAAAAAGATTCATGTCTCTAGACGGGATCGAATCCAGACCACCCGAGTGAGACGCCGAAGCAACCATCCACAGACCACTGGACTAGTCGAAGAAAAGAACCAAACACTCTCACTCTATGAATTAGTGAATGAAATGAAGGTTGCCTACAATTATTATTACATTAAATTGTTAAATATTAGAGTTGGTTCAAAATTAAAAACATCGTTAACGCAAGTGAGAATGGGACTTTTTATAGCCTTGGTTATTTCCGTTTTTTCTAGAAGGTCAAGCTTTTTCCCCTTCGGAGATTCATGTAAAACATCAACGTCAGAAATGGAAAATTCATGACCTGACTCCAACAAATGATTGGCAAAAGCTGAAACAGTCTCAGTTACATCCGTATTTCTGAATTTGTTGACAAGGCTTAAATGTTCTCTCACCCTTGTGGACATTTTTCGACCTGTTTGTCCCACATAGGTCGTGGAACATTCGCTACAATTTAGTACATAAACCCTAGATCTGGACAATTTATTGGTTGTGTCCTTTGTCCTTACTAAATGTCTCTTGAGAGTATTTACTTTTTGAATGAAATATTGACATTTTTAATATTTTTAAAAAATTTTGCCAATTGGAGAGAAATACTTCCGAAAAAAGTAATGTACTTGAAAAAAATTGTCTCATCGCTAAGTTTTGAATGTATGACAGTATAGGACATTTTGTACTTGTTTATAAATTGGTAATATAATTTGGTGATGGACTCCAAAGGAAAATCGTTATTCATAGCAATCTGCATTATAATATCACGCTCCTTATTAAACGCTTCCCTTGACAATGGTAAATTTCACAACCGATAGAAAAAGGAGTTGAACGCGGCGAATTTATGTGTGTAAGGAGAGTTTGAAGCATACTGAATACCATTATCCGTGGACGATGTTTTCCGGTAAACCTCAAACTCTATCCTACTGTGTTTCCGCGATAGTAAAAGGTCAAGAAACGGTAGTTTTCCTTCATCTTCCATTTCCAATGTAAACTCAATTTTAGGATGCAAGGAGTTAACGAATTGTAAAAACTCTTCCAACTGATTTCTGTTGCCATTCCACACAATGCAAATATCATCCACGTATCTTTTATATGCTGTTAGGAAGGAGGCAAAATAACTATTCATTATCCTGTTTTCCAAATTGTTCATGAAAACCTCACTCAGAAATGGCGACAAACAAGAACCCATAGCCAGTCCAGACCTTTGCCTGAGCCTTTGTCTGGAGTTTATGCATTAAACAGGTCGAAAAATTTCCACAAAGGTGAGAGAGAGAGAACATTTGAGCCTTGTCAACAAAAAGTCGATGTTTTACATGAATGTCCGAAGGGGAAAAAGCTTGACCTTCTAGAAAAAATGGAAATAACCAAGGCTATAAAAAGTCCCATTCTCACTTGCGTTAACGATGTTTTTAATTTTGAACCAACCCTAATATTTAACAATTTAATGTAATAATAATTGTAGGCAACCTTCATTTCATTCACTAATTCATAGAGTGAGAGTTTTTGGTTCTTTTCTTCGACTAGTCCAGTGGTCTGTGGGTGGTTGCTTCGGCGTCTCACTCGGGTGGTCTGGGTTCGATCCCGTCTAGAGACATGAATTTTATTTTGTTTATTCACGTGAGACTTAACCTCATTTTAATGTCCATCAAATATGTATAAGTAGTTTTTTGTTTTGTTGTGCTTTAGTGTGTTTTATTCTATTTGTAAGTTATTGTTTTAGGATTTGTGAGTGTGATTATTTACTAAGGTTCTCTCTGTTGTTTGTAGGTCTGATGATGCTCGAAAGGGCGAAACACGTGTCATGTTTGTTGTGAATTGTAAAATTATAATTTAATGAGACCGAGACTTGGAGTCTTTTTCTATGTTTGTTATTAAAACTAGGTCTCTTTGAGCAATATGGACAATTTCTTCGATTTTTTTTTAAGGCTATTGTTGATAATGCCTTATCATTTCTCTTTTTCCAAGCATTATTCCGATCTGCTTCGGAGAGCAAATTTTCTGACACAACACTCCATAGATCTGCGTTGATTAGTAGCATCTTTACTAAATAACTCCATGATTGATAATTTTCTCCATTTAATTTTTCAACAAATGTCTTAATGTCACTAGGCCTACACGACGACGCACAGAGGTCATTTTTAAAAATCTAGGTGGAAATAAATCATATATGAGAATATCTCTGTGTAATGATTATACACCTCACTACTCGCATTGAAAATGATGAATGTAGCCTATCCCTACTTTTTTTCTTCCCGCCAATGACGTATCCAGGTGGAGGAGGGGAGGGGGGGCAAAATGGGTTTGTTAAATATCTATATAAACATTATAAACCTCAAGTGGTGAATCTTTGATGGATTATAAGACTAAAACTTTAGGTAAATATAGGTTCTGACTTGTATAATTTGCATGATACAGGGTGTTAAACCATTATCAAAAAAATCAATCACCATTATAATCAAAATACCCCATTCTGTTTTAAAATTCCTAACCACAAAAAAAGAATTTTATTTTTATTATGCTATTTGCTTTAATTTTATTGGAGCAACTATTACATAAAACAAGAAATAAAACATGTAACATAATTTAGTCTTTACCACAAATTATATTATTTTAACTCTGTGTAACTTTTCTTGCTCTAAAATACAAAGTGGACATAGAACCTATAAATCCATAAAAGCTTGGCAAATTTTAAAAGCAAGTGGATATAATTTATGAAAAATTGAATATTAGGTACAAAATGAAGTTATTAAAAATATAAACGTGTTAATTATATGTCTTAATTATTAATATTTGATGCAAACTATAACCACAAGCTCAAACTCAAGCTCCCAGTTATTCATCGTCATCATCCACATCATCCTCATCATCATCAACATCTCTTCCTTCTACATCATCATTATCTAAAGAATTTTTTGATAACTGAGGCTCTTTGAGCAATCTCAGCACATCTTTAACTAAAGGTTCTTTATTGGAACGAGCACCCACACATTTCGATAATGAAGAAATATAAGGATCAGAGGATACCAAAAGCCCACAAAACACATCTTTCATTGTTTTCTCTCTTGAAAACTTTCTCGAATGATGCTCGCGATATCTTCGAAAATCCTTATTGCGGGATCTAGGGCCTCTTCCGAAAACATTCCTATAGGAAATGGTGCAGATTTCACAATTGCAGGGCCATGAATCAGTATTCGGTGGAGACTCGAAGGCATGTTGTACCATGGATAAAGGTTGACGAACATTATTGCTGTGCCTTTGCAATACTCAGTAAATTCCTCAGAATTCACTTCATACCCAGAACACATTGTTGTCAGGATTACATATAGACGCTTGAGAAAATCTTCATCCATCCCTGTAAAATTCATTAACGGTTTATAAAGTAAAGAATACAAATCATGAAAATTTTATAAATATGAAATTGAAAAAAGAATTACCTGTTATTGATGCTGTAATTTGATATTTACGGAAAAATATTCGGGCTGTATTCCCATCATTGGTTGTTCCATAGCCTTGCTTTGGAATATCAACCAACAAACATAACTTTTCTCTTAGCTTTTTAATTATTTTTTCTTTTCTCTCTTTTACCATTTTTTTCTCGTTCTCATCCCGTATCTGCCATTTTTTTAACATCAACCTGTAGGAAATGTGAAGACAACACTCCAAGCACCTTATCCAGGCATGAAGAGTCGAGATACCATAATCGTACAATGTTTCGTCCGATGGAAGCGCCATTATATAGTCTAGATTATTCATTACTTTAGGTGTAGCACGACAGATGCCACAAGTCTGCGTTGAAGAATTAGAAATCACTCCAAACATTTTTCCATCTATCATAGTTAGTTTAAATGAATGATTAATAATTATTAGACCTTCTTCGACAAAACATTCAGTGGGTTTAATATTTTTTATCTGGGTTTCAATATTTTCTATTTCTTTTTTTGATAGTTGTGGTGTTTCTTTCGCAAAAATTAATTTTATTGGTCTGCAGAACCTGGTAGATGATGGTCGAATATTTTGCCAGAATATACTATTATTCTCTGCAGTCATTTGCAGTGGAACGAGACATACGGAAAATAAACTGATTGAATCACTTCTTGAAAAAACATTTTCGTCACTTAATTGCTGCTTGTAGGTCGAGTGTCCAGCACTGCCATCACATCCCCATTTATACAGAAGATTGAATTTATTTGACAGATTTAACGGAAAAGTAGAAATAACAGTTTTTTGCGACTCAACAATTCTTTTAGCAGTATGATTGACCAGTTCTTGCAAATTTATTTCGGCGGATATTTCTGTGATTAAAATAGAATCTTCAGTTGGAAAACATTTTTTCTTAGCACTCAGAAGAATGTTGTAATTAGGGTAAATGTTGGCATGTCGGTACTTCGCTCCTTGCTGCATTAAAGTGTAGGATTTTTTTGTGAATCGCCCATCAACGTAAAGGGCAAGAGCTTCTTCTGGGGAATATTTAATAATAGGCTTATATTTTTTATTATTAATTGCTTTTTTAATTTTAGTAGCTCTCTCTGGTGAATGTTCTGACACTTCCTGGACTATTTTAGATGCATTTTTACGGCCTGACAACTCAAGACTTTTTTGAGTTGCAAATGATAGTTCCTCAGTAGAATAACTTTCCAACAATGGCAGTATTATCTGTTTTTTTCGTTTGTCGCCAAGGTTTGTGAAAGATTTAGAGGGTCTACCTTTACTTGGACCTGGTTCTTGTAGATCTTCTATGAAAAACTCTATAGATTCATTCAGCCAGTCTAGATGTCTATGTTCAAATACTGTCCGAGTGCGATTACTGTTTTTCCACATTTTAGCGACAGAACTATTAAAGGAATTCACCAATTTCTTTATTAAATTGTATCTAACATCCCGGGATTGGTCTATATTAAGCCTGTTCAAAACAAAATTCAATACGGAAGCGTTTTTGTCGTCCAGCGATTTTTGCTCGCACCAAATGGTAAACATGTCATATTTTCGTATTGACATAGTCTCTGAAAAAAAAAAATATTTCAAATCTTGGCAGTTCTTGGCAACAAAATCTAGCATGAGTCGAAAGGTAATAGACCAAATTAACGATAAAAAATGTTGTTGGAACAAACATGCATAAACACCATGTTCTGCAGTATTTTAAAATATTTTTTTTGCGAAAAACACAAAAGATTTACAGCGACTTCGTTATATCGTTTATTTTACTATGTACGTGCGTTCTTTAATAATATTGTTTTAAATAAAATAAGTACTTACCCTCTGATTTCGTACTGCACAATCACAATTTAAAAATTCTTTATAGGATTATCACAATGAACAAAGCAAATTCGCTAATAAAAGGTCACTGAACTGACATGTCACTCATATTAAATATTTTATGCACTTTTGTTTAAAGTCATGGCCATAGTTGATAAGGTATAAAGTTAATTACGCAAAAAAACGATTTCATGCAATGTTTTCTTTGAAATAAGGCTATTAGGGATATATTTTTCGATAAATATTTTCGTGATTTTTTTCCACCTAGAATTTCAAAAATGACTTCTGTGCGACGCACGCCTGGGCCCATAACCTGTTGTAATCAATGACAATAAAGAACACTCGTACGAAATATAATTTTATTTGTAAATATGCAAATCGTAATTATAACATGAACAATAAGAACTAAATTTATTTAAAACTTATTTTCTTATCTGAAAGATATGATATACGATATATGCCGAAATGCTTGCTCGGTTGAAAGCTGGAGCCGGACTAACTGGCGGTGCTGTATTGCCAAGTAATCACTTCCTTGAAAATACTCAAATAGCAACAGTCTCAGATAAACTCAAATATAAGGCCTGTGCATTTTTCAATGAGTAACAAAAGGAAGATTATATTTAAAAATATAAAAGTAAATCTATTAATTAATTATTATTATTATTGTTGTTTTATCCAACATACGTAGTATAAAAAAACTGTTTCTCCCAGACCAGGGCCAGAAATAATATTAGACTCTATTACATTGTTTGGTAATGTTTTAACCTATAGCCAAGTTCAATTACACAATTTTGGTGGTTTTAAATTTTGAATAAGCATCACTTGTGCCCAACTTTTAAAGTTAACTCATGAAGAGGAATTTAAAGAATGTAGGACTCGACAGGATAATTAACGGCATTTTCTTGGTCTATAACTACATCTGTTTACTAGTATGTTAATTGTGGATAAGTAATTTTTTCCAATAAAGCTAGATTTATTTCATCTGCTGTGCTATTTTTTGGAGTTAATATAGCTCGTTCTTGAAACCAAGATCCGGTTTTATTTTGACAACTTTAGAGTCCACTATAAACACTTAAGGGGTATCTTCACTCCTTGGAAACTGAGTTTCGAAGAATCCCTATCGAGCCTCTGTACTCTAAAATCAAGATCGCAAAAATTAATCGATGAGCGGATTTTTTCAAAAACCCTGTATGAATTTATAAAAAATCTTAAAATAAGTAATAAAATAAAAAGCACGTGTTCAAGTGTTTTTCCGAATAACAAATTGCTTTTTAAATAAAAAATATTCTATGAAAGGTGTGGTTTCAGCCCCTTGAACCTGTCTCGGTCTTTACAAAATTTTAAAATATATAAAAAAATTAAATATAAAGCATACTATGCTCAAGCGTTTTCTGAATAACTAACGGGTTTTTAAATAAAATATATTATAATATTATTTAAGGGATGGTTTTACCCCTTTGGACTAATTGTATGAAATTTTTAAAAATCCTATAATATGTAAAAAAATAAATTAATAAAACATACGTTCAAGCGTTTTTTTTGAAAAACTAATCGGTTTTTAAATAAAAAATATTGTATTATTTAAGTGGTGGTTTCACCCCTTTGAATACCCTGTATGAATTTTTCAAAAATCCTAAAATATGTAAAAAAATAAATTAAAAAACCCGTGTTCAAGCATTTTTCCGATAAACTGACCGTTTTTTAAATAAAAAATATTGTAATATTTAAGGGGTGGTTTCACCCTCTTGGAATTTGAGTTTTAAAAAATCCCTGCTTATCGAACCTCTACACCCCAAAATCAAACTGTATGCTAAAATTCAGTCAACTAAGTCTTTTATAAACATATGTATTAGTATAGATTATGCAATTGAGCAAAATGTCCAATATTCTACCCCTATTTGAATTTTGAAGAGTTATATTGGGCTAAATGCCACAAAATGTACAGCAATTAGCAAGTATTCCACTTTTCCGTTTTTTGTAAATATAGAATTCACAGCAAGGTTGCCAGACGTCCCCCCTTAGGGGGGCAGTTCCGCTTTTTGTTAACGGGTCCCGCATTTTTTTTAAATTAATTCCAAGTCCCGCTTTTTAAGTAAACTGTCCGGCACTCCCGCTTTTTCAATCTCTACCCATAAAAAGTAATGTTTTCTAATATAAAATTGAGATTTTTCCAATAGGAAATCGTTTTTTTTTGTTTTTGTGGTCAGTTTTATTGTAGGTGTTGTCGATCGCCAGTCGTAATATAGCGTTAGAAACACTGTCCCGCTTTTTCATTATGAGGATCTGGCAACCCTGATTCACAGTGATAAAAAAGGCGATATTTAAAAAATTTAATTTTCCAGTAGAAGACTACACACTACAGCAACGAATATAAACAAGACAAGAATAATCACCCTTCCCCCCGCCTTACGACTAGCTGGTTTTCAGATGGTGGACTTTTTTGGATAGAGTGTATACTGTCACTCCACAACGAAGTGAGTGAGATTGCCAATTTTGTGTGTGTCTTACTTTTCGGTAATTAAGTGCTTTTGGATTTTTCTATTTTTATTACTTTATTTGTGTAGATTTTACGATTTTTACTGATATTGCTGTTTTGATAAACTAAAATCCACTTAGAACACAAAAAAAATTGAATAACCGTCAAATTTAAAACAAATAATTATATTATCCATTCCATGGCCTCCTATACTTTTTTCTGAGTATCCAGCATCACAATATTCAAGGAATAATTGAGATTTTCTGTTAAATTGCAATTTTCTCTGTAACCATTGAATTTAGGTATAGAACATAAACGTAAACATTAAAAGATTATTCTAAACTACCAATCACATGCTATTATTCAAAAATATAAAAAATACTTACTACTTACATGGATTCACTTTCCATAAAATATGCTAAGTATATTTTAGAAACTAATCATTCATTTGGTATTAGTAAAAATTTTGCATGTATGCCCAAAAAATCAGATCTTAAATAATTTAGAAATACTAGAAATACTTAGAAACAATAGTAGTCAGAATATAAGCTTAAATTCCCAACAAAAATTTGACAGTAATTTTATTTTCTCCTTGTTTTTTAGGACAAATTAGACCTAAACATTTAAATACTTCCTACTTTAGTCAACTTAGTTTTACTATGTACAAAACAAAAAAGTGTTAACTTTTTTGTTATATACATTTATACTTTAATTCAAATATACCAAACAATTGTCATAGCATAGCATCAATTCAAACATGAGCTGGTAAATTCATTTAAAACACAGTAAATGCAGTACTTTTCAATAAGTCCTGTAACTCAGGCAAAAATTGTGCTATTGAAGCGAATAAAAAAACGATTTGTTGGAAACATACTGGGCTACAACATTCTTTTGGTTAGATCTCTTGAATCCATCTGATTTATTCTACAGGGTGTTTTAAACTTTCGTAAATAAAAAATGTCTTTCTTTTTCACCCTGTATTATTGCCTAGAACAACAACCATTCTCGAGAAATTTCCATTCAAAGTTGGACGAAATTTTAGGCGTTGCCTTAATTGTTTTGCGCAGTGTAGTTTTTCCTTAACGTGGATTTATATAGGATTGATGTCTCGTACCGCCCTAAAAAAGACTTCAGAACAGGATTACTTAATTTATTCAGTGCAATATCCGCACTAATAAACGCCTTGCACAAATCCTCATTGAACTATGATCGTTTGGGTCCTAGCCCTGGTGAAAATGCTGTGGTGATTAAAACTTGTTGCTGAGCACACTTTTTTTTTTTTTGGATGTGATGCTTAGTAGTTCCTGTGTTTTGTCACTTGGAATTTCTTGTTCGCAATAACAGGAACATCACAATATTTACAAGACAGCACAAAACCGTCAGTTCTAAAATCAGGAAAATATTTCACGAATTGATTTAATACCGCACTTAATGAACGCTTTTCTTTCGGCATATTGGACAATGTTGAACTGAATTGAAAAATGATTTCTAACATTCTTAAAACGTGCGTAATTATGATTGTAAATCAGTGCTAAATCAATAGATTTTAAAGCACAGATGTCTTATTGGGTACCTATAACAATTTTAAGAAAGGATGGGTAAAACCCTTGGCCTGCCAGCAACTAGACATTTTTTATTATTTTATTATTATGAATTATATTTGAAATACATCAAATTTGGCTTGGGAAATCAAAATATATTCAGAAAAATTAGAATATACGCATTTTTCCTGTAATAACTGCAAAATATGCATTTAAATACAAAAATGCCAAAATATGCATTTGCATATGCTTTCATGCAAAGCCTAGTTATGGCACACAATTTCAGACTGAATTTTTAAGTATTTTATTAAACCGCATTCTTGGATTCGCACTAAAATTTATCAGTTAATACCTAGATAATATTTGATTTACGTGCAAAGTTTGAGGTAAACTGTATAAGTACTTTTTTTGTATGATTTTTTTTAACATTTTACTAGGCCGCCATTTTGTTTTTGCCATATTGGATTTTTACCAAAATGTTACCAGGTCATTCTCATATTACCCTTAGTTTTTGACCAAAATTTCAGGTAAATCGGGTAAGTAGTTTTTTAGTTAGGCCGCGATCAGACCGACGGAATCGAGAAAACATGTTTTTCGTCATCTAAGGACCCTTTTACAAGGGAAGTAATTATTTCAAACATTTTTATCTGGAGAATGAAAAACACTTAAAATTCGTTACTTAATACTTTTGCTGTATACATATAAATATGGTTTGTCTTAGTTTTGATATTTTTAACGATAGACTTAAATACTATAATAAAGTTAAATACTATATTAACGACTTAATGCCTTAGGTGGTTAGGAAATCTGAGACATATAAGAAATGCGATTTGTGTAATGATATACTTATTTGCTAATATCTTAGATACTCGAGTTCAGGAAGCAGAGTCTAGAAATAAAACACTCTAAATTTGTTCTGTGCTGGAGAAATTTAGTGCGGCTCGTTCTCGCAGTATTCTGAAAGGTGATCACGTTTGTTTCCAGTGCTCTTTTAAATATGTCTTTCCAAAGTCATTATTTTGTAATTATTATAATTTACTCGGTTTATTACTAGAATCAATAAGTGCATTGCAAACCGTACTTATTATATTATGCAAACAGTTCTATGGCGTCCACTTTACGCATTATGATGCTCGAGTAAATAATGTAAATTGAAAATAACTGAAGGAGATTGCAGCAGTAATTATTCGATAAATTTGAGACATTTCTCGTTATATATATATATATATATATATATATATATATATATATATATATATATATATATATATATATATATATATATATATATATATATATATATATATATATATATATATATATATATATATATATATATATATATATATATATAAACTACCGTTTTTAGATGTTTTGGTCACAAAACTGCATACCGGTCATTTCGAATACACCGTTTATAGAAAACCAACACATACAGACAGATATTTAAATGCAAAATCACACCATCACCCAGCACAAATTCAAGCTGTGGCAAATACTCTAATATCCAGATCCGTGCGATTAACTGAAACACAGACGAGACAAAAGGAACTTAAGGTAATATCTCGTGCTTTAAAGAAAAATGGCTACACAAATCGCACCATAGAGAAAGCTATTAATGCACAGGTTTCCCGAATAACGAACAACAAAACTTATGAACCGGGAAAGCAATAAGTAGTCTTACCATATGTAAAAGGCACAACAGACAGAATCGGAAGAATTCTTAGGAAACACAACATACAAACAATACACAAGCCACAAACAACTATAGGTAAACTCCTTGGAAACCCAAAAGATAAAATCAAACTGGAAAACCACGGAATATACAGTATTCCGTGCCAGGAGTGTGAAAAGTTGTACGTGAGGCAAACTAACAGGCGAATATCAGCAAGAGTGGAAGAGCATAAACTCAGCATCAGAAATAAACAAACAACCTCAGCTTTATTCCTACATCATCAGGAAACCGGCCATAAAATAAATTTCAATGGGTGTAGGGAGATTGCCATTATAGAACATTATAAGACCAGAATAATCCGAGAAGCCATAGAAATAGAAAAACAAGGTGATTTGAATAAAAGGGACGAATCATTAAAACTACCAACAGTACGGAAGACAATAATCGACATATCTAAAATCGCAAAAACTCAAGCGCAATTAGCGCAATAACAACAGCACCATCCGGAAAACATAAATAACGACCAACGCCTGCGCAGATATAACCTTCGGCCCCGCGTGGGTGTATAAAAGGAAGCGTCGCAGTCACCAACACTTTAGTCTCTATTCGGACGCGAGAAAGAAAGCTTTGAAAACGCCAAATGTGATTTTGGCGAAACGTCAGCAAAACTGTTCTTTTCAGAACGACAGTAGTGAACGGATGTACAGGGTGATCAGTTAAGGGTAGCGAGCGGCCATATCTCATAAGATATTGGTCGTATAGATTTGAGAAAAAAAAATCGTAATAAAAGTCGCCAAGAGAAATTGCTGAAAATTATTTTCGAGTTTGTCAAACGTCCGCTAGAGGGCGTAACAACCAACACCAAGTAGTAAAATGGGGTTTTTATAGAATTTTGCCTAATGAAAATATATCGATGATATCATTTTCATATTTAGTGACCATTTATCTACACTTTTTGTCTAACTTGTTTTGTTCTATATATCAAAATAAAACGGTGGGTGAAGTTCAATTGTTTTTTCAAACAAACCAAGATGTCTCCCGTTTCTTTTGACCGAGTTTAGCAAACGTGGGCTCATATGAAAGAGCATAATTTGCACTACAAAACGCTAATTTGGTTTTGAATTTTTGACTTTTGCTGGCGTCGCTAGATGGCGTTAACTGAATTAGTAGCATATTTTTTAGATTTTTTCAAAAAAAACAAATGTAATGGTATATTCATTTTTACATATTTTAAAAGGGGATAAATTTTTCTATAATTTAATGAAAATAATTTATCATCTACCTTTTTTTGAACCGTTGATATTGACCAAAATATTATTTTATTTTATTAAAAAGTGGCACGCCACTGCTTTTTGTCAAAATAAAAATCATTTTCGTAATCATTTATTAGTTGCTAAAAAAAAGAACCTCTTGACTTTTTTTCGGTAGACGAACAGTTTTGGATTGAAAAAATAAGATGTTTAACAATGATAATTATAAGGTTCAAAATTATTTTTAAATATTACATCTCACAATAATAAAATTATTACCTATTATTTTTATCAATAATAATCATTTAATTATCGAAAGAATGATTTAGTTCATAATTTATTATTAATAATTATTATTATTTCATAAATGAAATTAACTAACATCGCATTTAAGCGAAGCAGACCATGATCTATGTTAAGAAACAAAACACCAAATTGTCAATCACGTTAATATTCACTTTGATAGTTCCTGCTATTGACATCTAATTTAATATTATGTAAAAAGTATTTTTACAACAAATCATGCCTTTTACGAATGAAGAAGCCTTTGATATGTTGAGAATTTATTTTCAATGTTTTGAAAATGCGGCGATTGCTTCTAGGCAGTATGCACTGCGTTATCCCCTCCGAAGACACCATTCGAGAATGGTTTTTCATCGTTTAGCCTTACGTTTAAGGCAACAAGGCCAAGTGCAACCAACTCCAACTTTGAGAAGAAATCGTAGAGTAAGAAGAGAAGATAACATTATAAATGTGTTGGCTTATATTCATGCAGACCCCCATTTAAGCATAAGAGAGATCTCCAGGGATTTAGGCATATCCTATGGCCCAGTGCAAAAAATATTAATGGATTTTAAAATGCATCCATATCACATCGTGATTCATCAAGCCCTAAATGACACTGACTTTGAACGTAGGCTCGATTACTGCTACTGGCTTAGAGATTTCATTAGGGAAAATCATCATATTTTGTCACAAATATTGTGGACAGACGAAGCATCGTTTTGCAGTAATGGCAGGGTAAATCTTCATAACGTGCATTACTGGTCGGACACTAATCCACACTGGTTACGTGAAGATTATCAGCAGGGTCGATGGAGCGTCAACGTCTGGTGCGGTGTTATTAATGGTGCTATTATCGGTCCGCACATCTTTAATGGCAATCTAACCCGTGACATGTATTTGACCTTTTTATTTAACGATTTACCAGAACTCTTAGAAAATGTGCCTTTACAAGTAAGAAGAAACATGTGGTTTCAACAAGACGGATGCCCGGCACATTATTCACGAAATGTGCAAGATTTTTTGAACAGGCATTTTCCTAACCGTTGGATTGGTAGAGGCAGTCTATTTTTCTGGCCACCACGGTCTCCCGATTTAACCTGCCTTGATTTTTATCTATGGGGCCGAATAAAGGATTTGGTGTATAAAACTCGACCAACTACTCGAGAAGACATGATAGTCCGAATTCAAAACGCCATAAATATTATACCAAGAGCGGAAATTGAGACAGCTGTCAACTCCACCCAGAAGAGATTGGACCAATGCATTCAAAATAACATTTTGAACATTTACGACAAAACTATTAATTTATTTTTAACGTTTATTTTCCATGTTCTTGTTTTTAATGTTATTGCTCCTGCTGTTGTTGAACAGTTTTATTAAGATTTTTCATTGTTAAACATCTTATTTTTTCAATCCAAAACCGTTCGTCTAACGAAAAAAAGTCAAGAGGTTCTTTTTGTTAGCAACTAATAAGTGATTACGAAAATGATTTTTATTTTGACAAAAAGCAGTGGCGTGCCATTTTTTAATAAAATAAAATAATATTTTGGTCAATATCAACGGTTCAAAAAAAGGTAGATGATAAATTATTTTCATTAAATTATAGAGAAATGTATCCCCTTTTAAAATATGTAAAAATGAATATACCATTACATTTGTTTTTTTTGAAAAAAACTAAAAAATATGCTACTAATTCAGTTAACGCCATCTAGCGACGCCAGCAAAAGTCAAAAATTCAAAACCAAATTAGCGTTACGACCAATATCTTATGAGATATGGCCGCTCGCTACCCTTAACTGATCACCCTGTACACCCGGAATGAAAACACATCGTATTTTTCCATCCGTGAAGGACTAAAAATCAACATATATATATATATATATATATATATATATATATATATATATATATATATATATATACAGTGAAACCTCCCTTAACGGACACCTCTGCTGAACGGACAATTTTGAAGTCACCGACTGTCAGTACATGTATTCCTGTGTATTAAACCCTCTTGACAACGGACATGGACAGTAAAATTTAGAACATTTTTAATAAAAGCAGTAAAATTTACCACCTCAAAACGGACAGATGCACATTTAATGCCGGTATTTTTATTGCAAATTATGAGTAATAATTAGAACTATGCTAATAAGCGGCGCGGCGCCTATCTATTGTTAATAGCACTAGTTTAACAATAGGCTGGCTTATAGGTAAATTGCGGTGAATTGCAAAATTAATAGATCACCTGATTTTTATAAAATGTAGTCTTCATTAATAGAATATCTTAGTTTTGATGTTACTCTGGTGCGATCAATATGTCTGCAAACAAAAGAAAGTTTTTGAGTCTTCAAGAAAAAGTTGAAATAATCCAGTACACGGAAAAAAACAAACTTAGTGTTAGAGTATTAGCCGAAAAATTCTGTGTAGGAAAATCTCAAATTAGTGATATTTTGAGAAACAAGAGCGATCTTAACAAGCGATTCGCCAAGACCGGGAACATGAAAGAGAAAAAGAAATTTGCGAAAACATACGGTGCTGCCATAGACCAAATTGTCTACGTCTGGTTTTGTAAAGTATGCTCCAAAAGCAATCCAACATCCAGCACAATAATAAAGAACAAAGCACAAGAAAATGCGAAGAATCTAGAAGTGGATGGTTGGAGAAGTTTTGTCAACGTCATAATATCTCTTTCAAATCCATCTGTGGCGAAGCAGCGGCTGTAGACTTGATTCGGGTAACTGATTGGCGGACGAAATTATGTGCTATTATCAAAAACTACGCACCGAGAGACATTTATAACGCCGGTGAAACGGGACTCTTTCTCCGCGCCTCACATAGGTCATTTTCGCTAATTTAGGCGGTAATAAATAATACATGTAAAAACTTTGACTATTTTTTTTGCAAATTTCGTTCAGTTTTTCATAGAAAGATTTATTTCTATAAATTATTGTGTTTTAATTAATTTTATGCATGTACAGGGTGTTTTACCAAAATTTCTTATTACTATTTTTTCTCAAAAATTATAATATTTTGATGGACTGTAGTTGTTTTCTTTTTTGACATATTATACTCAAACAAACAGCATTTTCTTGTTTTTTTTTTGATTTATTTAAGATTTAGGTATCCTGATTTAAAAATAAACCGGAACACTAACAATTCAATAACGATCACATAGGTCATTATTCAAATGTTTAGTAAATCGAAATACTCTAAAAACATTATTTTACTTAAAAATATCTTTGAAATACCAAATTAAAAAAAAAAAAATTTTTTTATCAAACTACACTAGACAAGAAAAAGAAACTAAATCCCTTATAACAAAAAAAATATTGTGAGAAAAGCATCGACCATTTTTGTTTCTATTAACTAGAAAAGTTTATTGTATATGTAAAAGTTTATGTAACAAATAAAGTACTGAAATAACTAAACATCACTGTCAGAGTCATCATCGTCACTACTAAGAGACATATGCTGATGATCTTCATTATTTTGTCCTAGTTCTGATGCCTGTAAATTAGGTTCTCGAAGCAAATTAATAACTTCTTCGATAAGTGGTTCCTTATTTGAACGTGCACATTTGGACAAAGAGGAAATATATGGATCAGATGATATTAATAGTCTGCACAATACATCTTTCATAGTTTCTTCCCGTGAAAACTTCCTTGAGAAACACTCCCTATATTTTCTGAAGTCTTTATTGCGAGACTCTAGTGCTTCCTCCGAAAACATTCCAATAGGTAGAGGTGCTGCTTTTATTATTTGCGGACCATGTATAAGCAATCTATGAAGACTCGCTGGCATATAATACCATGAATAAAGTCTAACAAAAAGCATTGCTGTTGTTTTACAATACTCAGCAAAAATTTCCAAATTAATTTCATATCCCGAACACATGGTTGTTAAAATAACATATAGACGTTTCAGAAAATCTTTGTCTAGACCTAAAAATAATTTTTTGGAAAAAGAAAACCAATGAAAGAAAAACGGACTTACCTGTAATATTGGATGTGACAGAATAATTTCTAAAAAATCTCCGGGCAGTATTCCCGTCATTGGTGGTACCATAACCCTGTTTGGGAGTATCAACTGGCAAATTTAGATTTTGTCTTAATTCTTTTATTATGTAGTCTTTTCTCTCTTTCAGAACTTTTTTTTCATTTGCATCCCGAACCTGCCATTTTTTTAGTGGAATTCTATAAGAAATGTGCAAACAACATTCTAGACTTCTTATCCACGCATGTAATGTGGAGATACCATATTCGTAGAGGTTTTCATTTACAGGAAGGCTCATGACTTTATCTAGATTGTTCATCTGTCTCGGGGTTGCACCGCATATCCCGCAAGTTTGAGTTGACGAATTACTAATTACGCTAAACATTTTACCATCTATCATTGTCAATTTAAAAGAATGATGGATGTGAATATTTTGTTGGTCGATTATAGTGTCTTCAATATTTTGTATTTGCTGTTCTATGTATGAGTTTTCACGTTTTGCTATTTCCGGTGTTTCCTTTTCAAATATTAATTTAATTGGTCGACAATATCGCGTAGAAGAGGATTTTGCCATACTATGTTTCCATTTTCTGCGGTCATCTGGAGTGGAACAATGCAAACAGAGAATAAATAAAAATCTGATTTTGATTGGGTATTATTGTCATCAGTAAACTGCTGTTTATACATGGAATGACCAGCGCTTCCATCGCAACCCCACTTATACATTATTGTAAATTTTGTAGGAAGATCATGTTTAAATATTGATATAATGTCATTCTGTGTTAGTACTAGTCTTTGCGCGGTTTGGTTAACAAGAGCCTGTAGATTTACCTCAGCAAATACGTCCTTGATTGTAATGTTATTTTCAGTTGGATAACATTCCTTTTTAGCCTTAAGGAGAATGTTGTAGTTAGGATAAATATTACAGTTTCGCGACTTTGCTCCCTTTTGCATTAAAATATAAGAATTTTTTGTCAGTCGTGCATCAATAAACAAAGCAAGAGCTTCTTCAGGGGTGTACTTTATAGGCTTCACATCTGAGGGGCCGCTTATTGCCTTTTTGATTTTTGTAGCTCTTTCGGGAGAATTTTCAGAGACTTCTTGGATAATTTTTGAGGCATTTCTTTGGCCTGAAAATTCTAGACTTTTTCTAGCAGCGAATGTAATTTCTGCGGTGGAATAGTTCTGTAGTAATGGCATTATTCTTTGCTTTTTCCGTTGATTGCCAAGATTTGTGAAAGGCTTGCAAGGTCTACCTTTGCTTAATCCGGGCTCTTTTTCCTGTTGATTTTGGTCAATAAATTTAATTGAGCCATTTAACCACTCTCGGTGCCTTGTTTCAAAAACCGAACGTGTACGTTTACATTGCCGCCACATATTTGCCACAGAAGAAGTAAAATTTTTTATCATTTTCATAATTTTAAAATGTTGACCCTTGTCAACTTGTTGTCCTAAATTTAGTGTTTCTACAACAAATCGCAAAACAGATGTATTTTTCTCCTCCAAAGAACTGCCTTCACACCAAGCAGAAAACATTAAGGTTTTTTCTATTGACATGGTTCCTAAAAAATATTATACCTTTATGCTCTTGGCACTTCTTGGCAGCTAAATTTATGATAAATTAATTGATAAGAAGATTATAATTATGAAAAAAATGTTTTTGAAATAAATCTATATAAATCTTGAATTAGCAAGCCTTTTAAATGCAGGATTACAGAAAAAAAAGTTAATTTTTCACTATTAAAACATTGTATATTCTTTTCAACACGAATTCTTTTTACAGGAATATTATTATATATTAATAGTAAATCTTACCTTAGATTATAAGAAAATACAACACAACTTGTTAAAATCACTTTGTATTCGTAGCAAAAAAATGTTAAAGTTTATAAATCAACAACCGATTCTTAGCAACGCGAAACAATTGAACAACACTTCGCAGTTGTGGATCTCGCCATGGCCGCCTGTGTTTATTAAAATTTATAACATTCCACAAATAATATCTATGAAATCTTAGCTTCAAAATAAAATACAAAAAAAAATATATACGACATTCATTTTTTCGATTTATTACCGCCTAAATTAGCGAAAATGACCTATGTGCGCCTTGCCAAATAAAACGTTTTCTTTAAAAGGCGAAACATGTGCTGGCGGGAAAGCGTCACTATTTTACTTTGCTGCGCTATGAATGGAGAAAAAAAATGCACTGGTGAATGGAAATTCACCGTTGTTTTAAATGATCAAGCGTGGAAAAATTGCCACTTGAATGGTACTATAACAAGAAAGCATGGATGACAAGGGATATAATGTCGGATTGGTTGATGAAATTTGACCGAAAAATGCAAAGGCAAAACCGAAATGTACTTTTATTTTTGGATAATGCTGCATCTCACCCAAAACTGGAGTTAAAAAAAAATTATTTTTTTACCGCCAAATACGACATCACATTGCCAGCAGTGCAGGGCGTGATTCAAAATTTGAAAAACCACTACAGAAAGTTTATAATCAAGCGACTTTTGTCATCAATCAATAATCATCAAATCAATATACGTAGGTAGTATAATATTTTATATTAGGTAGTACATTATTATTGTATGCATATATGTATGTAAAAGATGTTGGGTGTATACGTAGTAACAATTGTATTAATAATTTTTACTAAACACAGTTTCTGTGGCACGGCTATTGTCCGTTGTTGAGAGGTTTCACTGTATATATATATATATATATATATATATATATATATATATATATATATATATATATATATATATATATATATATATATATATATATATATATATATATATATTACAGTATTTAAGTTTATGTTACATTACATTATACATATATTATTAGGTAACCAACAGAAAAATCTTTTGTTTTTGATATAATATCTTAGAGATTCAATAAAGGCATCAAAAGATGTAACACATAAACCAAAATATTACCTTACATTTTTTGGAAGGCATGCACCAGTTCAAGCATACTTTTTGTTGTTCTAATTAGTATGTGAAGTCATATTTCGCTAACAGCTATTTTTTATATATTTTTTTTATTTCTATACAAGAAACACCCTCTGCCCTGTTCGAATTTTAAACTAGCTGTAAACAGCGTATTGGAAGAATGTGATTTAGATATTTATTTTATAATTTGAACAGGTGAGAGACCTGTGGTGTTTTTATTTAAATATTAAAACGTTAGTGGGTTAACTGTTTTGCGACTGAAAAATAGCTATTAGCCAAATATGACTTCACATACTAATTAGAACAACAAAAATTATGCTTTAAACTGGTGCACACCTCTCAAAAAGGTATGGTAATATTTTGGTTTATGTGTTACATGTTTTGATGCCCTTATTAAACTATATAATAAATAAATAATAACACATGGTTTTCTCTAAGATATACAAAAAACAAAATATTTTTCTCTTTTTTATTCTCTTGGTTACCTACTAATAATAATAAAATACATATAATGTGTACTAGCTATAATTACGTTTGTTTGTTGTTTGTGAATTTAGATGTATGTGTGAAATATTTTAATCTTTTTCAACTTCCTATAAAAAAAACAAAACATCTACTTGTAATGTTATTCCATATTTCTGTCCTTTGTATTTACAATTTAAAATTTATAAACAAAACCTATGTATTTTAGCCTGATGATGGTGGTAAACGACCGCCGAAACGTTGCTGAATATAAAAAATCATAATAAAAGAAAAGTATATCACATTGTTTTGGTCTGATTTATTGGGAACCCTTTGATATCTTGAACAAAAAAGACCAGGTCTGATATAGAGATAAACTCGTAAAGTGGTGTTATGGATTCAAGATGACGGAACAAAATGGCAGTCAAATCAACTGACTTTTAAAATTTGCAGAAGAATTAAATGTGATATATAGGGATAAAATTCAACATGACGTAACAAAATCGCGATGTGTGTCAATGTAAAAACTATTTATTGAATTTATTTTAATGCATGCCCAAAAATCATGTGTGGTATAGGTAGACACTGGTAAAATAATGGTAGGAATCCAATATGATGGAACAAAATGGCGGCCAATAAAAATGTTTGAAAAGGCAGTATCAGGATGTCCACGAACAACCCCTAAAAAATGAAAGGGGTAATTCTACATATAAAAACATGAAAAAATTTTCATATTAATCTAGGTCCTTTTGATTGCTTCGTTTCGGAGATACAGGGTGTTGAAAAATAAATTTTATTTTATTTTGTATTAAATATCTGTTGCAAATAATAAAATTTTCTCACGAAATTGGGCATTCGGGGTATATTTTGGGTGGGTGAGGAATCATAATTTGGTATTAGATTTTATGTGGCACTTAGAGGGCCCTACGTTACGCTATGATGGAGGGTGATTTCCCTGCGCGTGTAATATTTTCCGATCGGATTATAAATAAGAAAATTGAAGATCCAACTTTTTATTCTGGTATTTTATACTCCGATGACTCTAGTTTCACACACAATTCACATCATTATGCATATGTGGGGGTAATCCCTATATTGTGATAGAATCCAAACATCAAGATACCTGTTGAGTTGCCAGGTCGACCAACAGGGGAAGAGTATTTAAATTTTCTTCAGAATATTTTAACTACATTACTAGAGGAAGTTCCGTTAAATATTCGGCAAGCCATAAGGTTTATGCACGATGGGTGTCCGGCTCATGTTACTCGAAATGTGCGTGAATACCTAGATCAGACTTACGAAAATCAGTGGATTGGTAGAGGCGGACTAGTTCAAAGGCCAGCTAGGTCGCCAGACTTAAATCCTTGATTTTTGTAAATCAGTGTAGAGTACAAACGCGTAATTGGTTGCATTCAAAATGCCCTTGAGTTCAATTTTTATAGACGTAAAAAAAGAATTATATTATGCCTTCAAACTAACGGTCATCACGTGGAGCATTCATTATAGTTTAGAATAATTCATACTTACCTTTAATTTTGTATTATAAATATTTTATTATTAAAAAAAATTTGTTTTCCTTGCATCGACGCATAAACTTGCAAATTGCTCGAGAACGGTTACCTCTAGCGTTGTTGAGTAAGTATAGCCTTTTTGCTTAGAAAAGGCACAAGAATAATATTTATTCGTAAAAAAACCTAGAAGTGCATCGCCAGAAAAGTTAAGGCAAATTTACATAAATAATAGTAGCGTACGTAGCGCCCTCTAAGTGTCACATAAAATCTAATACCAAATTATGATACCACACCCACCCTGTATCTCCGGCTTCGTCATTTCCGGACCTATATAGGTTAATATGAAAATTTGTTCAGGTTTTTTTAAGTAGAATCACCCCTTTCATTTCATAGGGGTTGTTCGTGGACACCCTGTATATGTGTTACTAAATGACTATAATAAAAGGAAAAATTCATAACGAGGGAAGTTATTATATTATTCTTATTTATTTTGCGTAATTTTATTTAAATAGTATACAAAAAATAAATTACGTCATTTATTATTTTTCTCCATAAAAAGGTTTCATTCCAGGAAATGGAATTTTACCGAATATTTAAACATTTTATTAGGCCGCCATTTTGAGTGGCCCTTTATGATTTGCACTAAAATTTTACCGGTTTACACCTGTTTCACCCTTAATTTTTGTGCAAAATTACAAGTCAACTAACTGAGTAAGTTCTTTTTTGGTACTGCATTTTTAAACATTTCATTAGGTGGCCATTTCGTTCCACCATAATGGCATCACACCAAAATTTTAGCATTCAATTGATGTTGGTCTCGATCTCGACACCAAGAAACTTAATGATCATAAATTATTTTTTTGAAAAAATATTTCGAAAAATATATTTTCTGGAGCAAATTTGCAGCATTTTTACAGACATTTCACAACTAATGTTGCTTTGCTATAATCAATATGACTTATACTTCCACCGATTGCAGTTAATTAATAATTAATGGCAAAAGGGTATCAATTTAAATGATGTTATAGCTTATTAAATATCACGTTTTTTAATGAAAATCATTGGTTTAAATACTTAATAGTATGAAAATAATTGCAGCAGATCTCTTCAAACATGTTTAAACATATTTAAGAGGCTATGTGGTTATGTATATTCATATAATAATTCTGATATTATAGATCGTGATCCTTTTTTTTCAAAATAAATTTTCCGAAAAAAAATTCATTCAAAGCACGTTATAATTAACCCTAAAAAAAGTTCCCAAATTCAGATCATTCGTTACGAGTTTATCTCTATTAATGTCTACAAAAAATTTGGAATCAATCTAATAAGAAGATTTTTCAGGCTGATTTTTAGCTATTTTATTGAGTCGCCATTTTGTTTTGTCGTCTTGGATTGGTACCAAAATTTCACCAGTATATTTCCACGTAATAATTGGTCCATATTTGAGGTAAATTAGACAAGTAGTTTTTAAGTAATAATATTTTTTTAACATTTCACTAGGCTTTTGTTTTGTTCCGCCATATTGGATTTTTACCAAAATGTTTCCAGATCATCCCTATATGACATGCATTTTGGGATCTCAGGACCCTAAAACCTGGAGATCTGTAAAAACCTACGATGCAGGTAAAATGTTTAATACAGGGTTATTCACGCAACCCGTTCATTAAAAGTTTTTGATGATGCCATTTAGATACAAATTTCAAATTTTGAGATTAAGGTAGGGTCAAGAGGTACTTCTTTTTTGAAATATTGTCAACTTCCTGTCACTTCCGGTTTAACCGGAAGTTGGTATCACCTTGCTTATTTTAAATGGAACACCCTGTATTTTATGATATTTTTGGATTCTACAAAGAATTGTAATGCTATTTTATGTAGCATGTCCTATACCTAGGTTCAAGCGTTCTTAAGATATTTGACCTTGAACCGAAAATGAGCCTTCGAGGTACCAAATTTTAAAATCTCATATTTTTGTAAGTTTTGAAGATATAATCTTCATATTTTGCAGACGATCGGTAAATAATCTTAGGTTTCTATTTTTTTTATTGAATTTGTCTATTTTTATACATGGTGTCCTAAATTCAGCGGCAAACATTCACATTTTCAAAGCCGCTAAAGTCCGTTTTTTTAAATGGGACACCCTATAACTTTATGCACTATCAAATGTAGAATTTCATTTTCTATCGAACTGTATTAAGGTTCCCTATACCTATTCGTAACCATTTTCGAAATAATTGGGTTTTATAAAAATATCGTATGTATTTGCTTAAATGTTTACATGTTCCAATGGTGAGCCATGGAAAAACAATTGAGATCCAATATCCAAAATGACAGATAATTAGTATGCGTTATTTATCGAATGCTGTCAGTGATAAGAATACTCAAACGCTGATATTCCCAATCTTACTAGGACTATGTTTAATTATCCAAATTATTACAGGTATTTTTTTAGCAATACACTATTGCCCAAATACTGAAATAGCTTTTTATATTCATGGAGAATGTTATAAAATTTTGGAGAGAACGTGTCGTGTGTTTAATGAACGCCACCCCGATTTGCCGCCAATGAACAAGGCAAAATTCAAGAGGTTTGAAACGAACTTTTTGCGTTTTGGCAAGGTCAAAGTTACAAAAAATGTTCCGAAACCAGTGACAGATGCCGAGGATAACGTAATAAACACCTTAGCTTATTTCCACGCAAACCTGCAAAATTCAATACCGTCTACAGAAAACGTTTTGGGAATTTCTTCTTCATCTGTCCAAAGAATCTTGAGCGAACATCATATGCACCCTTATTCCTTCCAAAACGTGCAAGCCTTGAGACCTGGTAATGACGTCCGACGAATAGAAATTTGCGAATTCATGTTTTTGAAAAATCAAGAGGACCCTCAATTCCTTTCAAAAATATTTTGGACCGATGAAGCGAAATTTTCTAGAGAAGGAATAACAAATAGAAGAAACGAACATTTCTGGGCAGCAGAAAATCCGCACGCTTTACGCGAAACGCGTTCTCAAGAGAGGTTTAGCTTCAATGTTTTCGGTATAGTATTAAATGATCAGGTGCGGTACGGTATTTATGAAGACAATTTAAACAGTGATACATATTTGGAAATTCTACGAGGGACGGTTTCTGAATTTATATGAGAAATTCCTATTGGTGAGCTGCAAAATTATTGGTATCAATTAGATGGGACACCAGCACATAATTCCGCTGCAGTTTATCTCCAATTATCTCGAATTTTTGAAGATCGCTGGATTGGTATCCCTTGGAGATGGCCCCCGCGATCGCCTGATTCAACACCCTAGACTTTTATTTATAGGGATTTATCAAAGGTAAAGTCTATGCTTCCCCAGTAAATAACCAACAAGATTTACTGGACAGGATACGAAGAGCTTTTGCCGAATTAGAAAACGGACAAATTCAACGGGCCACATCAACTGTACAAAGAAGAATTGAAATGTGTCTTCAAATGAACGGACAGCATATAGAACATTTGTTATAATTGAATTTTATTATTTTATTTATTTATTGTTAGATTGCTATAATTTTTAAATTCACTAAAACAAGTTTAGAACAGTCTCGAACTTAGTAGATATGGTTAAAAATAATGTAAACAATTTATTACATTTTTTATAACTTTAACTTTTCCGAAACGAAAAAATTTCGTTTCAATCCTCTTCAATTTTCTCTTGTTCATTGGCGATAAATGAGGATGTTTTTCATTAAACATTAAACATGGCACGTTCTCTCCAATATTTTGTAACATTCTCCGCGAATATAAAATAAATTGAGAATATCAGCTTTTGAGTGTTATTTTATTTTAATTTAAAAGTTTCAAATCAGCTGTCATGTTGAATAGAAAAGCACAACAATTGTTTTTCCATGGCTTACTACGGGAAGGTGTAAGCATTTAGCAAATACATATGATAGTTTAATAAAAACCTGATTATTTCGAAAATGGTTACGAATAGGTATAGAGAACCTTAATACAGTTCGATAGAAAATTAAATTCTACATTTGATAGTGCATAAAGTTATAGGGTGTCCCATTTAAAAAAACGGACTTTAGCGGCTTTGAAAATGTGAATGTTTGCCGCTGAATTTAGGACACCCTGTATAAGAATAGACAAATTCAATAAAAAAAAAAATAAACCTAAGATTATTTACCGATCGTCTGCAAAATATGAAGATTATATCTTCAAAACTTACAAAAATATGAGATTTTAAAATTTGGTACCCCGAAGACTCATTTTTGGTTCAAGGTCAAGTATCTTAAGAACGCTTGAACCTAGGTATGGGACATGCTACATAAAATAGCATTAAAATTCTCCGTAGAATCTAAAAATATCATAAAATACAGGGTATTCAATTTAAAATAAGCAAGTTGATACCAACTTCCGGTTAAACCGGAAGTGACAGGAAGTTGAAAATATTTCAAAATGAAAAAAATCTACGTCAGTGACTTTTTTACCCCAACTATTTCTGATTTCAACTTGACTGTCATCGGTTTGGGCATTCACAAAATACACACTTTTTACATTTTATTATTCTTAGATAAATCTAAGATTTATCTAAGCCCATGGCAGCAAATCATCAATTTTCAAACAGAATACATCTTATGAACAGGTTTTTCACTCTTTCAGTGAGTCTATTTTTACAGGTTTTTCACTCTCTCGGTGAGTCTATTTTTGCCTCTAATCGCGCTTTTGTTTCAAACGAAAACTTTTTATTTTTGAGTAAAAATAAATTCTGTTATATGTACTTTAAAAATACAAATTCGACGAAAGGTTAATGTCCTTCCTAATATTTAATAATAGAACGTGACTAGGAACAACTTTAAGAAACAAAAGGACGTCAATCAATCATCCATAGCTTTGTACAATAATATACTCCACTCTGGTATTTTAAGATTAAATATTGGCGTCAGAAGCCATTCACTAAGGGGCAAATGTGAGAATAGATTGATACTTGTCGATTCTCTATTAGGCCAATCAACAGAACACAAAACCATCGCACTCTAGATAGTCCTTATGCCATTATGTTTTCCACTCGCAACTACCATTTGTTTATCTATACTTCTATACTAATATACAGGGTGATTCATGAGGAAATGTCAATACTTCAGGTACATATTCAGGACCAAAAAATAAACATAAAAGTCTATATAAATAAGTGTCCGCAAGGCCTTAGTTCTCTAGATACAGGGTGTTTAAGTTTTTATTTAATTTTCCTATTTTTTAAATAAAATCTATGATAATGTAAATAATGGAGTGAAAATTGATATACGGGGGTTTTTTAGTATGACAAATTCGAATCTTATATTAGCATTGCTCTTGCTTGTAGGGGGCGCCACCTACATGTCTTTCTACTTCTTCGAACAATCACAACTTTTTGGTACAGTCTTGTATTACATTTTTGAGCAAAACAAATTATTCCCTTGCCATTTCTACGTCAAAAAGGTATACCTGTTAAAAGTGGATACGAGCAACCGTTTTCGAGATACTTGTATTTAAAACAGTTTCGGCGCATGTGATTGTTTTTATCAAATTCACATAAAGTATGCATGTATTGTAAAAAAATAGAAGTGTGCCTTGCCTGACAGAACAACTGCTGGTTGGTGTTCTCATCGTTTTTCCTGTTACTTAGCAATAGTAATGTCAGTTAATAACAAGATCAAATTTTGTCACTGTCAATTTCTGTTAACTTTTATTATCTGACAATAATCATTTAAGAAACTTTAGATCTAAATACGTCATTATGCCTGTGATATTCTCGCATCGTGAATATGCAGATATGATATTCGTCTATGGCTTCTGCAATGGGGTCGCAATTCAAGCAGTCGCGGAGTACCAGCGTCGTTTTCCAGATAGAAGGGTGCCAGATAGAAGAGTTTTTCAAATACTGCTGTAGAATCTGGAATGTTTCCAAGTGCGAAAATTGTATCTGAAAGGGAATCGGGACCCAACGTTGAAGTAGTATACTCAATGCCGTCGAAAATGATCCAAGCATAAGCACTAGGCGGATTGCTTATCAAATTACACAATCGTCTGCTTGGAGAAATCTTCACATTAATTGTTTATACCCGTTTCATTTACAACGGGTTCAACATTTGCAGGAGGGTGATTTTTGAGTTGAGAATGCAATTGTGTAACTGGATTAATGAAGATCGAAGGTTGTATAGGTATGTTTGGTTCACTGATGAAGCACAGTTCACTCGTGATGGGATAAATAATCTAACCGGTGGTCTCATGAAAATCCTCACGCTAAGGTAGAAATAAATTTAACATTAACGTGTGGTGTGGAATGTTAAATGGTCATTTAATTGGTCCATTTATAATCGACGGTCGTCCTAGAGGAGAAAAATATATAGATTTTCTTGAAAATCACTTGGAAAATCTATTGGAATATGTTCCCCTTAAAGTAAGATAACACATGTATTTGCAGCATGATGGAGCCCCTGCACACTACAGTTTACTTGTAAGAGATTTTTTAAACCAAAACTTTTCAAACCGATGGATTGGTCGGGGAGGTCCGTTTAATTGGCCATCTAGATCGCAAGACCTTAATCCTTTGGATTATTGTCTTTGGGGATGGTTCAAATCACTGGTATATTCCACTAAAATAAATACAAGAGAAGCATTATTGGATCGGATAACAAACGCAGCACAAACACTAAGAAATGCGCCCGAATGTATCCACAGAGCAACCCGAGCTATACACCATATTGGTATTGAAAATTATAAAACGTAACCTAGATTTTATTAAAAACAACTTAATAATAACAATTTTAATAAAAATTAAATACCTTTTGTTTAGTTTATGTCTGAGGCACTGAATACACACCTCAAAAAAATGTGTTAGTCTTTCATTTCAAAGCTTTTGTGCCAAGATGCGTTTAAATTTGGACAAAATAGCAAAATATAAAAAAATACATGCGCCGAAATTGTTTTAAATCCAAATATCTCGAAAACGGTTGCTCGTATCCACTTTTAACAGGTGTACCTTTTTGACGTAGAAATGGCAAGGGAATAATTTGTTTTACTCAAAAATGTAATACAAGACTGTACCAAAAAGTTGTGATTGTTCGAAGGAGTAGAAAGACATGCAGGTGGCGCCCCCTACAAGTAAGAGCAATACTAATATTAGATTCGAATTTGTCATACCAAAAAACCCCCGTATATCAATTTTCACTCCATTATTTACATTATCATAGATTTTAAAATTAAATAAAAACTTTAACACCCTGTATCTCGAGAACTAAGGCCTTGCGGACACTTATTTATATAGACTTTTATGTTAATTTTTTAGTCCTGAATATGTACCTGAAGTATTGATATTTCCTCATGAATCGCCCTGTATAAAAGACTTAGTTGACTGACTCACTCATCACCCTTCAACTCAAACCATTTGAGGTAAAAAGCTGAATTTTAGCACACAGGTTGATTTTGGGGTGTAGAGGTTCGATAAGAAGGGATTTTACAAAACTCAAATTCCAAGTGGGTGAAACCACCCCTTAAATATACAATATATACAAATATACAAACGCTTTTTAATTTATTTTTTTACGTATTTTAGGATTTTTTAAAAATGCATACAGGGTGTTCAAAGGGATGAAACCACCACTTAAATAGTACAATATTTTTTTATTTAAAAACCGGTTAGTTTTTCAAAACAACGCTTGAACATGTGTTCTTTAATTAAGTTTTTTTACATATTTTTAAAAAAATCATACAATGTGTCCAAAGGGGTAAAACCATCCCCTAAATATTGTAATATATTTTATTAAATAAAAAAATAACTTTATGTTTATATTTTATTTTTTTGCATATTTTAAAAAACCCATACAGGATGTGAGGGTCTGAAACCACCTCTTTAATATTACAATTTTTATTTAAAAAACGGTTAGATATTCGGAAAAACCCTTGAACCCTTGCTTTTTATTTTATTTTATTACATATTTTAAGATTTTTTTATAAATTCATACAGGGTTTTTGAAAAAATCGGGTCAATGATTATTTTTTGCGATCTTTCTCAAACCGTTTACTGTAGAAAGCTGAGCGTGTTCAAACAGTTTGATTTTAGAGTGCAGAGGTTCGATAAGAAGGGATTCTTCGAAACTCAGTTTCCAAGGGGGTGAAACTATCCCTTAAATGTTTATAGTGGAATCGAAAGTTGTCAAAATAAATCCGCTTCTTGGTTTAAATAACGAGCTGTAATAACTCAAAAAAACAGACAAACCGACAGATGGACCGGCGGAATTGATAAAACATGTTTCTGGCATCTAGGAACCCCAAGGTCCAAAACGTAGATCTGGAAAAATCTCGGAGGGTGATTTTATTGCATAATATTATCAGGTTATCACCAAAAGACCCTTAATTTTTGACTAAAATTTGAAGACAATTTAATCAATAATTTTTAAACTATGTCTCGAACTGACAGACTAGTTTAATGTAGGTACACATTGCTCTTCGTAAATGGTGTAGACTTTTCGTTTTATCGCATCCTTGTCGTCTTCGTAGAATTATTTAATGGGACTTTAATCTTCTTTCTTGATGTGAAGAGATTTGACACGATTCTTTTCAGTCAGAGGTATTTTAGTTAAAACATATGTTTCACTCGCAGCAACACTAGCGTCCAAGTCTGTGTTAAATAAAGAACCATAAATAGTTTTTCCGATTTCCTTGGTATCGAAGTCTTCACCTGATCACCATCAATATTTTTCTACAAACGCCACGTTTTATACGTGTAATGATATCGCAATGCAACTGAACCCTTCCAGTGAGAAATAAAGAGAAAAATGTATTCAATATACCTGCTAAATTTAAACAATGGAAACTTATTGTACTTTCGGGACTAAAGTATATCCTTTAGTTCCCCCTAATAGGGTCTAAAGGTTCATTTAGTCCCAAGGAACTAAAATGTATCTTAGCAATACATAATTAAAAAAAAGTTAAATTGAACAAATGTATTTATATCACTGGCCGACAAGATTTTTCTAACACAGGTCAGCTCATTATTTTCACAATGGAAATACCCTCCCAATAATAAAAAAAAATATTCCGAAAGCCCTAATACGTACCATTTTTTAATAACCTAATTAGAACCTTTTATATTGGCAGGTAAACAATTTTATCGTGGGGCGGCTAAAATGGGTCCATTTTACAACGGAAAAATTACCTAGAGTGGGTTCTCTACAACATTAGACTTAAAATAAACGTTAAACATCACTCTTCTGTTGAGTTTCGAATTGAGTGGTGCTCTGTGTATCGATAAGCAAGTGTACGTAACGACGAGAAAGTCGAGTCAAACGCGCCGAAGTTGCAAAATTTCTCCTGACAAATTTTGTTTTATATGTGGAGAATTTCTGGTGAAATCACAACACATTTTCATTTACATTTTCCGAAAATGTAAAAAAAGCCTACTTTAAATATTTTGGTGTGGTAATTGGGGATCAAGATAAGCGGTGGGCTCCCCATGTGTGCTGTGTTAGTTGTAGTGTATCATTGGTGCAGTGGATGAAGAGAAAAAGTATGCCTTTTTCAGTTCCAATGGTATAATGAGAACCCACCAATCATTCTATAGAGCTTGTTACTTTTGCCTGACAAAGATTGAAGGTTATTCCAAAAAGGGAAAGCACAATATAGAATATCTAAACTTACAATCTGCCATACAACATGTTCCTCATAATGTAAATTTGCCAGTGCCGATTGAGCCTTTAAATTGGTAAGCTATTGATTTGGGAGATAATGGAGATAACGCATCATCAGGCAGCTCAGAAGAAAAGTGCACCGATCCCACTTTTACCACAGGTCCCAGTTCCGGCGAGCCATATTTGATTGACCAAAGTGAATTAAATGATTTAGTACGTGATTTGGGGCTATCCAAGCAACAGTCAGAACTTCTGGGTTCCCGTCTTAAGGAATGGAACCTATTGGCCAAAAAAAACAAAAATTACGAATTTCAGAAAAAGAAATGCATCCTCCCCGTGAGTGGCGCTTGTTCATAGACTCATCTAAATATAGCTTAAAAGCTGTGTTATTGCATAATGGAAATTTAAAACCCTCTATACCAGTTGCCCACTCAGTTGCAATAAAAGAAAATTATGAAAATATGGGCACGATTTTGGATAAAATAAACTACAATAGGTACAAATGGCAGATATGTGGGGACTTAAAAGTTATAGCGATTTTAGTGGGACTTCAGGGGGGGATTTACAAAATGTTGCTATTTTCTTTGTTTATGGGGCAGTCGTGCAATAAATCAGCATTATGTAACAAAAATTTGGCCAGAAAGAAGCGAATTTCAACCGGGATCTCAAAATGTTAAATTTATACCTCTTATTGATCCCAAAAATGTCCGGTTGCCTCCTCTTCACATTAAACTTGGGCTGATGAAAAACTTTGTGAAGGCTTTGAATATATATGGTAATGGATTTAAATACCTAAGACAAGTCTTTCCCCAGTTAAGTGATGCCAAATTAAAAGAAGGCATTTTTATTGGGCCACAAATCAGAAAATTGCTGGACGATGACAATTTTACGGAAAAGCTTACCAGGCAGGAACTCAAAGCATGGAATTCATTTGTTAATGTAGTAAGAGGATTTTTAGGCAACAATATGGATGAAAATTATGAACAGTTAGTTAATGAACTCCTAGATGCCTATATATGTCATTAAAAATTCACTTCCTCTATTCCCATCTGTCATTTTTTCCTAAAAATATGGGAGCTGTTAGTGACGAGCAGGGTGAAAGGTTTCACCAAGATATCAGAACAATGGAAATTCGGTACCAAGGACGATGGGATCCAGCCATGATGGGTGACTACTGTTGGTTTTTGAAGAGAGAAGATAGGACACCTCATAAACGGAAAAAATAAAGTTTAATTAGTGTTTTAAGTTAATTTTTTTCTCCTAGATGTATGGTATGCTTAATAGGCGAAAACTGTAAACATAGTCAATAAACAGGGTTAAGAATTTTCTGAAATCATTTTTTCTCTAGATATTAAGTATATAGTAACATTCTATATAGTTCTACAACTCTAACAAGAAAACCCTACGTGTTACAACTTTCTATTTGTCATTTTCGTATTTGGATAGGTCCATTCTATTAGATTATGCTATTTTGATTTGTGTTACAACAAATTTTTTTTTGTCAGCCAGTATATTTAGATGTATATTTACATTAGTACAATTTATAATAATAAAAAATTGATATGTAGAAAGTTAAGAAAAAATTGTTATGGTTTGAAGTCATTGTCAAGTTATTGTAGTCAAAATGCCATGATGTCGGTATATTATTCTAATGTACACTCTCATCTGTCATCATAAATTAAAGATGCTGATAACTGATAATTTGTATTCTGTGCAAGACTTTTTAAGTTAGTTTTAAGTTTTTTTTAGTTTAGTTTTTTTTCTAAAGTACATATCTAATGTAGTTATTTTTCGCATTTTTCTTGTCATTATTTATGTACTTACCTATAACTTATTTGACGATGTACTTTTGTAAGTAGGTATACTTGATTTACTCTTTTAGACGTTTTCTCCAACAACTGATTGTATGTTTATTGATTGTATGTATGTTTTAGTAGTAAAATAAAATTATTATTATTATTATTATTATTATTATTATTATAACTAACACGCAGACTTTCATTTTTATTTTTCAGCGTTACCATAGCAACCGGGTCGTATTTCCGAAAATGTTTTGCCTCCAAGGTAAGCTGGAGGTAATTACACTGGAAATCTTTTTGAGATAATATGTCATGTGATATGACAGAAAATTTACATTATTGCATTATTGTTCAGATATTTTATTCCAAAGTTTGGGCTTTCAATAATAAAACAACTTTATATGGTCGATAACATATATTACATATTTAATTCAGCTAAACAACGAATTATTCTAATCTAGCAGCTAAGGCATCAACATATTTCTTAAATTCTTGCATTACTTCTTCCTTTCTTAATGGGGAGCAAGGAGGTGCTTCAGGTGTATACAACTCATCAGATTCCCATAAGTGTTTATGTTTCAGGAAGTAGATATAATATACAGGGTGTTCAGTTAAGGGCGTACACTATCTATATCTCAAGAACCCTTGACTGCAGCCAATTGGAAAAAAAAAATTCATGACTAAAATGGCAACGAGGAATCGTCCAAAAATATTTTTAACTTTGCAAATTGGCCGTAAGGGGGCGCAACTGTCAAAAGGAAAATACAAATTTAAAATTTGAGCAAAATTACTAAATTAAGATATAAGTTTTATAACGTCATTCGAAAGCTGAGTCAATTTTCTATGAATTCGCTTTAAGCCAAATTTTCATTGGATTAATAATAAGGGTGGGGGAAACAAATGTGTGTTGTCATATTTAAATCGCTTATCTTGTACACTTCTTAACCAATTTTAATGCACAAGGTGTCATATGAAAGATAATTTTTACATCTCTTAATGGACTTCTGCAGTGATATAAATTAGTTTTAAAAAAAGAAGTCAGATGGCGCTATCCAATGTGTTAGAGTTTTCTTGAAATTTTTCTAAAATTTCAAATGGATCGGTATGCTTTACCTTATAAATTATAAAAGTGAATTATAAAATCTACATTTTGGCGAAAACCGCATATCGAAATCTTTATTCGTTTCGGAGTTGTTGCTAAATAACTGGTGATAAAAGAAGCAAAAACAAAAAAATCGAGTTTTATGAAGTTAGTATCTTACAAATAAATGATATTATGGAATTAATTAAAGCATGTTAAAGGTTTACTTAATAACCAGATTAAAAAATCTTAATTGAACTAATTGTAAGCAATGTCATACCATGAGGTATTGCGTTCTTATTTCTTATTTGCCTCCTTGTACTGTCACAGTAAGCCGTGAAAAACAACAGACACATTGCGCCTCGTTGTCATGGCAATAAAAGCAGTAACTGTCATTTTGGTTTGTTTATTGTCTTGTGAAAGAAAGTTTACTTCTTGTTTCCGTTACTAAAGTAAAAATGCCGTTTACAAATGAAGAGGCATTTGATATGTTAGGTGTGTATTTTGAGTGCTTTCGAAATGCAGCCAGAGCTTCAAGGGAGTATGCTTTGCAGTACCCTAATCGGACGCATTATTCCAGGCACGTGTTTACTCGTTTGGCAAGACGACTCAGAGAAACTGGCAGAGATTCGAAAATAAGGCATCGCAGAGTCAGAAATGAGACGAATATCATAAACGTTTTAGCTTATATCAATGTTGATCCACATGCTAGTATTCGCGAAATTTCTAGGGACTTGGGACTTTCAGTTGGCTCCATTCATAAAATTTTGATGGATTTTAACAATCCATATCATATTGTTTTGCACCAGGCTTTACTATTTCGCTTAAATTATTGTCATTGGCTTCTCAACATGATAAGGGAAGATTTTTTTGGATAAAGTACTATGGACAGATCCTCATTTACCAGCAATGTTTACTGGTGTGATAATAATCCTCATTGGATGCGTAAGTCGACCATCAACATCGTACAGTGAATGTATGGTGCGGAATTGTTGAAGGAAAGATTATCTAAATGGTGAATTATACCTTCAATTTTTAATTAATGAGCTGCCACAGTTATTAGAAAACGTGACCCTCGCGACAAGAAAAATTTGTGGTTTCAACACGATGGATGTCCTGCCCATTTTTCAAACCATGCGTCACTACCTTGACCAGCAGTTCCCTTTCCGGTGGATTGGAAGAGGAAGTATTTCTTTGGCCAGCCAGGTCACCGGACTTAACTTAATTTATGGGGAAGAATAAAAGATCTCGTTTAAAAATCTCGACCAACAACGCGAGAAAATATGATCGAGAGAATTAGAACGGCTATAAACAGCATATCCGTTTAAAACTGCTGTCTCGTCAACACAACAAAGGCTGTACCGCTGTATTCAGAATGATGGAAAACATTTTGAACATATCCCATAAATGCCTAATTTTTCTGAAAATTTTGTTCTTGTTCTTGTTACTCGTTACCTGTTTCTTCGTATTTTTGCCACGAAGGTTTTTCATACGTTACTCGTTATGTTATTCTGCTTTGTTATAAACACGCTCCAAATTTTAATAGTCTGCTAAAGTTTGGACCAGTCCAAAGCCTGGATAAAGTGTGATGGAAGGCAAATAAAAATATTACTACTTACAATTAGTTCAATTAAGATTTTTTAATCTGGTTATTAAGTAAACCTTTAACATGCTTTAATTAATTCCATAATATCATTTATTTGTCAGATACTAACTTCATAAAACTCGATTTTTTTGTTTTTGCTTCTTTTATCACCAGTTATTTAGCAACAACTCCGAAACGAATAAAGATTTCGATATGCGGTTTTCGCCAAAATGTAGATTTTATAATTCACTTTTATAATTTATAAGGTAAAGCATACCGATCCATTTGAAATTTTAGAAAAATTTCAAGAAAACTCTAACCACATTGGATAGCGCCATCTGACTTCTTTTTTTAAAACTAATTTATATCACTGCAGAAGTCCATTAAGAGATGTAAAAATTATCTTTCATATGACACTTGTTCATTAAAATTGGTTAAGAAGTGTACAAGATATAGCGATTTAAATATGACAACACACATTTGTTTCCCCCACCCTTATTATTAACCCAATGAAAATTTGGCTTAAAGCGAATTCATAGAAAATTGACTCAGCTTTCCAATGACGTTATAAAACTTATATCTTAATTTAGTAATTTTGCTCAAATTTTAAATTTGTATTTTCATTTTGACAGTTGCGCCCCCTTACGGCCAATTTGCAAAGTTAAAAATATTTTTGGACGATTCCTCGTTGCCATTTTAGTCATGAATTTTTTTTTCCAATTGGCTGCAGTCAAGGGTTCTTGAGATATAGATAGTGTACGCCCTTAACTGAACACCCTGTATAGATATAATATTTAGACACTATTTTATTCTGCTTACTTCGGGATAATCGATCCAAGAAAGGAGATTCTTGATAAACTATTTTCTTGACATCCACAAAGAGACTTTTTTGGAAAAAGTAGACAGCGGTCTTTTCTACTACTTTTGTTAGGCATGGCAATGTTCTGTGGTTTATTTTAATATCGTTAATCTTCTTACAAAACTTAGATAAAGTGTAACTCTTTAAATTATCCATTTTAAAAAAATCTTCACATATACGTAGCGGGGTGCAAGTGTCACTGTCATTCTTAAATTACTAGTTACATTCATTTGTCGTAGCCATGGCAATCTCTGTTTTACGATTAAATATAGTACATAATACCTATATAATGTACTCTAAGGATAAATTTTATGCAGTTCCGATGCAGATCTGATTAAGTATATCTCTCGTTAGTAAAGTTAACGGAAATTAGTTTTTTCTAGGTAGCAAAAACTCCTACATGACCGTAAGTAGGTGGTTATTAAATAATTAAATTGGCAAGTTTTACTTAATAAAATATACTTCCTTGAATTTTAGTAAATTAAGCTTAATAAAAATAAAATTTTAATATGTTTTAAAGATAGTGCAAAATATTTTACTTTACTAAAGTTTTAGGAAAAGTTTAATTTTAAATCTAAAAAAAATGTTTCTTATAAGAACCAAAATTATACTTCGTTACAATTTTCTTAAACAAAATCTATGTAGGACAGTATCTCATTTTGAAACAATGTGTAGATAATATTTAAATTTACTTAGGTTTGAAAAAGTAGTTATATTCCTACGCAAAACTAAAATATAAACTTACATATAATCTTTATAGTTAGATACAAATAATTGAGGTTAAGCAATGACAATCACTCCAATTCACCTAAAATACTAAAAGATATATTTTAATTAAATTTAGTGAATTCAAAAAAAATGAAAAATTAATTTTTTAATAGTGTCTTGGATTACGTTTTTGTAATGGTAGATATCCATTTGAAGATATGGTTTTACTGAATAACAGTTATTATGTCTTGTAATTTTTATTAGAAGTTGTTGCCAAATTTTGGACGACAGTATATACGGAATTTCCATAACAATCACTTATGGGCTGAGGAAAATCCACATGGAATCTTTGAAGCTCATTTTCAGCATCAGTTTTCAATAAATGTATGGCTTGGGGTAATTAATGATCATTTAATCGGTCCATATTTCCCTCACAAGGACGAACAGGCGAATCTTACTTTAATTTCCTACAGGAAGAGTTAAATGTTCTTCTTGAAAGAATTCGTCTACAGCTGAGACAACACTTATGGTTTATGCATGATGGTGCACCAGTCTATTTTAGCATTAATGTACAGGGTGTCCGGATTTGGTTGCAAAAGCAGGGTATCTCGCTTATTTTTAAAGAGAGAACCTTGCGGTTTTCACGAACCTGAGCTAATTTTTTGTGAAACTCATGAAGCCGTAAACAAAATTTTCATAGCCTTCTTCGTTTATGAGATACAGGGCGAAATAGAAAATTTTGCATTTTGGGACCCCCGTCGTATCTCGGTTATCCTTTAACTTAACGCAAAGGGAAAAATTGCTGCTTATGCAGTTTTTTACGCTGGATCCAGTGGCGTAGTCATGTTTTTCATTTGAGTTGTTATTTTTTAGATATGACCCAAAGTTGTGTTTTTTCGAATAAGACACCCTGTATATTTGTCCAGAAATTGATTTGTCCTTTTAAAAACTTCTCAAAAATATATAATAGTATAGGTCTATTTTAATAAGCAACAACAAAAATCCTAATTTTTAAAATCATCATCCCAAATTTTGCAGTAAGCCACGCAAAACAATGCCCTTTTATTTAAAGTCGTTAACAATATCTACATCCTAACAATAAATCAAAATAAATATGTAATTAAATATTATCTATATATCTATATATATATCTATTTATCAAAATATCTATTGATAATTTCGCACCAAAAAAGTACCACCTACCTAGATTTATGTAACACAAGAACAAAACAGTAATAAATTATTATGTAACAAGCCTTTCAGCAAAAATCAACTGTCGTATAAGAACTACAGTAACCAAGGAAATCAAAAGAACACACATTAACAAGAAACTGATTTCCATTTTGTTTTATGCATGCTTCGCACAATTTTCGTATTCGTTTTAGAGAATTAAGCAAAATAACGGGACGATTTTGTAAATAGCGAAAATTTTCTCTTATTGCATTTCCTAAATCTTGGACATTATCAGGGTCTTTGTAAATTCTATTTTCCAGATATCCCCATAGAAAGAAATCTAAAATCGACAAATCTGGGGACCTAGGGGGCCATCTTATAGGTCCATTTGTTCCGATCCATTGACTGGTAAAATTATTGTCCAGAAATAATCTCATCATTCCAGAATTGTGTGCAGGAGCACCGTCCTTTTGAAAATAAATTTCGTTAATTTGCGCTAGAGGAACATCGTCAAGTAATTCAGGTATAGCTGCCTCTAAAATTTCTATATAGCGATTGGCTGTTAGATTTCCCTCAAATATATAAAATTTTATATGTGTTCCTAATATGAAGCAGGACACATTTAGACCAAACCTGCCCTGCTGTCTTCTGGGAAATATTTGGTGTTGATTTTCCTGGGACCAGAACCTACTATTGTGCCTATTGAGTATACCAGAATTACTGAAATGTGCTTCGTCTGTCCATATAACCTTCCTTTCAAAATCTCTAACCATATCGCATCTTTCTCGAAACCAATTGCAGAAGACTACCCGACGCTCTGCATCCCCTGGCTGTAAGTGCTGCACGAGCCTAAATTTGTATGGGTGGTATTTGTGCTTTTTTAGAATTTCTTGAACTCTACTTTTTGGAATCCCTATGCTCTTTTCACTGGCCCTACTACAGTTTGTAGGGTAAGCTTCTGCATTAGCCAAAACCGTAATTTCCTCAGCCTCCCGATTTTCTTTATTATAATATGTTTTCGTACAAGGTTTGATAAATGATCCGTGATTAAGTAAATTCTTTTTTATCCGATAAAAAGTGGATATATTAGATTGCCTCCTTTCTGGATATCTAAATAAAAATTAAGCAATAGTATTTCTACATACCTAAAAATTAACTATTTACCTGTTAAAATACCTCTCAAAAGCCGCTTCAACATTTTCATTACTTAATATAAAACAAGCTAACATATCGTACTTTTCATAATGTTCGAAAGTTTGGTTTTCTTCCATAATAATACAAATATATTTTTACACAATAAATAAATATAAAAAACTAGCGCTATATTTTATATACGCGTACAAAATTTGGAAATGTTATTTGCTTCCAAGAAAACAAAAGAAAACGGCATCGTTGTGCATAGCCTACTGCAAAATTTGGGATGATAATTATAAAAATCAGGATTTTTGTTGTTGTTTATTAAAATAGACCCATACTATTATATATTTTTGAGAAGCTTTTAAAAGGACAAATCAATTTCTCGACAAATATACAGGACATTTAAAAAAACACAACTTTGGGTCATATCTAAAAAATAACAACTCAAATGAAAAATATGACTGGATCCAGCGTAAAAAAACTGCATAAGCAGCAATTTTTCCCTTTGCGTTAAGTTAAAGGATAACCGAGATACGAAGGGGGTCCCAAAATGCAAAACTTTCTATTTCGCCCTGTACCTCATAAACGAAGAAGGCTATGAAAATTTTGTTTACGGCTTCATGAGTTTTACAAAAAATTAGCTTAGGTTCGTGAAAACCGCAAGGTTCTATCTTTAAAAATAAGCGAGATACCCTGCTTTTGCAACCAAATCCGGACACCCTTTACGTAATCACTTAGATACAGTATATCCAAATCGTTGGATAGGAAAAGGAGGTACGGAAAACTGGCCTGCTCGATGATCAGATTTAAATCCTCTAGAGTTTTGCATTTGGGGTTTTCTTAAGTCATTAGTTTATCTGAGGATTCGAATTATAGCCTGCTGTGAGACAATAAGAAATACACAAGGGATATTTGCGCGAATACGACAATTAATGAGGCGAAGAATTGAATTTTGTGTCACGCCTGAGGTAGGTCATTTTTAACATTTCTATGGTCGATATCCATTTGAAGATATGGTTTTACTGAATTACAGTTACTATGTCTTGTAATTTCTATTAGATGTTGTTCACCGACTCCTTCCTTTTGCCAAATTCGATACAGCTGTCGTCCTACCAGAACGATTCGTTACTTTACGTTACCGTTACCGCCTCTTTGAACCAAGAAGAAATAGTGTCTTTGCCAACAGGGCAGTTTTTATATCATTCATTGGCTTGCTGATGCTTCCAATTTGCATTTGGCGTTAAAAATAATCTATTGCAGGTTACAAAACTGCCCCGTTTCTCCATAAGTTTTTCAAACTTTCTTACATTATTCTGCTTGAGGATCTGTTACATTTTTAATAAGCCACTTACACAATTTGGGCGTTAAAATTCGAATGATGCGACATGAAAAAATTTCCGTTGTAAACCATCAAGTGTATTTTCATTAAAAAGTTACAAGAACTTATTATACTCATCTTTACTTAAAGCAGCACAGCTGGATTCCCTTTTGGATGGGTTTTTCTGAAGCTGCCGACGTTTAGTGTCACGGGCAGCTTTTTGCAAACTCGGGATCATAGAAAGGATCCAATTTAATTTTGAATTTATTAAAAAATATTTCTTGGATTTGTTTTGCTGCCGAGTTCCACATGAACTTTACCACAGTTTCCTTGTACTCTTCAAAGTCCTTTCTTTTCATATTAAATGCCTAGTCTTGCATTATGTCAGCTACTTTTTGTAGAGGTACTGTTTCATTTATAACGGCGTATGATTTTTCTTTACAAAACTCCAAAAATTGCCTCCAAACACTAGCCTTAGGTGTTTTGGTATTGTGGGGCGCAAGTTCTCAAGGTAACTTCTAATATTTTATATATTTTCGTTTCCAAAAGGCGACATTTTTAATATACGGATAACTAGACCACCGTAAACTAAATCAACAAGGGGTCTGTCATCCTTACTTTTCATCATTCACAGCCAACTAAACAATAATTGAACAACGATATGTCGTTGGCCATCAAACTACACAAACATCGAGATGAAAATTAAAATTCCCGAATACCGCCAATGGCCAACATTATCTGGACTCCCTGTGTATATACGTACGTGGAACTGAGATTACATTTACTGCTAATAAAAAATAATCGAAAATTCTTAACAGTTGCCTTTATATTTTGTGCATCTATCGAAAATCAAAACTCGATGGCATATTATTTTCAAAATAACTACCTACAAAATCTATATTTACAATTGGTTGAGATGACCTTGCTATATTTATTTGAACCCCGAAGCAAAAAACATTTGAAGTCTGCCAAAACTCTTACACTGAATGTTATAACCCGACGGAAAGGTCACAAGACTCGATCAACACAACAACCCAGACGGTAGAATGAGTTCATTCACCGACCACAGACCAACCTTAACTTTAGACAAGGGTTAAGACGCAGGGGCGGTGAACTCCCGCCACAAACGATCTCCCTAAGGATATTTAAAATAAATAAACGTGCGTATATACTTTATTTCAATACAATATTTATACATTTCAAACTTTGATTACGCTTTCCGCTAAACACTTTTTAATTCAAACCAAAATCCTGTAAAAATGCCGAATACAAAACTGTTTCCGAGAAATATCAAGATGAAATCCACAATTATTATCGCTAATGACTTACATACAGGGTGTTAGTAAATAAGTGCGACAAACTTTAGGGGGTGATTCTTCGTGAAAAAATAATGACAGTTTGCTATATAATATACGTATGGCCGCAAATTATTCGTTTTCCGAGATACGGGGTGTTAAAGTTTTTGCTAAAATCTGACGATTTATTTATTGCTCTAAAACCGGTCGAGATATGCCAATGAAATTTGGTGGGTTTTAAGAGTTAGTTCTTGCGCATTTTTTTGGCATGCAATTAAGAATTTTATATTCATCATTGGCGCGCATACGGGTAATGATTTCATTTTTTTAAAGAAAAAAAATTCCAAACAGAAACAAATAAATAAAATAATAGATAATTTATATTTCTTCAATTTTTTTTAAATTTGGGAATTCTATCTATTATTCTATGCGTATAAACTCGTTGACCGTTAAAACCACCCACCAAATATAATTGGCATATCACCCCGAATCTCGGAAAACTAATCATTTCCGGACATACGTTTTTATAGTAAACTGTCATTATTTTTTCACGCAGAATAATCCCCTGAAGTTTGTCGCACTTATTTACTAACACCTGTATATTAATTCTTGTGCTGCTTTATTAAAAACAGTCAAAAATATATAATTGTAAACGTGAAAAAATCACTCTCCAAGATTTTCGCAGACCTTTGCGTATTAAGGTCCCTAGATCCCGAATTTCGGTCGATCTGTCTGTGCGCGACGTAACTCAAATAGTTCTTATCCAATTGACTTGAAATTTTGGTCAAAAATCAGTGGTCATAAGGAGATGAAATGGTAACATTTTGATAAAAATTCAATATGGCGGCCTCAAAAACTACTTATCAAATGGACCTCAAATTCTGCACAAAAATAAAGTACAATATAATGCTAACCTAAAAAAAATTGATATGAAGTCATTATTGCAGACAAAATGGCCGCCTAATCAAAAGTTTAAAAATTCAGTACCAACAATACTTCTAATCGAGCGGACATTTTGTTTTAGTTTTAATGCGAATACTGTACTAAAAAGTTTAAATATTCGATAAGACTCCACTTCCTAGAATAAAACCTTCATTTTACAGAGGAAAATAATAATAATTTATTTTTATAAGCTATGTAAATAAAGTCATAAAACATATATAATAAAAATGATAATATAAACAAACTAAAAAATCCGTAAATTAGCTAGTATTGCCGCGAGACGAGACAAAATTTACATTCTCGTCTCGATACCACTCAATCTCGACCTTCGAGACGAAACGACACGAGAATGAAAGGGTTGAGATGAAACGAGATTCTCGTTTATTGAAAGGTGGTCTTTGGGTTTGTATATTTTTAATCAAGTGTTTTAAAGCATCCAAACGTTAAATTCGATATGTTTATTTTCGCCTATTGTGGCTAGACGTTGTTGCGTTTTATTTTAGTGAGTTATAATAGTTTATACGAAAATTAATTAAAACTATTAGCTAAAATCATACAAGTTTAAAAACCAATATCCACTAGAATGCATCGTGTAAATATCAGGACAAAGCCTCACCTAATAGATATAAATACATACGCCTTTCCATTTCTGTCAGTGGATATTATTGCATCAATAAAATCCTTCGAATTTGTTTTACATTGCATAAATTTGTTTTTTAGAAAATGAAGTGTGTGAAGAATAATTTTTGATGATTTTAACTTTAAATTTTGAGTTTGTGCCTTTATATATATTCTAATAATGATAATACTAATAAGTATAATAATTCAAATTTTTAAACTATATGATGTACAGGCGCACGATAAATAATTATAACGTAATTTAATGTTTTTGAGTGTAGGATGTCCCGATATCCCTTCTGAACACTTAATAATTAATTTTCTACTCTTGAAGCAGAAAGTGGTTGCATTTCAAAATTACCATAACTCTTTTGTGTTAAATAAAAATTTTGTAATAAAATTAAATAAACAATATTTTCAAAAATTTTAAGAAATCTACGTACTTACCTATTTAAAATACTTCTGAAAAATTTAAAAAAAAATCTAGCACCAATCGAAAAGATTGCAGGTATTGGTCAATATTAACATCATCTTATTTTTACTTCCCTCTTAAAAGGGAAGTTTTGTAATCGTGAAAAAATCACCCTCCAAGATTCCTTCAGAAATCAAGTAATATGTAGGAATCAACTGGGAATATTTTGGTACAAATCCAAGATGGCGGAACAAAATGGCGGCTTAGCAAAACATTTAAAAATTCAGCCTGAAAAAACTGCTTAATGAACTGATTTCGAAATACAAATCCAAAACCTACCTTTCAATAGTGGCAAGTCATAAAATAATGACCTGCCTATGAACTAAATAGAACACACACTGGTTAAACTGGAAGTGAACTTTATAAACCAATACATAAAAATACTTCATATAACCTGAACTGTTAAATCTTAATTAAAATTAAAAGTTTTTAAATTTTCTCTGACCTCCTGCTTCACTGTTCACTTCTTCACTGTCAACTGAGATTTAGAAGTCAAGCTTGGCAATATACTTGAAACTTGATTGTAGACAAAGGGTGCGAGATAAGAGAAGTTTGCTTGAAAAGTTTTCGTGCTAGGCCAGTAACGATTGCAACATGTCAACACTTCACATGTTTCAATCGTTGCAATATCAAGTGTCTTCTCAGAGGTATACACACTGTCTGTCTGTATGCCTCTTAGAAGAAATAAAAGTTTAGTTCAAAAGGATATGGGTACAACAGTACAGTTAACGTAAAGTTAATTTTAACTATAGATACATTTTTGTACATTCATATAAAAAATGTAACAACAGTAGAATTTTGGAAAAAGTTAAAAGCTTTGTTTGATAATAATAGTTTTGCTAGAGAGATAAACTTGTTAAGAAGCTTGATTTCCACCTGTCTGGAGAATAGTGTTAACCAAAAGGTTGAAATTCGTCAGAAATTAGGAGGTACAGGTTTTAGCATAGATGATGAATGAAATGAATGGATCATTGTTTTTGTCTGGACTACCAGATAAATATTCTCCAATGATCATGGCCGAGGTGACAGTATGTAGACAAGCAAAATTGATACACTAGGTAAATCGTTTCCGGGTTAGTACCAGGTTAGGTGCCACCGAAAGCATCATCATTACAGCCATAACAAAAAAACAGTACAGCTCAATTACTGACAATGTAAAGGCTGTAAGCAAATCAATAGCGGGTTATCACCAGGTTAAGAGCTGGAGGCAGTTAAGTTTAAAATATTTACCTACATCAGAAGTCAAGGCAATATGGCAACACTGTAAGTATGATTTTATTTCTAATGCTATATTAAGGAGTTTTTGCATTGCAATGTTTTGAAAATTGTAGGTAATTTAGACAGTTTTTTATTTTTTTCTGGGTCAAAAATGCTTCATCCCCAAATTTTGAAGATAACAAAATTAATGTATTTAATAAAGAAACTTTTAATCCTTTAAGTGATATAATTCCATTTTTTTTAATCTTTACTGTCAGATACAGACTTTAAATTAAAATTTGAAACATTCACAAAATCCAAAATACCTACTCCTAACAATGTTTGTTAATTAACATCATATATAAGACATAGGTCTTTCTTTTATAGGCTTATTATTCCCAGTGATGTTCCCCATGGCTTTATTTTGGTTTTTTGCTTGTAACATTATGCAATTTAATAGAAATAAACTTTTTGGTTTTGTTAGAAAGCTTACCTTTAATTTACTACACTTAAGCAAAAAAAAAGTGTGGATAAAGAATTTTTTCCATTAAAAAAAAACTGAAGGATATAACTGCTATGAAATCGTTCTTTCTTTCTCCAACTGATATGAGGGAGATAAAGGAAACCATTTCTGAACTAAGGAGAAAGGGAGCTGCTGGATGTAAGAGAATGTCTGTAAGGATATTTTTGGAGCTTCCTAACGAGGCTCTAGATGTTTTGGCTGACTGCATCAATCTTTCATTTTATAGCAGTGGCTTTCCTTCTTGCCTGAGAATTGCACAGTTGTACCTCTAGAGAGGTTACCAAGAACAAACTTTAAACTACAGATATATATTGACATACTGATTTTTCATGCTCATAAATAGCTCATAATAGTTTTTACACACGTCATAAGTAAGAGATATAAATCAGGAACATATTCAGGACGATACATATAAAAAAAATTAAGTGAGATTTCTTGGGATACATCTCGATAATACCTTGGTTTTTGACGCCCATGTTGACCAAGTAGCCAAAAAAATTACAAAATCTATCTTCCTTTTAAGAAATCTTAGGGACAATGTTGATAAAACTCCTTATGGCCTTTCATGCACTATTTCAGTCACATTATAATTATGCAATACTTCCCTGGGGCCATTCCACTCAGGCAACTAGAATTTTCAAACTCCAGAGAAGGGCCATACTACAGGCCAATAGCACTATTGACCAACACTGTCTAAGAATGTAGAACAACTGGAGAAGAGAATGATGGCTTTTCTTGCAAGAAACTGGATTTTAAGATTAGACCATTTCAGCTTTCAGGCTGCAAAAGCCCAAATGATGTCATATTTTCATTTCTGGAAAAATCATATTTCAGCCTTAACACTAAAGAGGCAACAATGGCAGTGTTCTGTGACTTATCAAAAACCTTCGACTGTGTGAGTCATAATATACTGTTGCAAAAGCTAGAGTTCTATAGTTTTAGGGGTAGATCAAGGAGTGGCTTAGATTTCATCTGAATGACAGAATTCAGAATGTTTCTTTTAGTAACGTTGTGTCAGAAAGGTGCAAGTGGAATTCTGGTGTCCCCCAAGGATCAGTCTTAATTAGCCTTAACTTTTTCTAAAACAAATGTGAAGTCTTTTGGGTGTGACTTGAATAAAATTGATTTGGAGGCTAATGTCCTACAAAATCTTACTGAAATCAAAGATGTATTAAATCATACCCGAACCCATTAGGTACCTGTTTTTTTAATTAATCTTATTTTTTAATAATAGTTTATTGTAAAACATCTGAGATCATCTTTAGAAACCAAAGCTTCTTTCGACCAGAATATTAAAAATTAAAAGTATGAAATTTCTGGATTGTAATATAGGCATTTTCTCAAGTCCTGATGGAGCTTACTGAAGTGCTGTGGCATTTAATAATTAACCACCCATCACATTATAAGATATGGTGAGAGGTAGAGGATTATTATTATTATTATTATTATTATTATTATTAATCTATTAAGTTTCAAAACGAATGAATGGATATTTTCTATCACAAGTTAAGTTTCTATCGAACTATAATAATATGTGAACCAAGTTTTTACAGCAGTGCCTTCAGGATCAATATTGAATTGATCCTGATGGCACCTAACCTAACCTAAGCCCAAAAATTCAAAATGAATTAATAGAGATGATGAAGCTTTAGCTCTTAAAAATAAAATGTCCAATTTTGATTTTGTTTTTGTAACAGTTCTAATGTTTAGAATTTTATGTGAAGTTATATTAACTGAATATCAATATCTTTTATCTTTTAATCAGTTTTGTTCCTTTTCAAGTAATGCTAGCTAGAAGGTTAAAAATGAATGAATAAACTTGATTAGTTTATAAAAAACTTGCAGGGAGTTGTACACAATTGTTAAAAAAATATATTTTTATTAATGTTTAGATTTTATGTAGTCAAGAAGTTTTTTAGTCAAGAAGTTTTTTGCAAAAAAGAACAAATTTTTATAGTAAATATTCCGAAATAATAGCCCCTTCTATATTAACTGAATATCAATATCTTTTATCTTTTAATTAGTTTTGTTCCTTTTCAGGTAAAAGTAATGCTAGACTAGAAGGTTAAAAATGTATTGTATGAATAAACTTGATTAGAACCATTTATAAAAAACTTGCAGGGAGTTGTACACAATTGTTAAAAAAATATATTTTTATTAATGATTAAATTTTATATAAATTATTACCCCCACTCATTTTCCTGCCCCCGGGGGTCCCATGCTGTCTTGTTACGCTACTGCTTCAAATGTATTTAATATACCTGATTATATGATTTGACGTGAGTAAAATAAATTTTAAATTTAATTCCAACATGTATGTACCTGAAGTATATATGAAATCATATGGACCATCATTAAGATGATACACATGAAACCTAATATAAGCCAGTTTCCAACAAAACCAAATACACGTGACTAAATTTATTATAGCGATCCAGTACATTGATAATAAACAGTATTTTAGCAAATTCATTAAGAAAAAACAAACGACAGGTAGACAAAATGGCATCCATATTGCGATTATCAATGATAAAAACGGGTTTAACATCTAATTACCTAATGTCGTGTCACAATTAGGATTCCAACACCAACGGATGCTATATAACTGCACTATTTTCAAAGTTTTTTATATTTTTGGTATACATAGTGAAAATGTGATGAAAATGTTTGGGAACAAAGCGCAAAAATCCACTGATTTACGCACCAAGCAGAAACCCACTTCTATTAAAAGTTCGCTCACAACTGGTTAGGTCAGCTGTTTGTCAAACATGACAAAAGGAAAGATGAACAGAAGAGAGAGACAAAAACAACCTAAGCGTAGTTGCCAAGTTTAGTAGTGTTCTTCGCCTTGGGTAGGTTCGAAAATGTAGAACAAAGGTATTATTTTACCTTTGCCCCCTATTCAGATTAACTTTTTTGAATCGTAAATATTGGGTATTAGGTGTGAATTATTGTGATACATTTATACTATTGCGTTCAAGTAATTCTGGTAGGGCCTCTCTAAAAGACACCTATAAAGGGGGAATGTTTTGTGATAACTACAGGCGCGGATAGGATTTCCAAGATAGAAATTGAACAATAAATAGCAATACGTATGCCACACCAGAAGGGATAGTGCATGTCTTACATTTATTATTAATTTTTTTTTAAATCAAAAGTTTAAATCGGAACTTTCAAGATTGCTAAATGATCTGCATTTATTCTTTATATTTATTGGGGGGCGCGCACTGTTTTACGCTTCCCTGCGCATATTCCTTTTGTACAGCCCTAGTCGGACTTAATTCTTCAGCAAGATCCGTAGGGGTCAAATCGGGCTAATATTTGTTATCGGTGTATACGTGGCTAATGACAGTCTTGGTAAGGCCGAATCTAATTACCCGGCTAAATTTTTCCAGGCAAATCGTTTGAATATCTGCTTCTATTTAGAAGATAATATAATAGAATGGGTTTAACTTTACAGAAAGCAATTTATTTTTTGAGATTTACTGACACCAATTTATCTAAAGATATGCTTTCTTTGAATATATTTCGTGATTTAATTTACTGTTAAAACATAATTTTTAACTAGAATACACTGTGTGATAAAGTTATGTTGGTAAACAACACTGTTCAAATAAATCAAAAATTACTATAACATATAAACTTTAAATTGTTATTAAGTAAAAAAGACCGGGTTGAATTTATTAGTAATCAGAAATAAATTACTTTCAATAATAATAATAATAATAAGAAGGAACAAGAGGAATTTGCAATGACAACACAAGAAGGTGCAGAAAGAATCAAATACACGCATAATTTGAGATGTCCTGAAATAGATAACATTCATAACTTCTGGTACAAAGAGTTTACCTCCACACATGAAGCTCTCATTCGCCAAATTAATAAAATTATTTTAAAACCTAGCACACTCCACAGTTTTTTCAACCAAGGAATAACATACCTTAAACCCAAAAACTCAGACACTAAGAACCCGTCAAATTACCGACCTATTAAGTGCCTTCCAACCCTATATAAGATCATCACAGCCACAATTACCAGGAGAATAGAACAACACCTAGCACACAATTCTAACGGAAGAGCAAAAAGGGTGCAAGAAAAACAGCCGAGGAGGCAAGGAGCAGCTAATTATAGACAGCGTCATCATAGAACAAACCAGGAAAAATCATTTCACACTGGTTACATAGATTATAAAAAAGCCTTTGATATCAATATCCTATATTTGGCTAACCAGGTACTAGTATTAAACAAAGTCAATCAAAACGGAACGTCCAGAAATTGGTCATTTTGAAAACATGTAACATCGTTGGATCATTTCTTAATAAACAATAGTTGTTTTTTTTTGTCCTGACTTGGTATAATCCCGTCAATATAAAATACAACCACAGGAATACTGTGAGACAACAATATAATAATATAAGGTATTAATTTTCATATATAAATTACATATATAGATTCAGATATAGAAAATAGCAAGAAAACAATACTATATAAGTTATATATTAGAATTCGTTTCGGAAACCCCCTAAACAAATGTTAAAAATAATTTTAGTTCATATTTATCAAACACGCAAATTTCTATCCAAGAGAAAAAATAGCGCAACAATTCGGGCGCGAACGGAAGTATTTTACATTCGTTATTAAATAAATTTGTCACCGTAGTAAACGGTAATAGTAAATGCTTCAAAGCATTCTTTCCTTTATTATACGATTTATAAATAACGGCAAAAATAAAAATTATTTTAAAAGCGGTAATAGTAAGATTCTTTCTGAACCAAAGTAAATGTTTTCATTGACCATGTGGAGGTTTTTCACGCCGGCGATCGACTTAAATTTCCGCTCTAAATTATGACCCAAAATACCTTATGTTGTTAACCCGGCAATGTCTTTTAACTACCCTTCTCATTAATTTTTATCATGAAAGTGACGTCTTTAACCGTTCAAAAATTTTGAATTTTATCGTAAAAACGCGCAATTCATTTTGTTCTTTCGAAATGTATCACGTGTTGGAGAACAAACTTTAAACCCACTATGGGTAATTTGCCTCACCCCCGAATTTTGGAGGTCAAGTTTTTTCAAGTGGAACCGTTAATTATGCAGTTTCTTGTTTGTAAGCATTTATTTTCATATCAAGGCACACATTTCAAAGCTGCCTTAAAGGAAATAAATAACTTCATACACCAAGCAGCTCTAGATGAATACATTTGCCTTTTTGTTCTGCACATTTTACTAAAGCAATTCATTTAGATTGGCTAAGCAGGTTCTCACATACAAGAAACTTTACACCTTTTAACAATCCATTTAAATTATCAGTTTTGTAAAGATTAATTTATCATATCAAGGCACACATTTCAAAGTTGCCTTAAATTATATATCACTAGGTATGATATAACATTGCCAAATTTAAAAAAATTAAGATACAACATGAGAGTAACTTTTTGGTGGCACTTTTATGGGTTTAAAGCAGACCTATTAAATATACATTATTTGTCTCTTTAACAATAAATAAAACATAAAAAAAAATTTTAATAGAGAAAATTTAATTTATCTTAGGTAAAAAAAAAATTATATCTTTTAAAATCTAAAATAGCAAAGAAAATGTTTGTAAACTACACTGTTATAATTTTTTTTCAGACTTCATTGATTAATGGCCCTTTCCGAGAAGCTTTTGATTTAGCATATTATATATCACTAGGTATGATATAATATTGCCAAATTTAAAAAATTAAGATATAACATGAAAGTAACTTTTTTGGTGACACTTTTATGGGATAGTCTCACGAAGCAGACCTGGACCTAAGTTATATACATTATTTTTCTCTTTTAACACAATAAATAAAACATAAAAAAAATTAAAAGAGAAAATTTTATTACTTAAACGTGTAAAAACAAAAATTATATCTTTCAAAATCTGAAATAGCAAAAAAAAATTTTTGTAAACTACACTGTTATCATTTTTTTCCAGACTTTTTTATTCCACCACTGACTAATGGCCCTTTCTGAGAAGCTTTTGCTTTAGCATCTTGCAATGCTTTCTGTTGCTCTTTTAGTTTCTGTTTCTGAGCAATGTCATCGTCATCCAGCTCCCTCTGGTCTTTCTTTGGCTGTTTTAAAGGTTTTTTCTTTCCTCCTTCACGACCAGACATCTAAAAATAGAAATAAAGTCTAATTGACATAGGTGGATTCATTCTGAAATTTGGGCAATAAATTTATATACACATATGGTGTTACAGTCCTATAGAGGGAGTAGGATTTCCTTTGGAACGATATCCAGACCTATGTGAATAGGTTTTTCAGGTTCTGGGAAGCATAAGAGGTTGGGAAGTTGATTGGGGTAGACTGCAAAGGCCAATTTCCTTTACCAATTAGTAATGTCTATGATAATTCTTTAAATCAAAAGTAAAGCATGTGAAGCAACAGTTCATCTTAATTTTCTTATAAATCGTCCTCTTTCAATAACATTCTATTAGGTATTCTCAAGATATTTAAAATGATTGCCTTTAATTGGATAGGCATATCCAGACCTATGTGAATAGGTTTTTCATGGGTTATGGGAAGCAATAAGGTCTAAAGTGAAACCACTATTTTCAATTGCAACGTTTCAATTACATTAACACTTTACCAATTAGTAATGTCTATTAGATAAATTAGATTAAAAGCAAAAGTAAAGCAATGTGAAGCAACAGTTAGTGTAAAAACCTGAATAATGGACATTTACACAATAAATAAATAAACATATACACATTTTACTGACGTAGGAACTACACAAACTTTTAGGACGGACACAGCACGTTTACTTATCAACAACTGAAAGTGTTTGTTTTGGTTTGGGGTTAAGAACAATTACAGTCGCATTCAGCCGTACAGTGGGTCAGAATTGTACTAGATTGTGGTCAGACATAAATTAACTAATTATATAAGGTTTCTGCCATAAAATAATGTCCATTTTGTCAAGTTTACCTCAATACGTAATGAAACCTATTAAAAATAAAAAATATATACAAATATAAGTAAAAACTTTTAAGGGTAAATACAAACAACGATTTAAAATTTAAAAATAAAAATAGTTTACAAAATATATATAAATATAAAATTAAGTCATATCACCCAAGATACTATTTGTTGTTTACAATAATTAGAGGAACGCTCAAGTCATATTGTAATGTTTGATTTTTTTTTATTATTATATAGTTTTAAAATGTTACTGTAAATATTGCTAAGACCTTGTGTATCGGTTCTAAGATTTACACAGTCGTTCAAATTTATATGGATCATTTCACTTATAATTCTTTTTGAGTAGTTTCTCTCAGAATCTAAGATTTGTATATTATCAAATTGAAATATATGACCTGTTTGAAAGTGATGTCGTGAGAGAGCAGTTTTGTCTTTGTCTATCATACGGCTATTATTACAGTCATATTTGTGTTGGCTTGAGCGCTTCCCCAAGTACTATGTCCGACATATAATTTATTACATTCGCAAGGTATGCAATAAACGACATTTGATTTTTTTTCTTTGGATGTAGGGTCCTTTAACGTTGTATATAACACATTTGTGGTTTTCTTATTGTAAAACGCTAATTTTGCATTGGTGTCTCTGAGACAATTGTCAATTTTTTGTGAAAGACCATTAATATATGGAAATCTAAAATATTTCTTCTCATTATTTATGTTATGTTTTCGTGTCTTATATTTATTAATAGATCTATTTATAAAATTCAACGGGTAGTTGTTTTGTCGAAGGATAGTTTTTATTTTTGTGATGTTCTAGACATAGAAGTCATCAGAAATATTGATGGGTCAATTAAAACTAAAAAAACCCAGCAGCTCAGGTAATTACTTAAAAAACCACCCAGTATCCAACAAAAAAGGAATAATTAATGGCTTATTGCATATATTAATTTTAGGTCTTTCACAAAAAATTGAATTTTATAAATGTCTATTAATAAATATAAGACACGAAAACATAACATAAATAATGAGAATGCAAAATTAGCGTCTTTCACAAAAAATTGACAATTGTCTCAGAGACACCAATGCAAAATTAGCATTTTACAATAAGAAAACCACAAATGTGTTATATACAACGTTAAAGGACCCTACACCCAAGGAAAAAAAATCAAATGTCGTTTATTGCATACCTTGTGAATGTAATAAATTATATGTCAGACATACGAAACAGTACTTGGGGAAGCGCTCAAGCCAACACAAATACGACTGTAATAACAGCCGTATGATAGACAAAGATAAAACTGCTCTCTCACAACATCACTTTCAAACAGGTCATATATTTCAATTTGATAATATACAAATCTTAAATTCTGAGAGAAACTACTCAAAAAGAATTATAAGTGAAATGATCCATATAAATTTGAACGACTGTGTAAATCTTAGAACCGATACACAAGGTCTTAGCAATATTTACAGTAACATTTTAAAACTATATAATAATAAAAAAAAATCAAACATTACAATATGACTTAAGCGTTCCTCTAATTGAATCGGTCATTTTGAAAAGGGGTCACATCCACTTTTTTGACATTTTCATTTTTTGGCGAATTAACATTCAGTATACCTAGATGCATCAAATCCCGATGAAAACGGGGCATCTTTCAAAATTCTTACCGCCCGCCTATACACGCCACACAAAAATCAGTTCATTTCGAAAACGGGTCATCTTCTGGAGATAACCTCTTCTCAAAATGAATCGTGGTTTGTCCCCCACCGCCAACGTTTTATTATTTCGCGGATGATGCAATCTATCCAGTAGGCGTAATTGTTCAGACGTGTTTGTTTAGAGGCGGTTTACGTATCGCATTAGGGTTGCCAACCGTCCTTTATTTGAAAGGACAGTCATTTATTTGAAAATTAAGTCCTTTGACCTTTGAAAAGGTGTCAAAGGACTATAAATGTCCTTTAAAATCCAAACATATTTGAATTATTAAAAATAAATCCTTTTTACGACTAAAAAATTAGTTATTTAATTTTTTTAAGGTTGTTATTTATTGTGTATGTCCTACAGTTGGCAATGGCAACATTGGCAACACTTGAAAATGTCAAAAATGTCGGTGATTCCCCGTGCATGTCTCGGCGCGAATTCCCGCAAAATTCGCGATATTTTCTTATTGGTAGGTAATAGGTTGGCCTATGCAGAGCGTTTATTTTTTTCTCTTTGTGTGTTATTTATGTATGCAGTTTAAAATATAGTGTTTTATTCTATTATCTTAAAGGTAAGTGAAAACTCTTTTAAGTTTAAGCAAAAACATTCTATAAAAAATAATGTTATTTTAACATTTCTGATTTCTGTATTCACTAATTGTTTCTGAATTCACAATTGACGTGCGCTATTTATTTTATAGATAATTATGAACAAGAACAATGTTAAAGGCGAACCCAGTGATGGTGAGGCTTCAAAGTCACAGCCATCTACATCTACCTGTCCTTCCACTCCGCCCAAGAAAAGAAAAAGACTTTGTGTATTTAACAAAGCATGGCTAGAAGTTAAGGAATATGCCGCTTGGCTCAAGGAGGGAAAACATATAAATGAAGCACGATGCACGATGTGCAATAATTATTTTTCTATCGGCTCTATGGGAATATCATCTGTAAAGCAACATATGGAGAGTGAGGGCCATAAAAAGCGCAGCCAAAGTGCAAAATCATCCAGGGTCATGAAAACATTTTTTGCGAAAAAAGACACAAAAGAAGAAGGTATGGTTATATCGTCTGAGCTTGTTCAGGTTTTTCATGCTGTTAAACACCATATATCATATAACTCAACTGACTGCCAGATTAAATTGAATTCAAAAATTTTCACAGACTCAAAAATTGCCCAAAAATTGTCATGTGGAAGAACAAAATCAGAAGCATATGTTACAAATATTCTTGGTCCATTTTCAATTGAAAACGTTTTATTTGCTTTAAAAGATGTATTTTTTTCCATACAAATAGATGCTTCAAATCGGAAAAATAGAAAATTGTTTCCATTTGCATTCAATATTTTTCTAAAAGTGAAGGACTTACAAATAAAATCATTGATTTTTACGAAAATCCCGATGAGTCAGCCAATGGAATGTTTAAAGCGGTTCAGAAGTCGCTAGGGCAATTGGGTTATCTTTATTAAAAGTATCTTCATTAAATGCCGACAATACCAACGCAAATTTTGGCAAAAATCATTCATTATATACAAATCTTCAAAGCGCAAATCCAAACATTTTAAAAGCTAATTGCCATGCGCATATTTTACATAATTTCTTCAAACATTCTCTGGGTAATTTAGATTTAGACGTAGAAAACCTTGTCTTAAAAATATACGCGCATTTTTCTCAATCAGCAAAAAGGCGAGAGGAATTGCAAGATTTCTGCCTATTTGTTGAAAGTACTTATAAAGAGCTTTTACGTCATGTAGTCACTAGATGGCTTTCTATGGGACCATGTATTGAAAGGCTTCTTGTAAATTGGCAAGGATTATGCTCTCAGTGCACAAGAAGCATGTTCCAAGCAACTTAAAAACATTCTAAATATTTTTCCCGATTCAATAGAAGTGCCTCTTAAAATAGAAATTTACCTGTTATTTATACATAATATTTGTGAAGTTTTTGAAAAAACAATAAAAAAAATTGAATCAAATAAAACAACAGCATGTGAAATTTTTCAAATTATGACTGATTTTAAAAACCAATTAGAAACTAGAAAAAATGAGAAGTTTTTTGGTTATGAAACTGGTAAAACGTTAAAAAATGAAAATGTATTTGCACAAGATAGAGAACTTATGATAAAAGACTTTTTAGGTTTTCTTGACGGGGCAATACATTATTTAAATAAATGGTTCAACTTTAACAAAGATAATTGGCTTTATATTATTTCAAATTTGTCCTTAAAAGAGAAATGTCCAGGATTTAATGATTTGGTGCAAATTATTGAAAAATGTAACTTAAAAGATCAGCTAAATGTAAACATGGACCTACTATTTGAAGAAATGATTTCCCTAAAGGAAAATTTTGATTTAATTAAATGAAACGAACATTTTCCAAAATCTTGCTCTAGTGACAAGTGGCACTTTATTTTTAAAAATATTAATAATTGTGATTTTAGTAATTTATTTAAAATAATTTCATTTTTTATGAGTATTCCTGCCTCATCGGCATTTCCAGAGAGAGTGTTTAGTGTGGTAAATTTTAAGTGGTCCGATGAGAGAAACAGATGTAGTATTGATTTAATTAAAAAGGAATTGTACATATATTTTAATATAAACGAAAATTGTGCCCAATTTTTTGATAGTGTAAAAAACAATACAAGTTTACTTCAAAAAGCAAAAACTCAAGAAAAATATAAATTTAAAAAAGTTTTGTAGACCTAAATGTTATTTTTTTGTATGTAGGTTTTTATGCTGTTATTTAGTAGAAAACAGAATTTATGTTTTGTGTTTGTGTTATCTTCTTTTTATGTAAAAAAATGTTAATAAAAATTATTGTAACAAAGTTTTTTTATTGTTAATTTTTTAAATTAAAAAATATTATGAAAAATCATTGGCTATTACATATTAGGATTTGTCATCTTTAGATTTACGCCGAAACTTCTACACAGAATAAAAAAAAATGATAAAATGGTGAATGCGCAAAAAAAATATAGCTTGCGGCGCATTTTTATTACAGTAAGCAATTATTTTCTAAAATGTCCTTTATTTTGAAATTTGAAAGTTGGCAACCCTATATCGCATGTCAAAATGTCGTCTAGTAGTGAAAGCAGTGAGACATCTCCTCCTACCAAACGGAAGAAAGGTGTTAAAAATACGAACAGTTATAAGCAAATTTCGATTAAAAACGCAAAAGTTACTGGAAAAGAACACCGTAATTATGCGGGCAAACTTATAGCTCCACGAAAAACTGGAGAGCCATGCCGGTAAGTTGAAATGTCCCAAATTTAGTATATTGTGCCAGTCATGCCCCTAATAATGGGACCGAAAGAAGAGCTTGAACATCATTGATTAGTATCGAATTCAAGCGATTGACCGGTTGGTTCAGTTGACATTAACAATGCATTATACAGGGTTTTCCCGTATATTTTAACACCTACCTAGAGAGTTTATTTGAATAGATATCGAAATTTCGTAAATACAAAAGTTGCAGGGTTTTTTATGAATCGTCAGAATTTGATAACGTAAATGCGAAAATATTTTCGGAAATGTCAAATTTTGACAGGTTGATAGTTTTTTTAAATGGAACACCCTGTATATTATCACGAATTCTTAAAGACCTTCTTTTTCTGATTTCAAATATATATACTTTTAATACATTCCGTGCATTAGTTTTTGACATATAAGTGTTTAAATATTTAAAAAATGCTAAGTTAATTTCCGCTGAAAAAAGTCAGCCGTGATCAAGGAAACGATGTATTAAAAGTATATATATTTGAAATCAGAAAAAGAAGATCTTTAAGAATTCGTGATAATATACAGGGTGTTCCATTTAAAAAAACTATCAACCTGTCAAAATTTGACATTTCCGAAAATATTTTCGCATTTACGTTATCAAATTCTGACGATTCATAAAAAACCCTGCAACTTTTGTATTTACGAAATTTCGATATCTATTCAAATAAACTCTCTAGGTAGGTGTTAAAATATACGGGAAAACCCTGTACGTCAATCGAATGACATTTAACGTTTAAAACATGGTTATCACTTGAATTCGACTTAAGTTGACGGTAACTGTGAATTATACTTTTTTTTTCAGCTGCCCTCGTAAATGTTTCTTGTTAGTATCTAACGATATAATGGATCAAATGATAGAAAAAATCAACAACTTGAAATCCAAAGATGAGCAGGATATTTTTCTTCAAGGCCTAATAGATGTAAGTACGCCAAGGAATTGCAATAAACGAATGTCTGAAGACGAACTTATCACTAAAAGTAAATCCAAAATGAACAAATTCAAAACAAACACATTTTCTTACCATATTGAGTGTAACAACCGCCTGAATGTTTGTCGTGCAGCTTTCCAGTCTTTCTACGGAATTTCGAAAAAAAGAGAGCGTCTCTCTTCTTTGAAAAGTCAATGCAAAACACCTCAAGACAAACGAGGAAAATCTGCTGGTTCTCGAAATAAACTGATGCCAGGTGAAGTTTGCCAGAAGATCCATAACTTTATTGACAATATTCCAGTTAATGAAGTGCATTATTCAAATACTACCAAGAAATACTTATCTGCTCAGCTCAATGTTAAGATAATGCATGCCATGTTTCTGGCCAAGCACCCAAAATGTGTCAAAATGTCAAATATAAGTTTTTTCTGAAATACTTCCATGAGAACTTCAACTTATCATTCGGTCGCCCGCAGATCGATGTCTGTTCCAAGTGTGAGGAGTTAGGTGTAAAATTGAGGGACCCTCATCTGAATGAAACCGCCAAGCGAGTTGTAGCTTCAGACCTTATGGTACACAAGAGGAGAGCAAAAAATATTTCATGAAAATCGACGAAATTAGAAAATTGTGCAAAGAAAATGAAAAGGTGGCTGCTCTATGTTTTGATTATATGCAAAACCTACCACTTCCATTTTTACCCTTACAAGAGGTCTTTTACTTTCGGCAGTTATGGGTAAACGAATTTTGCGTTCACAACTTCAGTACTGAAAAAGCAACTTTTTACTCCTACCATGAAGGCGAAGGACACAAAGGCCCAGACGAAGTTTGTTCCTTCTTAAATGACTACATTAACAACAGAATTCCCGAAAATGTAGAAGAACTGCATCTATTCTGTGACGGATGTCCGGGTCAAAATCGGAACAACACCATGATACGATATCTCTTGGCTCTTGTAATGACAAACAAGTTTCAGAAAATCACAACCTACTTTCCACAACGAGGGCACTCATTCAATGACTGTGATAGGGATTTTGGCACCATAAAAAGGAAAATTCGTCGCCTCGACCGGATCTTCTCTGTAGGAGAATATGAAGACCTAATCGTTTCTTCATCTACAAGCAATAAGTTTGACGTAAGACATGTTACTCACGTAGATATAGCTGGATTCAAACAGTGGTGGCCGGATTTTTTTAAGAAAAAAGTGTTGTCTACACGAAGTCTTGGCAGACAAGTTCCTAAAGAGGAAAAAGTTAGTTTCACTATCAACTCCTTTTATGAATTCAGCTTCAACTCGGAAAATGTGGGTGTCGTCTTCGCCAAACCATACATTGGCAGCATTATTGAGGAACGTTTTCTTCTTCTGAAAACTCTACAACGAGGCATTTCGGCAATAGTGGTGCCCGATCCTCAGAATTTTCCTGCCTATCAAGGAAAAGTTCCGATAAATGTAAAGAAAATTGAGGATATAAAGAAGCTTCAGCAATATATTCCAGATGAATGCAAGGCATTTTATGACACTATCTGCGAATGGCCCACTACCACCGCTGAGGAAACGGAGGAAATTTGAAAAATGTTTTGTGTTTGTACTAAAATGTATTCTCCACCACTTTTTTGCCTAATAAAAACAATGTTATTTATATGCTATTTTGATTTTATATACTTTGTCATTTTGAAAACGGGTCATCTCTTTTTTCAAAAATGGCAGTTTATAACCACTTTTAGAAAAAAAAACATGTTTTTATTGAATCGTTCTCTTAAAAGTTCATGTTTTGAGGCAAACAATACCTTACCACAGATTGTTTTCAACTAGTATCACAGATAGAAAGTTTTTTATCTCTCCTGTAAAATTTAAAAAAGTAGATGTGACCCCTTTTCAAAATGACCGATTCAATTATTGTAAACAACAAATAGTATCTTGGGTGATACGACTTAATTTTATATTTATATATATTTTGTATACTAATTTTATTTTTAACTGTATTTTAAATAGTTGTTTGTATTTACCTTTAAAAGTTTTTACTTATATTTGTATATATTTTTTATTTTTAATAGGCTTCATTACGTATTGAGGTAAACTTGACAAAATGGACATTATTTTATGGCAGAATACCTTATATAATTAGTTAATTTATGTCTGACCACAATCTAGTACAATTCTGACCCACTGTACGGCTGAATGCGACTGTAATTGTTCTTAACCCCAAACCAAAACAAACACTTTCAGTTGTTGATAAGTAAACGTGCTGTGTCCGTCCTAAAAGTTTGTGTAGTTCCTACGTCAGTAAAATGTGTATATGTTTATTTATTTATTGTGTAAATTTCCATTATTGAGGTTTTTACACTAACTCAAGATAAGCCTATTAGATTGTTTTACGGCTTTTAATCCAATTTATCTAATTTGTCCCCAGAGTTTGAAAAAATGTTAATGTAACGTTGCAATTGAAAATAGTGGTTTCACTTTAGACCTTATTGCAGTCCCATAATCCACGAATTCAAGTTACAATTGCCTTTAATATAACTTTAAATTCAGAAATAATCATAAGTACAGACTTTTTCACATAGTTGCAAAAAAATATTGCAAGTGAAACACCTAACTTTTACTCAGTTAAAGATGTAAATTGGACAGATGACCAAAATGCTCTGACAGTAACTTTGTCATGTCTTTTTAAATGGTCCGTATTGATTATTTTGCTTTAAATCATCCATAATTTGTTTTAAAAAAAGTTTATTAAAAACTCAGACAAAAATTGAGTGCATTTGAGAATGATGTGTTTCTCATGGAGGCCTATCAGAAACAACATCCTTAAGTAAAAATTAGTAAAATGTTAAAAAAATTATTACTAAAAAACTAATTGCCTAAACCATAAATATTGTATAAAAATCAAGAGTTCTATAGGAAAGAATTGGTAACATTTTGGTATGAATTCAAGGTAGCAAACGTTTAAAAAATCAGCCTGAAAGACTACCTATTTGATTAATTTAAAATTTTGTGCAAGTCTTAAGAGTCATATATACAGTATGCCAAACTAAACTGAACACTAGTTTGATCACTAATAACTTTTTTATTCATGAAAGTATTAAGCTGATTTTTGGATATGCTAAAGACAGAAGTGAATATAAATATTATCTACACTGCCATACTTACAAAGATGTTTCAATAACTGTGCAAATTATTATTACAATCAAATTTTTGAAAGTTTGCATACAGTAATTTTTTTTCGTAAATGTTGAATATAAAAATATTTTTTCATTGGGATGTATTTTTTTTACTTTACTTTCATCCAGTTGGCTTTGAAATAAAAACAAGTAACAGTTTGTCAAATACTTAGTAAGATTTAAAATGACAAGTTCATTAAGAACGTTGTAAGTTTTAGTTACACAATTTTAACAATAAATTAAAGAAATATTCGGAAAACTTAAACATGTGTGTGAAAATGCATTTGGCTAGAGATAAATAACTTTTAGAATGAACAAGAGGAGTATTGCTGGTTTGATAGAGAATATAATTTTGGACAGAAGTAATGATAATAAGGTATTAAAATCTGTAAAGCTGGAGGATATAGCGGAATTTAGGACAAATAGAAACACTAGCTATAGATAGAAAGAAAGCAGTAGTAAAAAAATAAATTTAAATATGCTAGAATATTTTGCAAATCTGATTATCAAAAATTCAATAAAAATTGCATTAAATCAAATTGGGAAGATGTATTTATAAATCCTGAACCTTTACCTTAAAATTAAAAAACCAAATGTTACCTTCTTACTTATTGGAGAGAGTATTATAATTATGACATTTCAATATTTAACACATTCTAAATATGATTTTTTATTTTCAACAAGTCTCAAGTAGCCAGTCCCAAAATGTAGTGTATTTTAAAGGACTGAGTAGTTATAATGAACTAACTAATAATATAAAATATATCAGAAGTTTGAATTTATTTAGGAAATCACTAAAACTAAACACTAAAAAACTTCTTGAGTACCATAATTACCAGTAGCCATGTCGCTTGTTTTAAATGATGAAACCTCACTATTTAAATTTATAATATTTGTGAGTTCTGTATGTTTGTTTGAATTTTATATTGTAGTTTTTTTTTGTATTTATATGTACCCTTTTTGACTGTATATAATAATATACATATATGTAATAAGAACTGTTCTCATTTATTTATTTTGCATTTTTAATTTATGTATTTTTGTTTATTGTGACTTTATTTATAAACAAGCATATATTATATATTATATTAGCTTGAAATTAGATAAAGGATTTATATATAGTATTGATAACTTAAGAAATACCAAAATAATTTAAGGTATGCACTAGGAATATGTCTGCCTTCATTATTAGTAACCTCCAGCAGTCTTCTTCTCCACTATCTATTGGAATTGTTTATAACAATTCACGAAATATCTTTACAGAAAAGTAAACTACAAACTAAAAAGCACCTGTTCTGACCCTAACATCTTATTTGATTTCAAATTTGAACTATGAAGGAGTACGAATTCAACATGGCAGAACAAAATGACGTGCTTAAAAAAACCAGTCAAAAAAGTACTTATTCAATTAATTATACCCAAAAACCAAGTGGGATAGAAGCTGGAAAGTATTGTTATAAATCCAATATGGTTAAACAAAATGGCGCCCAATAAAAACAGGTCCTCTGTATATATAGAATGTATTCAATTTCCTATGCTGTTTGACAAGAAGTCATTATACACTAATAAATTTAGAGCAAAGTAAATTACTGCGCAATGACACAACTATTAAATAAGATAAGTGGTCTGTTATGCTGATTCCAATGTACAGGAAACTTGACATCTCATGTTATTGACAAATGTTCTATTTGACTTAGGTCCTTCTGTTTTGTTATGAAAATAGGATGTATTATTTGAACAGATTTAACTATGTAAGAAGTATGTGTACAGGGTGTTCCACATCTACCTTCCTTGTATTTTGGAAAAATTAAAACAGCCAATCGATGTATTTTTTCTTGTAAATAAAAATATCATCGAAAAAATATGATAATGTAATTTTTAAATGGAATGTATAAAAAATTTTTGGAAAGAGTGATTTTTTTTATGTCCGTTCTGATTAAAAGATTTGATTTTGCATAAGATTTACATTTTAATGTTTTACAAACTAAAATTTTAGTTCACCTGTTTAAAATATACGATAGGTTGGTATAGGTGATCAAGGTAAAATGACGTTTAAGGTCAATAAAAAATGACATTATTTTAATTATTGTCGAAGTCTTCACCTAAAAAATATATATTTGATATTACTCTTTGGACAGAGACTATTATGCGATTTTACAAGTGCCAGAAGAGAAGCAAGAAGAAGATTTATTGCAAATTTTCATAGAAATATATCCATCAATACAATTCTAAGGATAAAAAACCTATTTGAGGAAAATAAAACTTTACATGATAGAAAAAGAAATATACAAAGAAGAAGAAATCGAGACCAGGCCATTATAAATTATTTTCAAGTTAATCCAACCAAATCTATTTCGGATGCAGTTCTTCAGTGTATTACTGTTCAAATCAAAATTCATAAATTTAGGCCTTTTCGTATCCTTCCACTTCAGCACCTAACACCGACACAAAAAGAACTTCGCTTCCAATTTGTTTCTCAAATGGTAATTCGGCAAGAAAACGAAGACCCTGATTTATTCAAAAATATTACGTGGACCGATGAAGCTACTTTCACAACATCGGGAGTATTCAACAGACATAATAGTCACCACTGGGCCGTTGAAAATCCAAAAAAGTTCCAGACTATTAAATTTCAAGGAGGAATTCTATTCATGTTTGGTGTGGGATAAAAAACAATAAAATTTTGGGACCAATATTTTTTAACGGGACTTTAAATGGGCACAGATATTATGAGTTTTTAGAAAACGAAATTGAAAATTTTTGGAAGACTTACCATTGGCAGAATATCAGAATTTAATTTGGCAACATGATGGGGCACCGTGCATGATGTGGTTCAATTTTTAAATCGGCGCCATAACGAATGGATAGGGCGAAATGGAACATTTTCCACCAGTTTTGGATACATTTTTTTGGGGCCATTTGAAGAACGATACAGACAACGACAAAATATTCAAGAGATCATGGAAAAATTGTCATAAACCGCCTTAACCAGGAAAATCATATTGTAACAGCAAGTTTAGAATACAAAGGGGTTATATGTTGTTTCGAGAAAAACGGCGGTCACATTGAAAACTTATGTTATTAGTAGTTTTATTTTATTATTTAATAATTATTTTTTATTGAATTTCTTTTTCTATCATGTAAAGTTTTATTTTCCTCAAATAGGTTTTTTATCCTTAGTAATGGATATATTTCTATAAAAATTTGCAATAAATCTTCTTGCTTCTCTTGCATTTTCTTGGCACTTGTAAAATAGCATAACAATCTTAGTCTCTCGTCCAACATTTCGATCAGAGTCAAATATATATTTTTTAGGTACATAATTAAAATAATGTCAATTTTTATTGACAAAGCATTAATATTATACCTATAGAACCTATTATTTTAAACAGGTCTAAAATTTTAGCTTGTAAAACATTAAAATGTAATATAAACAGCTAAAAAATCAAAAATCAAAAACATAAAAAAAATATCTTTCCAAAAATAAAAAAACGAAATTTAAAAAACACCTAAGTTTAACTAGAAATATTTTTTCGATGACATTTTTGGATTTTGAATTTTTCCAAAATACAAGGAAGGTCGAAAATAGGTCCCTGTTCAGTCCTCGCTGGAACACCCTGTACATCTATTCTAAAAGTAAAAATAGGTATAAATATCTGATTGACAAGTAATATTCATAAAAAATGGGAAGCCTACATAAGATTTAAAGAAACAAGAAATGTAGTGAACTATAATTTATTTAGAAGTTTAAGGAGTCAATATTTAAGAAGGCACAAAATATATTCTCAGTATATTAATGAGACAGAGGTGGGAATAAAGCAAAACTCAAAAGTACTGGAAATTTGTACATACTAAATATGAAAAAATGCCTGATATAATGAAACTATACACCAAGAAAACACAAATAATGGGGGTAAAATAGCCACTTAATTTTCTAAACATTTCTCCTCTGTATACTGTAAATCAAACAATAAGAATTCTAACACAGATTATACGTTGTCAAACTCCATAGGAAATAATTTTATAACTACCTTTTACATACCAATTACAGAAATTATGTTTAAAGGGGCTCGTCATGCCATACTTATGGAAAACGGTTGAGGAGATTCTTTGCAACATAGATAAATACTTATTTAACACACTTTTTCTTCCAGTCCATTTTCCACCACATGTAGAGTACAACAAGGAATACATCTCGCCCTATTGCTATTGAATATATTTTAGTAATGATGTTATAAATAAAATAAAAATGGCTTTATTGTAATTTTAAGAAAATTTAAATTACAATTGGCGGAGTTGAAGCCAAACTTCCTATCTCAACCAGCAGGTACATTACATGAATTAATATTATACAAGATATTGTTTTATCTAAGTGACTAAAATATAAAACATATAAAAAATACAGTCAATAGGGTTTTCTAATTGAATTAATTAGCTCACAACCTGCAAAACAACCCCTTTAAGAGGGCAGAGAAAGAGAAAAAAAAGCAAAAATTATAATAAGAAATTTAAAAATAAGTTTATAAATTATTGTTCTAACTGCTTTTTTAAACCTGTGACCCGAGGCATCTTTTAAATAAGCAGGTACTTTATTGTACATCTTTGATATTTGCTAAGAAAAGGACCGCTCATACATCGAAGTAGGATGTATAGGTGCAGTCAAGGTGTTTTTATGCCTCAGGTCTAAGTTATGTGCATCATACCTGAATTTTCTGGTTTTGACCTCTGTCTGTTGTGACTGTGTCCAACCAAAAAACAAAATTTGTGATTTTGCTGGATTTATTTCCAAGCAATGCGCCCTTGACGCTCTCATTTATTTATTTATTTATATATTCCCACGGGCATATAACCCATTACAAAGAAAAAATGTTAGATTATATACATATTACAAAATGCAAATTAATACACACATTAACAGTTAGTCACTTTATCACATTTGAACAGAGAAACAAAATACAATCACAAAGTCTATATTACAAATTAAGACGATTCAATCCTTTTAGAAAGACTGTGCGGGAATTAAAAAAGTCCAAAGAAGAAGAGTGCTCATTGGCCAAATTTGAACATCTAGTTAAATAAGAGTTCTGGCCATAGTTAGTTCGGTGAAAAGGTACCCAGAATGGCCGCGCGGAACGGGTTAACCTAGAAGGTACGTGAAGACCTATTTCATTTAGTAAGGATGGGCACATCACGGTGCCGTTCAAAATTTTATAAAACAGCTTAAGGTCGTGCGATGTTCTACGTGATGATAGTGAATTAAGATGATATTCCTGCTGCAGAATATTGTAACTCAGAACTTGGGGCTGGCCAGATTTGAATGCTAAAAATCTAAGAAATGACCTTTGAACTCTCTCAATGGCGTTTATATGTACTTGATAACAAGGTGACCATACAGATGATGCATATTCAAGATGAGGTCTGATAAGGGCACAATACAAAGTTCTGATGGCTTGTAGATTGTGAAAGTCATGGCAGCATCTCCTGACAAAACCCAACATTTGCAGTGATTTGCTTGTGATAAACATCACATGGTGAACAAAGGAGAGCTGGTTATCAAAAACAACTCCAAGGTCTTTTATCTGTGATACAGAGCTCAATGGAACATCCTTGATGGTGTAAGGAAAGTTAGTTATGTTTTTCCCTTGCCCAAAGACAATCCAGTGGCATTTAGAAACGTTTAAGTCCATACAATTGGCACCTCACCAAGCGACAAATCTATTTAGGTCTGACTGAAGCTGTTCACAATGATCCCTATTAAGCACCTTTAGAAAGAGTTTAAGGTCATCTGCAAAAAGAACAAAGTTACCAAAGTGAAAACATTCTTGAATATCATTGATAAAAACATTAAATAACAGGGGCCCCAGATGGGATCCCTGTGGAACACCGGATTGAACTTCAATATCTTTAGATGTGTAACCCTGAACGCGAACCCGCTGAAGGCGACCAGTCAAGTAGCTATTTAACCACTCCAAAAGAGAACCACCGACACCCAGAGCCCTCAGTTTGTGAATCAATATTTTATGATTAACGCGATCAAAAGCCTTGGAGAAGTCAGTGTAAATGGAATGAACCTGACACCCACTCTCCAAGGCCTTCAACAAATAATTACTATAAGTGAGCAGATTGAGCTCAGTCGAAGACCCCGGGCGGAACCCATACTGTTGGTTGATCAAGTCCTTACCCAGTATGGAAGAAAGGTGGTCACAAACAAAAGTCTCAAACAATTTAGGGATAGTGCTCAAAATGCTTATGGGTCTATAGTTTGTAACACTTGACCGGTCACCTGATTTGTAAATAGGGGTAAGAAAACTAATCTTCCAACGAGAAGGAAAGCAGCCAGAACTAAGTGATAGATTAAAGATAAAGCAAAGGGGTCTGGCTAAGATAAAACTACAGTGTTTGAGTAAACATGGAGGGATTCCATCAGGTCCAGGGCCCTTACGGACATCCAGATTATTTAATCTAGTATAAACATCTGAAATGCATATATTAAGGGAAGAGATATTGTTATTATAATTATAAGGAGGTAAAACAATCTTAGATACATCAACCGAGTTGCTGGAGTAAGTACTTGAAAAAAAGTCAGCAAAGAGGTTTGCAATTTCAATTCCAGAGCTGCTCTTTCTATCATTATAAGTGAGTTCACCAGGTATACCAGGCACCTTCCTCCTAGAGTTGGCAAAGCTCCAAAATTTGCGAACATTTGTTCTTAAGGCCGATTCAACATTGTATATATAATCCCTATAAGCCAACCTGGTTAGTCTCTTGCACTCTGCTCTGAGTCTAGAAAACTCTAAGTAGTCCGAATGAAGACGAGTAATCTGAAACTGCCTATGAGCACTCTTTTTCTGGATCACAATATTTTTAAGGTTATGATCAAACCATCTGGGAAAGTTCCTTTTAGAAAACCTTTTAAGAGGCACATAAACATCAACTGCCAAACAAAGTACATCATAAAATATGTCAAGCAAAACATCCAAGGGTTTATCGGCAAGTAGGCCATCCCAGTTGATATGACTCAAAAAATCAATAAAACCAGGATAATCAGTTGAATCAAAGTCCCTGTAATAGTCTTCACCAATTGACTCATTTTCATTGTTTACATTTGGCAATCTGACATCGAAAACCAGTGGTGGATGGTAGCCATCGGAAGGTACAAGGGGTGCATCAGACACCCTCACCCGAATGTTTGGGTCGGTTCCCAATATAAGGTCCAAGATTGACTCCAAAGAATTCTTATTTGTATTACACTGGTATAAGTTATGATAGGAGCACAAGTCTGACATGACAAGTATTGAATCCACCTCAGCCGGAGGGGCACCTAGACCAGCCTCAGCAGTAGAACCCATATCAAGTTTTCCCCACTCACAGTGAGGGAGGTTGAAGTCACCAGCAATATACACATCAGCATCCAAATCCTCGGTAATTGCATCTAGGCTACTACTAAATAGTACATATGTTTCAGCAGGTGACTTCGGAGGACAGTATGCTGTACATACTAGTAGCTTACTTTTGCCAGCTTCTAGTAATACAAAAAGTTGCTTAATGTCCAGTGAAGATGGCAAACATTTGCTGATAATAGTCTTTTTAACGGCAATCAACACACCACCTCCACGGGTGCAAGTACTGCTGGCAGATGAACGATCTCTTCTATAAACATTAAAGCCCTCGAAGTGTAATTCAGAGTCATAAAAGTTGCTGTTCAACCATGTCTCTGTCAGGATGATAATGTCATGCTCAGATGTTGGAGTAGTTTCCAGAAGATAGCTTAGCTTCGTTCTAAGGCCCCGGACATTTTGATAGAACACTGATAAATTATTAAAGTGCCTTAATTGTGAGGAGCTCTTGGCTGCCGATTGGCGTTTTTTGGCACAACTCTTGGTATGCCCATATAGTAATTAATGTGAAGGTCTCTTTCGCCATTTTCGAGCCTTCCTTTCATATCTTCTTTAGCTGCCGCTTCAAGTGCTCGCTGCTGCTTTGTCAGGTCAGAATTTAAGAAGACTTTTGTGTTTTTCAATTTATGTCTGTTTTTCAAGAGACTAATGGCATCCCTAGAATCCGAAAGAATGATTTTTAATGCTTTTCTGTTGTTTTTGTTGGGTTTACCTATTCTTTCTAGGCTCTTTATGGTTACTGGACTGCCCAAAACTGTTGAAAACAATGTGTTAACATCTCTGTCTGAGCCTTGGTCATCCATGTTGAAGAGCAGTATGTTGTTTGCTCTTCTTTGCCTTTCCTGGATCTCACTAATAACAGACTCGTTGGTAGTAATAGTCTCCTGTGGGGAGGTTTTATTTGAATTTACCAAATTTCTGGCCACTTTTAACTCAGCTACCTCGGTTTTCAGCTCCTCAACAGATTTTATGAGCTCAGGAACCATAAGTAAACCCTTTGAGCAGTCTTCACAGTGAAATTTTAAGGTACGCTTACCACGAAGCTCCATAACACGAATTTCGGATGCATTTAATCCAGAGCACTTTTTGTGTGATGGTCTGCTGCAACTATCACAATATATAAGGAGATCTTCATTATTCTCATCGTTTTTACAAACCAAACAACAACTCATGGTTCGAAAGTAGGGTTAGGATAAATATTGTTATTGAAAACTTCTAATTCCACAAAAATCTATATCTAGAACGGGACACTTTCACTTGAGCTTCCTTAAAACATGCAAATATGTAATTAATTTAATTTATTTGTATATTCAAACTTAAAAGAAAATGATAAAAATAAAAATGGTAGTGACTATATGACAGACGGACGGAACTCATAAGAACATTTAGATCATGCGTCAATTTATCATTAGCCTCCAAGATCCCACTAGGTTTAAAAGAAAAATACAATTGAGTGTCATCTGCTTAGAAATGCGCAGAACAATACCGTAAATATGTTATAAGTTGTGATGTGTAAAGAGTGAAAAGCAATGGACCCACTATGTTGTTCACTGCTTTTTGCATAGTGAAGTGCTATTGTATGCCGATGACATGAAGGCATATATCTGTTTAAATAAAGATGTGGTGGCACATAAATTACAAGTGTGTGGAGAATGGAATCCCACAAAAAAATAGTAAATAATCCAATTTAGAAGATATGTTAATTCATAAGCCAATGTGTACTATTTGGGTGACGCAATTTGCAGTAGAATTATTATATTTGGTATATTTCAACACTAGTGTTCTAAAAATTGTGACCCTATTGATATATGACAATTTCTAGCCCAGTTAACAGTCTGTTAGGTCTCTTCTTAACTTTCTTATGCTATTACTAATATCTTCTTTAAATTTCTTAATTTAAATAGAAAGATATATATTGCTGAAAAGGCTAAGACTTTTAAAAGAAGGCCTTCACTGGTATGTATTTGTAAGCTTTTGTTGAAACTCGGGACCTGACCATAGGAAATGGAATAGGTCACTGATTTTTACCTCTCATCCAATAATTAAATGTAGTAACATGGTTATGTAGCCAAATAATTAAACATTTTCTCAAGTTAGTTTTGCCTTTTCCAAAGACGTTTTCTCCAGAGATATTGGTATTAAAACAAAAGCATAAAAGCAGCAAAACCCAAAGACTACAGCTCAAAACCAGGAGAGGTGGCAGCCCTATATATATGTTTTCTTCAAGGTTTTTAGTTGTGGGAGGTAAGCTTTATTACGATAATGATAAAATTATAAATTTCTAGTACTTGTTGTAACTATTTATGTTTTATATCTTTTAAGCGGGAGTTTTGAACTGTTTGAGGGAGGCGGAGTGGAGACTTCCACCTAAAACGGTAAGGCTGGCGGAGACAATCCCAACCAAACCAAGAGGGTTAGTAACCCTATTGTTGATATAACCTAACACGACCACTAACGTTGAACTTTTCAATTTCCAAAACTAAATAGGTACCTAAGGGAAATCAACAAATACAAATAAATTAAACCCTCAATTTGCCACCTAACCCTTCTCGAGTATCCACATTATGTATGATATTATATCAATTAAAAAAACTCACCTTAAACTGATTTAATATTGAATCGAAATGCCACCTTACTTTTATTAAATAAAGTTTCAATTCTACTCCTTTATATCTCTATTTTCTGAATTTAGCCAATTTTATAAGCTCCAGGCTCCAGCATGTTAACAACAAATACTTTTAATTTTTGATTTTTGGGGAGGAAGATAGTGAAAGTGAAGATAGTTAAAGATATCAGTGTTGCCAATATAGATAGCCACAAAGGTCTAGAGAATTCTACTTTGGCTTCGAATCTACGTAGGCAAATTACTTATACGTAACCAACTGCATGAGTCCCACCGCTTGTCAATTTCAATTTCAATTCAATCTATGTTTTTGGCACTGCACTTCACAACTTGCCAGATTGCTCTTAGTCCGGGGCTTATTTAGAGCTGGAGCGACCCTTCCAGATAATTTACACTTTATTCCGGTTTGGAGGCGTTATCGGTGGGATATCCGGATGGCGAGCTCTGAGCTCCCGGTCACCCCTTATATTTCAATATCTTTAAATTTGTCTTTCTTAATAAACTCTTCTAATGCATCTTGGCTTCCACTAGATGCCCCTTGAGAGGGGTCTCACGAGATGACCTTTTCTTTCAAGCTATCCCCTTACCCCTCCCACTCCCGCCACATAGCGACCATTACGCTAATATTCTATGTAAAACTGCGGCAGACGAACGGGATAGAATACAGGAACAACTAGACCTCACACGTTCACAGCGCCTGCTCCATTTCTAGCGGGGTCGTTAGTTTCCACTCTGAGCGTTTGAGTCTCCCGCTTCCCCCCGAAATAAAGCAGCAAAACCGAACACGTGGAACCACTTATGTTAATAACACAGAGGTCTGCCTTCGACGAGACGAACCGGAAGACTGCCGCCGCCTGTCGAGTCTTGGTTCAAATAATTTTTGTTGTCATAAAAAAAAATTAGTTTTACATAAAAAAGCGTATTTATGTAAAGTTTTTTAATTTTAAAACAGGGATTGTCAAATAAAAGACTCGGCAAGCGGCGAGACTCCGCAGATAGCTAAGAAAAAAATGTGCACCGCATGGGTTATATAGCGCTTAAAACACAATGGACTTCACGACAATTTCTAACGTAAAAACTAATCTAAAAAAAGAAATTTAAAAAAGAAGTACATATTAGTGGTAATAGGGTGATAATTTTGACACTAGAGCTAAATATAACCATTTATAACCTATATTTCAAGAATATATGTAACAAAATACCGGAACATACACAAAGAAAAATAAAGTTTGATGTAAATGGACAGAAATGAAGCCTTTCAATTTTTCAAGGAACTAAATTACCATAATACCATTTTAGTAATTTCCATTGTGATCCAGATTTAAGACGTTGAACAGAATGGATCTTCCGTAAACCCTCAACGTAAACACTAACCTACAAAAGCGGAACTTAAAAAGGAAGTACATATTTGTGGTACAAAAATGAGTGATAGTTTTGACGTTGGAACTAAATACAACCGTTTATAACCTATATTTCAAAAAAGTATTTAACAAAACACAGAAAAATATATAAAAAAAATTAAGTTTGTCGTAAATGGACAGAAATTAATGAAATAATTTTCATTGTGTTCCACACTTAAAGGTCAAATTGTGGCTTTATAACGCCCGGAACACCATGGAATTCTCGTAAAATGTTAACCTAAAAATGAAACTTAGAAGGAAGTACACATTTGTGGTTCAAAAGTGGGTGATGATTGGCGTTGAAACTAAATATTACCGTTTATAACCTATTTTGTAAAAAAGTTTCTAGCAAAATCCCAGAAAATACACAAAGAAAAATTAAGTTTTGACGTAAATGAACGGAAACGGATGACGTAATCTCCATTGTGCAATAATGATAGTTTCACGGCTTTAATGATGTTATAGACCAACCTAACGTATATGCCTAACAATATAGGTTTTATTGTTAATTATGCAGTATACCGCTGGTTGATTGAAACGATTTTTGGTGCAATAGTAGATTTTGAAGCTCTGATAACCGATTATTGGCGGCGTTTCATTTCGGCGATATCTGCCATCCAATTTCACAATCTCATAAATACAGTTTTTTACCTACTTTTCTGCTTTCTTCAGGAATTTTTATAAGAAAACGGTTGGATACACAATTAACTATCAAAGTTACACATATTTTCAAATGTATAACTTTATATTACTTAAAAACTACAGCAATAAAATTATGTCTGCCGATTACTAATTTTAACAGGGACTTTTTCTTTCTTGATTTTGGTTTTTAAGTTGGCAACCATTGTCACTTGAAAAATTTTAGTAATTAAAGTTTTCCGAATTTTATCAACATGGCAGTTTTTGATACTGTTTATCATGGATATTTTGTTACATAGGTTGATCAGTATCATGTTAGCAGATGATCTGGCGCCTGAACGCAGTAGCGCAGATGCACTAGATGAGACGGTATCGTGTTAGCACCAGGTTAGACGCCGGAGCGGGGAAGCATCATCGTTGAAGCTATTATACATTAGTTATACGGCTTTAAAAATTATACCTCCGCGCTGTCAGGCTTCGACTCCTAACCTAGTACCGATCCGCCTAGTGCCTACGTGTTCAGCCATCTTCTAAACGTATACCAAACCACCAATTTAACAAAATATTCATAATAAAGTGTTTTAAAAACTTCTCTCGAATTTTAAAATGAAATATTTACTGTATTTTGTTCTTTACCAACCATTGTCCTGGTTGCCAACAAGTAATATAACCTTATTATAACAATTTAAAATTGCGACTTTAATAATTTTTTTATAATATTATTCAAGGAATTAGAATTATATCTCAGAAAGGGAACGGCACAGAAAAAAAGTGACTTCGGATACATTATAAATGCCCCAAAACCAATTAGTTTACCAAAAAGTAACCGTCAGATATTTTATTTGGTAGTTGGACTACCGAATAGGCGTATCTCGGCTATATCATATATAACGGTTGACTGCATAATCATAAATAACACAAGAGCTGGCGTCTGTGTGTTTAGTATAAGATTATTCTCATCAAGCCAGGGCTTTGCCAGGATTAGGCATTGTCCTCCTAAATCCAGTACGTTATTTACTGTGCGCGATTTGTGTCATGAGAGTAATTTACAACTGTAACACAGCCAGTATCATTAACGTAATAAATAAATATAAATAGACTAAGCACACTACCATGTGGCACTCTTTTACTCGGTGATCTGTCATCATCAGATACCAGGTCTTTTTGAATAACAACCCGCTGCGCGCGTTTTTGTAAATAACACTGTAGCCCGACCCCATTATGCCCTAATCGGGGATGGCCAAGGATTTAGTCTTGTAGTTTTCGTCGGAAATAAGCAAAAATGAGTGACGTTATGTGAAGATGTTTTTTAAAAATAATTATTCAAAAATGGTACATGGTCGAGTACCATTACCCAGAAAAAACTTCAATAGAAATAATAATACCAAAACCGGACCGGGTAAAAACAACAATCGTCTTAGTTATGGAATTATTATTGACATTACGCTGATTTTCTTTCACCTATTTCTTTCACGCCGCTTCAGCTCTGCTTCTTTTCTTGCATTATTATTTTTTTTTTATTTGGAGAAGAAATATTTTTATTTTTTGGTTTTGTGTGAGGCACCGTTAAATGTGAGGCCCTAGGCTAGCGTCTCGTGGTAAAACCGGCCCTGACCTAAATAAGACAAAATGTGATAAATTATTGGTAAATACCTAGGATATAATTTTTTTTAGCGTATTAATGTGAATTTTTGTTTGGTTAACACAAATATGGATGCCCGTTACGCCAAAATCTGCGTAATTGCGCTTTTTCCTACGTAGGGACTGTTCTTAATACAGATGGATTGCTCTGATCTGCCTCCGATTTTCGATTACACGAGTGTCGAGAGCCCGTTCTATCCATCCTTACCAAAATCGTCTATCGACTATATCCTCGTATTTATACTCGTATCAGTCTTCCGGTTCGTCTCGTCTAGGGCAGACCTCTGTGTTATTAATATACGTGGTTCCACGTGTTCGGTTCTGCTGCTTTATTTCGGGGGGAAACGGGAGACTCAACCGCTCAGTGTGGAAACTAACGACCCCGCTAGAAAGGGAGCAAACGCTGTGAACGTGTGAGGTCTAGTTGTTCCTGCATTCTATCCTGTTCGTCTGCCGCAGTTCTACAAAGAATATCAGCGTAGTGGCCTCTATGTGGCGGGAGTGGGAGCGGTAAGGGGATAGCTTGAAAGAAAAGGTCATCTTGTGAGAGCAGTAGTATTCTCAAGAGGCATCTAGTGGAAGCCAAGATGCATTAGAAGGGTTTATAAAGAAAGACAAATTTAAAGATATTGAAATACACGGGGTGAGCGGGAGCTCAGAGCTCGCCATCCGGATATCCCACCGACAACGTCTCCAAACCGGAACAAGGTGTAAATTATCTGGAAGGGTCGCTCCAGCTCTAAATAAGCCCCGGACGAAGAGCAATCTGGCAAGTTGCCAAGTGCAGTGCCAAAAACATAGACTGAAATTGAAATTGAATACTCGTATCGACAAATATGAATCGATTCGAGTTAATTTCATTTCAATTTGAATTTCCCTTTAAAAAAAATTTCTTTGTTGCCTTGTTGGTTTCGTTAAGGTTAAATTAGAAGTATTGATTGGAACACAAAACATGACAAAACACAATAGTTGAGACTTGAGTGTGGAATCTAAAAACTATCTCCAAATTTTGACTTATAAACTAAAGAATATATCGTATTGTAAGTACATGAGTAATAATGTTTAAAGGTTAGCTAATAGGATCAGTTAAAAGCATTAAAACAAGCATTAATTTGAGACCATTCGCTCTAAGTCAATTATATGTTTATTTAGTTATTCAACGTATTCACATTTACAAATTGTATAGATACTAACCTAAAATAAGTCTTAGCAATGATTTTAAATTTAGTTTTATATACACTAAAAAATGATAGTTGATCATAATAGGTGTTTACAGTTGAAGACATTATCATTACAAATACAGTGCAGAAGAAATGTACTGCATGTTCTATAATTTGAAACATGCAGATTCAAAGATGAGAGGCCTCCCAAACTCGAGATTTAGTTATTCAGGATAATAAACACACAAAACAAAGATCTTAGAACTCTGTTTTCTTTTTAAGCCATTGCAAATTTAATTAGGATAGTGCTTTATTAATAGACAAGTGAACACCATTCCTACCAAGCTTATACAAATTAGGCTGATTTAAACCAACTTACTGATATACAAAATTGCATTGTTAAGCATGCAGAGGGTATCAATTTTTTTTTAAATTCATTGTTTATTAATTTCTTGGAAACATGCTAATTGATTTTAATGATTTTTTTTAAATATGAAGTTTTTACCTTAATAATATCACTAAACATCTCCCCGTGTAGGCTCTCACTCAAGTCACGCCAAAGAATTGTGCTTCATCTGTGTACAGAGTGAATTTACCTTGAATATTTAAAAAAAAGTTAAATCGTTAAAATATATCAGGAACAATACTGGGCCTAACATTGGCCCCTGTGGAACGCCACTGACAATTTTTTGGCTCTCAGAAGCAGAACCATCACACTGTTCAAACTGAGATAATCTCTCAGACAAATAACTTTTTAACCAGTTTAAAGCCTGACCACGCCTGATGATTTGAGTACATCAAACCCTAAGGAGTTGGCTCGAGACATCATTCTCATTATTGATGAGGTTTGTTCATAAAGAGTGTAGTATCCACCTGTCCCAAAGCTCTTGGTGGAACATAAAAAAGATCAGAACAGTCAATATAATTGTTAATTAATTTGAATATAAAAATCTTGTCAACATTATTTCTTCTATTGCTTAGGGTACTTAATCTCAGTAAAGTAATTAACTCATTGTAACTAACCTGAAAAACAGGAATATATAGCTTACTGCCTACATATTTGAGAAATTTATGCTGTATTTTTTAAATTCTGTTGATATGAGACATACAATGGGATGACCACACACAAGTACTACTTTCTATCTGGGACCTGATTAGAAAAATATAAATTTTTTAAAGCATAAATATTTTCAAAATCTTTGGTATGCCTTCTAATAAGCCTAACATTTTTAAAGCCTTGTTACATCAATAATTAATGTGCTCAATAACTGTGAGTTTAGAATCAAAATATACTCCTAGTTCTCTTACAACACTTACATTATCAATTACATAATCCAAAATATAATATACATTTAAACATGAGGTTATTTTTCTACTAAATTATATGTACTTACATTTACCTAAATTAAGTTTTATAGAATTAATATTACACAATTCGCCAAATCTTTTGGGGTCATCTTGCAGGTAATTTACGTTTTTCTGGATGGTCGATTATTATGAATATTTTTAAATCATCTGCATTTAATAATATGTCACTGAAGTGAAAGCAATTAACATCATTTATAAAAATATTAAATAAAAGAGGTGCAAGACAACTCAACTCAAAAAAGCTTTATTGTCTAAAATAAAAGCATGATTGACAAAGCTAAATAAAAAAGATAAAAGATATATTAGAACAAACATATACTTAACTGTATTATTAACAATGCTAAATAAAAAAAATATAAATATAGATGTATCAGCACAAATATATAAATATAATGTAAAATACTAACTTAAAACTAAAGAATTGTAAATAAAATTTAAAAAAAAAAAGAAAAAGAGCTTAAAAACTAATAAATCCAGTGATAACACGTATAACCTTCTTGAGGTACTCCAGAAGTAAGAGTAAGTAAGTCAGAGCAAAAAGTTGTGACTTTAACACTTTATTTTCTATCATTAAGATTTGAAACTAGCCAATTCAAGAGTGCACCTCCTATGCCGTAATGTAAGAGTTTGGCTGCTAATAAATTCTTATCGACTTTATCAAAAGCCTTGGAGAAGTCTGTGTTTATGGAATCAACAAAAATCCCTCTGTCCAATGCTCTCAATAACAGATTGGTAATGATAGAATGACTACTAGTGAAACCATGTTGTTTAGATCTTAATATATTTAAAACTCTCAGTTAAAAACTCTGAAATGATAACTTACTTTAATGAAGTTAATACAAGGTATGGGTAAATTATTGATATACCCAGACACCACACAGAATCTTCTAATCAGTGCTGGTCCTGTATTAAAAGTACATTTAACTGGACAGCTGAGTGTTTCCACACCTCAGTCTCAGGGTTTAGTGAGGCAGGGAAGAAATTAGTCATTGTTTTGTGTGGGATGCATACATTTGAATGTTTTTCGCTTAGATTTTTGAAATTTGCCCACTATAAACAATATATTTTGCAGTCAGTAGATTTTCTAAATTAGTTTAAAATTAGGTATATTAAATACCATTGATAAAAATTTTTATTTTGCTTATCTTATTGAAGAGTCCCAAGATGGTGTTCAAAGGCTTACAATTTCCCATATTGTTTTTACTTTTTATAAATGTCATCCAGTCTTGTTTCAAACCATGTGACGTCCATTTATGGCCCCACGTTAATTTTGATTTTATTTCATTTATTTTCGGCTAGACTCGGGCCCCACCCCCTTTTTATAGAGAGAAAGAGGAAAACCTACCTCAAGGTAGTTTTTATACAGTGGAGAAGTGAAACAGGGATTTGTTTATAAATAATAAATTTATTTCCACTAAATATCTATAACTAAGCTTTTCTTTATTCTTCTGAAATTAATAAATATCAAAATCTGATTATAATACTGCTAATCCTATTACTAACGAAAATAACCCTATCTTAAACTAAATTCTATTTGTTTAATATTTACAAGGAATAGCTTTTCTATACATTAATTCTCGTTTATACAAAATTAGTTAAAGAATGGTAACTCGGAATTCTTAAGGAGCGTGTAATGTATGCCTCTATTAAAGCAAAATCAACTATTTACAGAGTTATGGTCGGCGGCTGGGTTTATTGAAAAACGGATGCAACGGTGCTTATGTATGCAAAATTCTACGTTCGGTTAATCAATCAAAAGAAACGGAAAATACATGTAGCTAATGATAGATGCATTTACTGCATCTAAAAATTTCATCAAGGTCGGACATACAGGCAGATCGCTAAAATGTCAATTTGTGTGGAAAACAAATAAACAGGGTCGCATTACTTTTAACATTAAAGAGAACAGACCTTAGTCCCCGTCGGTAAAATCATAGATGCAGACATTTTCTGAACAGTCAGAACAACTGGTATTTTCTAAGTCGTCCTTGGTTGTGGGTCCCGGGATCTTTCGCCGAAGGCCAAGTGACTTGACTTGCTGTCGTCCGATATTTTTAAATGAATTTGAGAAGGGTTGAGCTAACGCGTGGCAGGGAGATTCTCGATGCGTTCATCCGAATAAAGCAACCAGCGTTTGACAATGCAATCTGCCTTAGGAAAATGGAAAAATATTTTCCCAGCCTTTCGCGACAGTTTTAATATTACATATATTTTGGGTAATTTATGCACTTTACATCTATCCATAAATGGATTCTCTAGCATAAAAAATAAGAAAGTTACGGCTATCTTAATAAATAAAACATTTCTTCCTACTTACAATAGAATTAATATGAAGTAAGGCATTTCTGCATAAGATAGAAATAAAATTTTGTGACTTCGTTACAACCATCTCAATGTTGGTTCTAGTTCTGATGATTTGCAGTCGGATCTTGATAACTTTGTAAAATGGTGCAAAGAAACCTTCCTAAAGATCAACATAACAAAATGTAAATTTATTAGTTTCTATAAATGTGTACATCCCTTAGAAACAGTATATAAAATTAACAATGTGAGCATTGAAAGGTGGGTGTAACTTTTGAACAAATTTGGATTTTAACCAGCATATTGACAATATTGTTCTTAAAGCCTTTAGGTTACTGGGCTTTATTAAGAGAAACACCAAACATATCACCCATACGAGGGCACTTGTATGTTTATATAATTGCCTTGTCTGTAGTATACTTGAATACTGCTCTATAATCTGGTCTCCTCAGTATGCTTGCTACAGAGAAAGACTTGAAAAAGTTCAAAATCACTTTGTGAAATATTTATTGCATAAGTTTCGTTTTCCATACTAAAACATGCCCTATGAAACAAGGCTATTACTTTGTGGCTTAGAAAGTCTCCAGACAAGACGTAAAGAGGCTCTTTTATTATTTCTTCACAAACTTGTAAATGATGTTATAGACTGTGATATTTTGTTAGGTTTGGTGCTGCTTCAAGTTCCCAGCAGGCAGACCAGGCAATTTCATTTATTTTATGACCACACCACAGAACCAATTACGTTCAAAGTGCCTTCCCATTGTCTATTTTTAACTCTGTTTGTTGCATTCTGTCATTTTAATACTGTTCATAGTTATGACAATTTATACCTTTTACAATCATTATTGTATTCTGTAGTGCAGGTGTGCTCAAACGGTCGATCGCGAGTGCTTTTTGAGTAGATCTCGAGAAGAAATTTTTTTTTAATAAGTAGGTACTTAACTAAACTGCAAAAATTTATTACGTAATAAAATAATACTCTGCTAGCGGCAAAAGGCGGCTTTATGAAAGGAACGCGCGGTACTTGTCTAAGAAAAACCGCGTTTTTTATTCTTGCCGCTTTTCTAGAAATTTCGGGCGGCGCGTTTGACGAGAACATTCCAGACTTTCGTTCACGCCGATATACATGTTGCGCCTGCAGGAATTGGAGTCATTCTGAATTGCAACTTGAAGGCAATACTACGTCGATACAAAGTTTATTATTAAATAGTACAAAATGAGTGCAGCGAAGAAATCTAAAACAAATCATTTTAATAGGGATTGGGAGGAAGAATTTTTGTTTTGTATGGTGAAGGATAAGTGCATTTGTCTTATTTGTCGTGAATCAGTTGCAATACCTAAGCGTGGTAACTTAGGGAGGCATCATAAAACGGTTCATAAAACCAGCCAAACAATCAAAAGCTGCTACGATCGCGTCATTTAAAATATCTCATATATTGGCGAAACACAAGAAACCATTCGAAGATGGATTGGTTGTGAAGGAAGCATTTATTGAAGAGGGTGAGACTTTATTTGGAGATTTTAAAAATAAAACAGAAATCATGTCTGCTATTAGAGAACTTCAGTTATCTCGTCCGACTGTCACAAGACGTATTGAAGTCATGAGTCAGGACATGGCAGATAAACTAAAAAATTATATCATGGAATGTACATACTTTTCTTTACAGTTCGACGCATCCACCGATATGACAGACACTGCCCAGCTGTGCATTTTTATTCGGATGGTATTCAATGACATGTTGGCTAAGGAAGAATTTTTGACCATCATTCCTCTGAAGGGGAAGACCCGTGGCGAAGATATATATGACGTTTTCTTCAATTTTGAAAAAAACTACAAGCTACCAATATATAAATTAGTGTACATTAGAACCGATGGAGCACCAGCAATGACTGGAAACAAAAACGGTTTTGTGGCATTGAGCTAATGAAGATTTCCCTTCATTTTTTTCAATCCATTGCATTATACATCATCAAGTTTTGTGTTCAAAAGTTTTAAACACGGAGGAAATTATGGGCATTGCAATAAAAATTGTGAATTACATCCGTGCACATAGCTTGCAATGGCGGTTCTTTAAGTTGCAGTTGGAAGATAGGGAGTCAGCTGAACACACTGATTTAGTTCTTCACACGGACGTCAGGTGGTTGAGTCGCGGAAAATTCCTAGAAAGGTTTCAAGAATTATTACCCGAAATAACAGCTTTTCTAGACGAAAGAGGTGATGACACTCAGATGTTGAAAAACGAAAAATTGCTGACTGATTTGGCATTTTTGACTAACATCACAATGCACTTAAACACCATTAACTTGGAGCTTCAAGGTAAAGGAAAAACTGTTATTGAGATGATTAGCGCAGTAAAAGCATTCAAAAGTAAATTGCAACTTATGATAGATCAACTAAAAAGAAAGGATCTGAAACATTTTCCGTCTTTGAAAGCAAGGATTCCTCAGTTGAATTATGATACTTATGAGGCTGAATTATCAAATACTTTGGGACAATTCGAAATGCGTTTTTATGATTGTAGTAAATTGGCAAATGTAGCATCATTTATGAGTTATTCTTTTTCATGTAAAAACATTGAGGAATTAGCTACTGAAATAACAAGTAATATGATCATATGTCATCATGCTTGCGATTAGCACTCAGTGGTTACGTACCATCTTATGAAAAGTATGCTGAGGACATGCAGTGCCACGCTTCAAGTCACTCATTAGTTAAGTTTAACACCATATGTAACTCTCCAACTAGCCAATAAACTCGCAATTTTGAATAACTATGAGTTTTTTCATTGATATTGTAGAGAAGAACCTAACTAAACCTAACCCAAACCTTGACTAAAATAAAGTATATTGGGCGGAAAGCTAATATCTATATATGCTACGGCACACCCTACCTAGGTAGGTAGGTAGATAGGTAGGTTGTATGTATCGTGTATGTACGACAACCCTGCATCACACATACTTGCAGCCTCTCAGAGTCGATCGTAAGTAGTCTAAAGATATTGAGGTAGATCGCCAGCAGTTCAACTTTGAGCACCCCTGCTGTAGTGTATTTGGTAAATAAATAAATAAATATTATGCGGTCGTAATGTCTTGATCAAATCTGAAGTAATTGTTTAAAAAGAGTTATGATGTAAATTTTCAATCAAACTATGTTTATATTTTCCTCTCTAATACTAGCATAAAGAAAGTAGTAAATATAGTAAATATTAATAAAAATAATCATGTATTCTTTTTTTTCAGCAGGATGGTGAACAATTCCACAGAGAGCAAAATTCAATATGTTACACCAAAAACTACGATACACAAGTTTGTTGATGGGGTACTGGGTAAAAAAATTATATTTCAAGTGATTAAAATGGATAATTCCTTGTTGATTTATATAAACGAAAACGAAACCCCGTATTGTAACAATTTAGAAATGGCTATGAACACAAGATTTTCCAGTAATCCAAGCTCAACATCTTTGTTAGGTGGAGTGGCTGAACACCCTGGAAGTAATGTTGCTAGTCGAATATCAAAAAAGTTAATGAAAACTGTATTTTTAAGTTTAAATTTAGAAGATGTTAGATTTCTTATTCCCTTAGTGGAAAAAAGGCTTTTTCATGAAATAAATCAGTTTCCAGAAAAATTTTAAAACTTCACACAGGCTGTTAGTTAAATATGATTACGTCCTAGTGAATCAGTTTGTTGGTTTACAGTGGCCAGTATCTTATTGCCTTGTGGTGTTGTGTTAATTAGGAGTTGGTTTGAAATATAAGAAAATCAGAATCAGAAGCAAATCTTAACGTGAGCGACAGGATATATATAAACAAAATGTTGAAAATTGTCTTATTTTTATGTATCAATGTACATTTTTAGACATGTTATATAGGAGGTGTGAAAAATGTATTTCTGTGTTAAGACTATCATTAATTTTTGTGGGAAATTTTCAAAAGATGGCATATTGAATAAAATTTGTTAAAATACCTGTACGCGATTTTGAAATATAGTTAAATATTGAACACACTGTCAGTACGTGAAAATATTTAAAACGAGCATGATATAGTATTTTTTACTATCTAAGAAAGTGATTTTGATACTGTTATAATCTAGTCCAGGTATGGGCAACCTTTGCTTAGCTTAGCAATAAAAATTCACACATTTTTAAATTTTTATTTTTTTTAAATTTTTTTTTCTAAGGACATAGCCGATGCACGGCATCGGACAAGTGGCCCTTCAGAACCTTACACTACAGAATGCTAATCATTCCAAATGGTACGAATTCGCAAATAACGTTAAATAAATAAATAATGAAGTCAATAACTCTAAGAAAAAATATGTCAGATCAGCAAACAAAAATTACCAACAAGAAAGATTTTCAACTGAAGTAAAAGAATACATAAATAATAATAAAATTACACAACTACATAAACAAAAACGAACATCAATATGGGCCAAAAAACATTACCAAATCAATCTGGTTAACTGCCTTTTTAGCTACAAAGTGCTTAGTCTGAAAATATCATATTCTGAGAAGTGACGATTGTAATTCGGAACTAGTCGGTCAACAAATGCACTAAACACAATTTGTTGGGTGGTACCTTTCAACAAACAGCTGTGATTGTCTTGTTCTTCTAATAGGAACTAAAAAACGTCATACAAATGACAAATAAAGTAAACAACTATTTAAACATAATATCACAGTGGCTAGAGAATCACAACTTAAAACTGTCACAGAACAAATGTGAGGCAGTTTGGTTTAAACAGTCCCGATATACACAATATCCTCCAAATTTATACATAATAGGATCACCAATCAATTATAAAGATAATATCAAGTGCTTGAGAGTATATTTGAACAGACAGCTGAAATGGGACAGACATATAAACGAAATAATTATCAAAGCAAAAAAAGGATTGAATCTCATGAGGGTGTTTTGCGGGACTTGGTGGGGAGCAGACCCAAAAACGCTGCAAACAGCCTTCGGAGGGTTGGTTAGGTCCCACCTAGATTTTGGCGCCATATTTTTAAAACCAACAACAAAAAAAAAGATTAACAGAATAAATACCATTTTCCATCAAGGCCTAAGAATAATTACAGGCTGTATGAAATCCACTCCGGTGAATGCACTTCTGGCAGAGACCACGGAACTTGATCTTGAATCTAGATGTAAGTGGCTTGCACACAAATTTCTTATCAAACTTTTAGCAATTGATAATAACCCCATAATAGAACTACTTATTCATTTTGAGATAGAATATGAATATCAAATACAGAAAATTCCAATAATTAATCTAAATTTGAAAAAAGACAGTGGAAACAATAATAGAGAATTTTTGGAACAAACAGAAAAATACTGTAATGAATATACCTTTGTATACACCGATGCATCAAAACATGGGGAATCTGTGGGATATGGCATCCATATCCCAGAACTAAATAACAATTTTTCAGGAAAACTGTCAGGGAAGATAAACATATGTGCAGCAGAAACAGTTGCCATCAATGAGGGAATCAGAGTGTGCCTGACATTATCAGTAAATCCATCATCTTTACTGACTCCAGAAGAGCAATACAAAAAGTAAGAAAAACCACCATCGATTCAAACACTGACTATATCACCCTATATACCAAAAGATTGATCTTAGAAACAACATCAGACATTCAGCTAGCATGGATACCAGAACATGCAAATATCATTGGCAATGAAACGGTGGACAAACTGGCAAACATAGGAAGGGAACTTAACATTCCCAAAAGTCTACAATTGAATAAGGGAGATATAAGTAACATCTGTAAAAATGAGATTAAAGAAAAATTTATCAGATATTGGCAAGCCTCCAGAAGGGAGAAAGGTAAATTTCATGCACAGGTTCAAAGAGATTTTCCCAGGAAACCGTGGTTCGACACAATACCATATGTAGATAGACGACATATAACTACAAGAATAAGAATGCGAACAGGGCACTGCCTCACTGCTTAGCATTTATATTATATTAAAATAAAAGAATCCCCACTCTGTGTGTGTGGACAAACTGAAAACCTTGAACATATTTTCTTTGAATGTCCGTTAAGGGCAATTCCGGGAAAAAAAAAGGAAATAAATTAAGAAAAGAATAATAATAATAGTAAGAATAAATAAATAAAACACCAAAAAGAGAAGAAAGAAAAGGGAAGAAATAAAGAAAGAAAGAAAGAAAAAGAGAGAAATACTAAAGTAAGAGGATAATGGGACCAGAATGATCCAAGAATTAGACTTCCTGGACCCAAGGGAGAAGAGCTGGCAAATTGTCATAGCACATGACAGCGCCATAAAACAAAACTGAACTGAACTGAACAGGAACTAAAAACGGGAATGATCTCAGCAGCAGTTCACAGTCAATCCGTCCGTTGACCAATTTATGCAAAAAGACCAGAAGTGCCTTCTTTCTTCTAAATTCAAGGGTTTGAAGGCCGCAAAGAAGAGCTCTAGTGTTAGATGACAGACCTTGATATGGGAAATGTGATTTATGTAAGAGGTATTTTGAAAACCTATTTTGCACCTTTTCGATTCTCTCAATGTGACACTGGTATGATGGACTCCATATTGCACAACAATATTCCAGAATGCTACGAACCAATGAGTTATAGAGACACCCAGTTGCTTTGGTATCAGTTACGTGTTATCAATATGTAGATTAAAAGTTAGAAAATAGTGCCTAGCTCCATGAAAGAACTAACAACTTCAAGGTTTACGTTATCTATGAAGTAGGTGGAGGGTATGGGATTAATATGTTTGTGAAAATGGAGCACTTTACATTTCGAGATGTTAAGAGAGATAATTAGTTCTGCACCATTTGACGAGCCTTTTCATATCAAACAGCTGAGGAGACTGGTGAAAAGAATTTTAAGTCAGTGTGTATAAAAGATATTCAGAAAATTCGTAACAAGATATTATATCATTTATAAAGAGCAGAAAGAACTGGACCAACATGCGAACCCTGCGGGACACCCGATGTCACAAGAATCTCCCTGGAAACTGAACCGCATATGTTGACTTGCTGGCGACGATTAAATAAATACGATTTGATCCACTCAAGATATTTTCCACAAAAACCAATTTGCTGTAATTTCCATAACAAAAGCTGATGGCAAATACTGTCAAAAGCCTTAGATATGTCAGTGTAAATAACATCGATTTGCTTGCCAGCCTCAACCGATGCCACTAAGTAGTTTTGAAATATTGTAAGATTGGTAGTTGTTGATATTATATGACATATTATTGTATCTGTAAATAAAGTCTAATATACAAGCTCACAATAATACCCCCACTTTAAACAGTAGTGTGATTGAGTTAACCCAGATATGCCTAAAGTTTTGACATTAAAAAAAAATCAAATATTCTTATAGAATTTTTATTTAAGACTTATAAAATAATAATTTTTGTAACAAAACATTTTATTTTCTTTTTGGTTGATAAAAAAAAATGGTGTACTAAATATAGTACACTAGGAAAATAGCAGGCAGTTAGGTTCACTTTGTGTGATATGACGCAAAACATTTTACATGCACCCCAACATTGCATTTTTGGCATCTAGTTGTAGTGCGATCATGACAATGACCGCATCTTGTTTGTTTTGGCTGCGGAATCACATAGTGATCATAACGATCCCATCTTATGTCCACATTTTCCAATGCCGATGGTCTGCCTCTTGAAAATGATGGTGGTTTTTTATTTTGTGTTAACAATACCGTTGCGATTCGCCTTCTAAATTTCAACTGGTCCATATCACCACCATTTTTGCGGTGTAAATGCCATGCATTTTGAATAGCCAAATCGATGCAATGGGTGAAAAGCGGAAAATACCACTTTTTACCTCTTACAGATATTCGGTATAGCCCAATGTTCTGGTCCGATCGGTCTACGCCGCCCATATTTCCATTGTATAGGTAAACTAGATGAGGTTGTTCAATCTGAAATCAAAAATATAATATTTAGAAAACTTTTTACTTTATACAAATTTAGGTTTATTGTTTACCTGAACATGTTTATTTTCCTTTCGGGAAAATCTTTTTACTTTGTGAATTGGCTTGACTCCAGCATGATTTGAACATAAACTTACTAAATTGTTGTCGTTCCATTTTACGGCAATTATATTCTGGTCAGCAATTTTAGAAAAGTCATATGAACCTCGATCTTGCTTCTTTAGTATTTTTGAGTCGACCAACGGATTACCAGATAAACGGTTTTCTCTTAGGGTACCTGTAGCTTGAAAGCCCATATCAGTGAGCTTTTCCATAAGCGGGATTGTTGTAAAAAAGTTGTCGAAGAATATATGTAATTTTTGGTCTGGCCATTTTTTTCGCAGAACTTCGGCGTATTCCAATACAACCGCAGCACCGACACCATAATCGCTATAAGCCTCACTTATATTAGTTGAAGCTCCTTGATAAGGCTCAAACCAGTTTACATACCCTAGCCTGGTTGCTCCTATCCATAGCTTATACCCGTATCTTATTGGTTTTCCGTGTATAAATTGTTTGCAACCGTGCCTCCCAAAATAAGGCACCATTGCCTCATCAACACAGTGATTCTGCTCTAAGTCACTTTTCTCCATAAACTTTTGGTTTAGATAGTCAAATAATGGTCGTACTTTAGAAAATCGATCGGATTTATCTAAGGATTGGTTGTCTTTGAAATGAATGTTTGTCAAAATATATTCAAACTTATCTCGTGCGATGGATTCCGAAATAAGTGCGTTGTGACCATCGCTTTCTCTTTCCCAATAGATTCTTCTTCTAGGAACGCAAATATAGCCACTGAGTACAAAACGCCAATAAAAGCTTTTATTTCACGCTTTGATACTGTTTGCACGTGATTTTTTTGACCAGCATACTTGTTAGTTTCAGCAACTATAAGATCTAAAAGCTGGTCTTCAAAAAAATCCTCAAAAAGTTCTAATGGAGATTTTATATTTCCATTTGTAATATGGTCATTAGTATCAATAATACTATTTGAATAATCTGACGGCACCAGTAAATCTTCTTTGGTCCAATTGTAAACTTTTTTTTTCTTTGCAAAAGATTTTTTGACTTTCAGTTTTTCTAACGGCTTTTTAGAAATCAAACTAGCTAATGGTAACTCATCTTCTGAAGAAAAGTCGCCATCGTTGTAGAATTGATGTAGATTTACTTCGGCAGGCGCTCGAAGCTGCGACCCTGGCAAATTACCCAACTCAATGAAATTTTCATCGCCTGAATCCTCATCAGTGATTTCTTCGTTTTCTGGAGGAAATAGAGTTATTCCAGACGTTCTTTGCAAAACATCATCGTCATCCTCAAGCATGCTTAGTGCCTCATTTAGTGAAAATCCTCTAAAATAGATACAATCCATTGTAATTTTGTATAGTAGCTACAAATACATGTTATGTAGTACTTTCAAATAACGCGGTACGACCAGAAATATAGCAAATAAATAAACTATCACATCCACAATGACGTAGTTCTACTCAATCAATAAAAATACTTATTAGAAAAATAATAATTTGCGTGGAAAATAAAATATATACCAAAATCCATATATGACGTGTTTATGCCTAGCGTACTATATTTAGTACACCCGAAAATATGGCGACGAAAAAGATACCAAATGTAAAATAAGGTTATCTCTGTGATTTGTATCATAAAATAATATATTTTAGCTTTCGGATAAACCGGTCAAAAACAGTTAAAATGTATTCTAACATTTAAAAAAATACTTACTTCACAAACCGAACGCCGAAGTCACTCATTTTTTCAATTTACAGAACTTTCTAATTCCACAAGGCCGCACTGTTAGCCTAACTCCGAAACAAACACGTGTATAGCTCGACTGTTACATCCACAATGACAATTCAATCACGCCACCTTCAAGTGGCGACATCTGGTATCCCGTTTTAATACTTTGATAACTGTACTATATTTAGTACAACAGGCATATCTGGGTTAATAAAGACCAAAGTTGAAAATGTTAACTGTTGAAAATTGGAGAACAGTATTAAAAAAAATTGAAAACTCATATAGATGTATGTATATAAATATAAATAGTTTAAAACCTGCAAAAAAACTTATTAATACCGAAAATTAACTAGATTGCAATAACTAATAACTAAAATTGTAACAAATATATAAGAGGACACTAACTTTCTTGTGCCAATTAAAATTATATTAGAGGTAATAGAGCTAAGACACTTTTCTAAACCGTGAAAAATACTATATTATAACTGCAGAACAATCATGCTAAGTTGATAAAGTTTCTTCAGTTACTGTCTACTACTTTAAATATGATTTTGTACTAAAATATGTAATTTCCTTCTATTCAAAACACTGAGGAAAATAAATTATATAAACAAAGATCCGCAAACGTTTCGTTTTTAAGATACAAGGTGTTAACATGCTTTTCTTTTTCTAGTTTTTTTTTGATACACCGCATACATTGAGTGAGATATTTAAATGAAATTGGTATATGGTATAAGAAAAGAAAGAAAGAAAGAAAATATCTATTTCACCATATCACAAGATGTTTGCAGACAGTCATATTTTTAAAAAAATCCTAAGATATAAATATACAAAGTACATCACAATAAAAATTTCAATACATAATACATATAATATTCACTTACAAACATACAAAATAAAAAAAACTAAAAGCATTTCGCAAGGTAGACAAGTAAGGCCAAAATATAATTTTAGTAAAAAATTCGAATATAAACCTAAAAGGGGGTATTTAGGTACTCTCTGATTGAGTAAAAACAATATTTCAAAATGTGTTATTTTATTTTTATCCTATAGTTTGAGCGACCAAGACTTCTGACTTCTAGAGGTAAATGGTTAAACAACTAAAGGTCAAGAGAATTTCTTTCTGACATTTTTAATAAAATATCGGGGCAATTTAATCAAGCAAGCAGATCTTGTGTTGTGGTTATGCACTTCCGAATGTACAGTCAGTGAGATTGAACTAGAATGAAACTCCAACAATGAATTAAAAATGTATATGGAAGGTAAAGGCATAATTTTAAAGTGTTTAAAGGGAGGTTGACAGTGTTCCCCAAATGTAGCGCCTGCCATTATTCTCATGGCTCTCTTTTGCAAACGAAACACCCTTATTAAATTGACTGCATCACCCCAGAGAACAACACCATAGGTGAGATGACTATGCAACAGGGCAAAGTTTACTATTCTTAGTACATCTAGATGAATAATATCTCTCAACTGTCTGAGAACAAACAAAGCTGATGAAATCTTTCTACTTAATACATCTATATATGCTGACTAGCGTAAAACATAATCTAAAGTAATACCAGTTTATTGTTTGCACCAACATATTGCATCCTTCCAGAAAGACAAGACCTAAAAATATCTAGGGCCACACCCCTAATACCATAATATGTCAATTTTTCCAGCAGTATGTCTTGGTAGACACAGTCAAATGCCTTTGTTAGGTCGCACTGTGTAATAATAGAGTGCTTTCCACACTCAAGACCCTCGACAATGCCATCCACAAGGCTCAAAACGGCCCCAGTTGTGGATCAACCAGATCTAAAACCAAACTGAGAGGTGTCAAACAGAGAGTGCCCCTCGAGATACTTGACCAGTCTTTTCTTTAATACGTACATACATACATATCTTACGGTCAATAATTACATAATAATTTTACCATCGTCAAATAAAAATAATAACACTTCCTTCACTTTAGAAAATATCACAACCACGGAAATTGGGCGGTAATTATCAGGTCAATTTATGTGGGCCATCTTAAACAAAGGTGTTATTTTTGAAATCTTAAAACTACTGGGAAAGACTCCAGTACAAAAGCATTTTTTTATTAAAACGGTGAAGGGGACAATCCAAATATCTAAAGTGTCCACCAACAAGCTGCAATTTAAATTATAGTAATCTGTAGCATTAGATCGCTTGAGATTTGTAAAAAAAAGTAAAATTTACCGGCCAATATCCAGGAGACAGAAGCAAAAGCTCTGGGAATCGATATAAGAACTGTGCAGAAAATTGTGCATGAAAAAAAGCATAATTTACTACCGAAGAAGATTAAGAAACGAACACGAAAAAAGCCAAAGACAGAAGACTTAAGTGACAAAGTAAAAATGGATGTTCGTAATGCATTTTACGATTTTTACACATCAAAAACTAATATAACCCTTCAAGTTTTAAAAAAAGCTTTAAAAAATCGAGGCATATTGGAAATTGGACTAAAATCTTTGTCAAAATTAATAAAAATGTTGGGTTTTCGATATAAAAAAGACAGTAATCGAAGATTTTTATGCGAGTTGCCACATATAGCAAGTCAGCGTATCCAGTTTTTAAAGAAATACACGGAAAATGTTAATTCAAAATTTAGAAAAGTGGTATTTTTAGACGAGACTTGGATATTTTCTAATGGAAGTGTTTCGAAATCTTGGCAGGACGAGTCTGTAAAAAGTGTCAAGAGAAAAAAGGGATGTGGGACGGGAAAACGGTTCATGATTTTGCATGCAGGTTCTTCAACAGGATTTCTCCCAGGTGCAAGTTTACTGTTTTCTTCAACATCCAAAAGTATGGACTACCATGATAATATGAACTGTGAACTGTTTGAAAAGTGGTTAAAAGAACAACTGATTCCAAATTTAGATGCTCCATCTTTAATCATTCTAAATAATGCATCTTATCATTCAAGAATCTTAAATAAACAACCTACTTCATCCTGGAAGAAAAGTGATATTTATGACTGGCTAATAAAACAAAAACAAAATCCTTTACCCAATATGCTGAAACTAGAACTTCTTTTAATGGCAAAATCTATTAAAAAACCAACAATATATGCCGTAGATGAAATATTACGGGAAAATGGACATAAGGTTTTACGACTGCCGCAATACTATTTCCAGTTTAACGCAATAGAATTAATATGGGCTAGGGCAAAATCATATTACGAAAAACACGTGAACGATGGTCTTACATCAGATGAAGTGCAAATTGTTTGGCAAGATTCATTAAATTATATTACGCCGCAGTACTGAAAGAAATCTGTGGAACATACGGAGAAATTAATATGGGATTGGTGGAATCGAGAACGAGTTCTAGATATCGAAATAGCACCAATGGTCATTGCGCCATTTGAGGACGACTCAGAAGATGAGGACTTTTTAAGTGATGATGATATTTTTTAGTCTATAATAATAAAAAGTTTCTGAAGGATTATATTAATCTTTGACGTGTATAAATCATAAATTGCATTATGAATATCCATTTTGGATTGTAACTTAAGTCTTTTGCCTTTGGATTTTTTCGTGTACATTTCATAATCTTCTTCGGAAGTAAATTATGTTTTTTTTTCATGCACAAGTTTCTGTACATTCCTTATACCGATTCTCAGAGCTTTTGCCACTGGCTCTTGGATATTGGTCAGTGAATTTTAATTTAAAATTTTTTTTATTAGATTTGACACCATTTTTTTACTTTTGCTTACTTTTTTAGTACATTTGTACATCTGCTTACTTTTTTTAGTACAGTTTACATCACCCAATTTGAGTTTTAAGTTATAAAGACCAGCACAAGTTTTTAGTCGGCAATAAACTGTTTCCTGGCTCACGTTTAATCGGAATATACTGACCCAAATGATCCGAGAGACAGGGGTCGTGGACACTTGAACTGCAATTGTCAGTTCCAATATTTGTAATAATATTGCCAATCCAGGTGGTGGACACAGATGCAATACGTGTATAATCAGAAATAAATACTTTCAAATCAAAAGAATCAAACAAATGTTTAAGTTGAGCACAATTAAAATCACTCAAAGCTATTATTTTTGAGTTATTGCTTATCAAATTTGAGAGCAACCTTTCAAAGTTAGCTAGGAATACGAATGGATCTCCAGCACAAGATCGATACAGAGTAACAATAATGCAGTTAGCACTAGAAATCTAGGCGCACAAAACTCAGCGGTCAAAAGAATCTATATTAATTTTTTCTGTCAAAATATTATTTCTTATAAACATGTGTTTATTTAAACTTCTGAAAAATGAACTTTAGAGATAAAAACCATTTAAATTTATTAATTTTAATGTTGCTTCTATGAGCCAATGCTCTGAAATACAAAAAACATCAAAACTATACTTATCGAGAAATAAGTTAATATTATCTACCTTGTTTCCTAGACCCTGTATATTAACGTGAAACACATTAAGCGTATTTTTTGTGTGGCTACTTTTACAACGTTAAATTCCTTATTTTGCAATTTTTTGGTTTCATAGATGCTTTCGTTTTTTTTTGCACCGTTGAGAAGTATTTTAGCAAAGTGTCCGTTCATGTATTAGGTACAGCTAATTTAAAGATTATAATGCATTATCTGTATTATGATGATCTTCAAACTAGCTATGCATAGCAAAATATATGAAACTAATGAGAAAGAACAGACCGTCGAATTTGATTTTGTTGTAAAAATGACCAGTGACTGATAAAAAGCTCGAGGAGGATAATTGCGTTCAGTTCAGTTTAGTTCTTTTCTATGGTACAGTCATTGGCTATGACAATTTGCCAGCTCTTTTTGGGACCAGGTTGTCTGATTCTTAAATAGTTCTGGTCAATTATTTTTTTGCTTTTTATTCTAATTCGCCCTTGTTTTTCCTCCTTTCTTTTTCGAGGATGTTAAGGAGTTTGCAATTCCAAAAAAAAAACGCCTTTCAGTTTTTTTAAGCATGACATACATTATTAATAGTATACTGTGAACCAATTTTGATTTAAAAATATCTAAAAATATACGAGATGTATCAAAAAAAAAATATACTAAAATACTAACATCCTATATTTCAAAAACGACCATTGTTTATATGAACTTTTCATTTTTATAATTTTTACCAGATAAGTCGTCTGCAAAACTTATTAACATGAATTAATTTAAATCTTGTATATTATAAAACTTTAGTCAAAATAAATGGGAGAAACATTGTTGTCTTTAATTCAAACTACACATATAGACATAAAATGTATGTCTTAGGAACCTATTTCAATTGTCTTAATCTATGGTTTTTGTGATTCCTCAAAATGATATCCAGTGGAAAAATGAAGACAAAGTTAATAAAAGAAAAACAGCTCCTCAACGTGAAGAATTTAACGAGGTAAACTATATTGTATGTTCCTACAGTCCTAGTACTCAAAACGTAAAAACAAGATAGAAATACTTGTTTCATAGACAATTAATATTTACTCTTTTTAACTGAAGGTGGTATTAATTTTCTTATATATGAATAATAAATAACGTCTTTAATGTATATTCCAACTATATAGCAGTAAGTCTAACTGCTAAATTTTTTCACTTAAAGTAAATTCTATTTAAAAACTAAATAATGTTTTCTTATCGTTAAAGTCATCCTCGACCTTTTGAAATTTTTGATTTATATATGTAATATAGTTAATTGTCGAAACTTTTTCCCTTCTAGTTTATTTCCTAGCCTTTTCTATCCCTTTAAGTCTTTTTCAGTTCATCGAAAAAGCATACTCAAATTTTCCTTTACTTTGGTGAACTGAGTAGCTGAAGTCTCCTGTACGTTTTGTTGGGTTAAATGAACCCAGGCCTTCTTGCAAGGTCTTTTTCAAAATAAAACCCTCGACAATATGCATTAAGAGAAATTTACACTACCTAAATGTTCTTATATAACAATAACTAGGGGTGCATGTAATAATATTTATTACTATACATACTGTTTATTAAAAACATTGGCAGCAGAACATAATAAAAAAGTGCACTAATAGAACACACTTAAATAGGGTAACTACCTCATACTCAATTTATTGGTAATATTACAAACAGGCATTTGGTTTTACACGTCAAAAAAAGAAAAAAGTAGAATTACCTAAACATTTAAAACACTTATAACATATTAACATATATAAACTAAAATAAGTCAGACAGTACAAGTAACTTAACTAACACAGTTTTAAAATATTTTTGTTCAAAATTTAAAATTAAAAAGTTTGTATTACAAAGTTTATAAATCTATACAATGCCAAAAAAAAAAAAGATTTTAAGTCAAAAATTAAAGTTGCTAGTAAGGTATTCCTCAGAGGAATAAAATGCACCATTTAGTAGGTACTCCTTCATTGTATTCCTGAAAGTTTGTACTTCAAGATATCGAACCCCTGGTGGCTAGGGATGGCAAATTTTCGTAAACTATCGATACATAGACATACATATCATGATACATCGATGGCATCGATACATCGAAGTAAAAACATCGATGTTTCCGATATATCGAAATTTTTTCACTATTTCATTTTAAAAAATAATACAATCATCTCCTTAGACTTTAAATATGAAACAAGTAGGTAGGTAGTAGGTACTATATATTACAGAAACAAAACAAAAAGTAACAATAAACAAATAAAATAGAACAAAAAATCTTAATAACAGTAAAAACGAGCTAGACTGGTGCCGTCGGCACATAATAAATTAACACCAATATTCATCTGGAATTGAGCCCAAAAAAACTAAGCGAGAAAGGGCAGAACCTAACAGTCTATTTCGTGTTTGAGAAATTGTTGATCCCGCTTTGCAAAACAGCCGTTCGGAAGGCACGGATGTTCCTACTGGAGATAAATACTTTCTTGCAATTTTATATAGATTTGGATAGGTATGCTGGTATTTTTCCCAAAATTCAAGGGGATCTTGTTCAAGGTTTATGACGGGATTGTTTAAATATAGAGAAAATTCTGAAACATCTCTTTCCGTGGTCTTCCTTTTGCTGTTTTTAGCGGTTGCTAGTTGTTTATGGACACTCCATATATCAAGTTCATCAGAATTACCTGGTTCTTCATCTAAGGTCTCCACTTCATCTGCTACCGAATCTTGCCCTTTTCTTATGATCTCTTCTACCAATTTATTTATGTGCATTGTTGTTTTTCCCAAAGCTGGGGCGTCGGAATGGTGAATAGCCTTGAACCGTGGATCCAAAAGGGTGCCGATAGAAAGGAGGTGGGCGTTTTCAATCTTGCCAAACCGTTTTATGACTTCTGCCGTTAAAGAGGCTTTCAATTTGTTTCCAAATTCATTTTGGGGCTCTATTTTATTTAAATTCGTTTTTAAACAATTTGCCATTGGTATGATTTTGCTGATGGTCACATAGTTTTCTCCTGATGCTTCCACAGTAATTTTTTCAAATATTCTTAGCATACTTATAATCTCCTTGAGGGCTGCAACTTCCAATGCTGATAACATTGGTGGGGAATTCGGTTTACTTAATAAGATATCGTTGATATCAGAAAGAAGTATTATGAATCGCTCGCATATATAGAACGTCGAATTCCATCTAGTTTTAACATCCAGTTTCGCTTTTCTCATATCACCTTCTCTAATACCCCTATCTCTTTGCTTCTTACGCAGCTCATCACTCGCTTTAGTACTTCTTTTGAAGAATAAAACTATATCTCTTACTTTGCTAATGAGATCTTCAACTCCAGATGATCGTAAACCATTTTCAACCGTTAAATTTAAAGTATGCGCAAAACAGCTTATATGTTTATTATTGCCAAAAATTATGTTAATGGCTTTGAGCATCTTGGCATCATTATCAGTGACAGTGGCAACTACTTTTTCTTGCTCAATTTCCTACTTCTCCATAATACGTATTAACGTTTCTGCCAAATATTCCCCCGTATGCGATTCTGATAGTTCTTCTGTTTCAATTGCAACAGAAAACATTTTAGTGCTTTGTAAAAAATGTATAGTAACGCCTAAAAAAGTTTTCATAGACATTGTCTCAGTCCAGACGTCGGTGGTAAGTGTTATATCTGACGCCTGTTTAATAGCTTTTTTAAAACTTTCTGCTATTACGTCATACTTATTAAATATCATCTTTTTAATGGAGTTTTATATAATGGCGCCAAAACTTTTAACAATTTTTTAAATCCCTCGGAGTCAAGATTATCTTTGCAGATATAAAAAATCAACGCGTTGGTTATTTTTACGTAGTCTTTTCCTCCATCTAAAATACAAACATTACAATCATTAGGTTTTTAATATTTTCATTGGATTTTTTTTTTGACAAAATGGTGAACGGAAAACTTAAGTCTGGCGTCCGGGGCGTCACAAACGACGGGATCCTATAAACCTTTACAAATTCTCTCTTACAAAAATATATTATAAATAGTTTTTATAGGTATTTTCATTGTTTATAAAAAATAATACTGTGTTTTGAGCAAATTTCCAACTTTATTAATATTATTGTAAGATATGTAAGTAAGATATGCTGCAAAGAAATTAACTGAAGAACGTCCACCGTCCTTGTAACGACAAGACTGTGGTAGATAGTGTGGTTTTAAGTGTATATTTTCTATAGATATTTTTAGAGAAACTGTATTGCGTGTGTTGCTATATGGCTTACCAGCAAAACTTCTTATGTTTGAAAAAGTTCTTGTTATCGTGGCCTGCGCTGTGGGTGTATTCTCTCTAGGAATTGGGGAATTTCCTCTAGATATCTGAAAAATTCATATCATTAAATAATTTTAGGTACCTACGTACCCATTTTTTTTTAGTATTATTTCATAAGTTAAAAAGTCTCAAAATATTACTCGTAATGATATGAAATAATAATTTATTAAATTGAGTGTAAGAGTAAAATTGAGTAATATTTTTACCAAAAAAATGGAGCTGGTTTGTGACCCTGATTCTTCAGCATTAGAGACTGCTGAGCTTGTGCTGGCATTGCTGGCAATAGGAGATAATGGTCTGGATTGTGAAGTGGATGGTTGTGATTCCACCAGTTCTTCTACTTCTCTTAAATCTATGCTATTGTTGCTATCACTATCATTTGTGCCTTTAGTTTTCTTGGAGCCCTTATGCTAAAATATGTTCATCATTACTAGATACCTACATAAAATCAAGCGTGGAGCGCAGTGGCGGCTCGTGGTGTTTAGGCTAGGGTAGGCGACAACCACAATAATTTCAAGAATAATGACGTTATAAGAAAACGTTAAGCCGCGTACACACTTAGCTGACAACTAAGTTTTATAAATTAAATTTATCCGCCTATCTTTTAAAAGGGCGAATTTACTTATTATGACATCCGTAAAGTTATCAGCCTTCTGTAAGAAGCAGAACAACTCTTTTTCTATTGAAATTAGCGCAAGTGACGATAAACGTTCATTTTTTATTGTATTGCGAGAATACGTTTTTATTCGCTTTAAACAAGAGAAATGTCTTTCCACTGAGGTACTTGTAATAGGTATGGTAGCAATTAACGCAAAAAGTTTGTAACTTTCAGGAAATATTTCTTGAAGTTCATTTTTTACGAAATGTTTTAAAATTGCCTCGACGCTCAGCAATGCAAATTGTTCATCGAGATATATTACACTAAGCTCATTAATTAATTTTTGTTTGTCAAAGAAATTTTTATAAAAGTTGGTCACATTCGTCACAAATTCAAGCGGAAAATTTTTGCTATATTCTTCGAATTTTGAGGAATCCGCTAAAGAAAAATATAATAACTGAGACATATCTGCAAACCTAACTTCTATTTGAGTCACAATATTGTCAATTATCTCATAAAATAAAATGCGTAAAGAACTTTGCTCATCGCCTTTAATGGTGTCCGATAACTTAATTCTTTTTGACAATTGCCCTGAGTCCCTATTATTAAAAATCCTTGTTTGGGCTTATTCAAATATTGTATTAAACATTGTCTCATTTCTCAATAACTTGATACGATCTCTTGCCATAAATATTTGCTTTTTACAATAGGTGATGTCCAATGATTTTTTCTGTAGAATGTTGAAAAGGGGGTCAGTTATGTCAAAAATATGTTTATACACAGCGGTAAGAAACGAAAATTCTAAATCGTTCATAAATTTAAGTTATCCCTTGGCCCCGTTTATTGACTCAGCCGATGATGATTGGTCGTCAATAATTTTAGAAAAAACTAATTTTAGGCCTTCCCATTCAGAGTGCAAGATTTGAATGATTTTAGAACGGGAAGCCCACCTGGTGTCTGAACTGGAAGAAATCCTCTTTCCTATCGTCGAATCTAAAGTAAATGTCCGTTTGGCAGACTGATGAAAAAATCCGGGAATCGAGGACGCACTTGCGAAAAAAATTCGGCAATTTTTTATATTTTTTGAACCAGTTTGTAAAACCAAATTCAATCTGTGCGCACTACAATGCGTAAACAAAGCAAAAGGAGCATCATCTTTAACTTTTTTTTGCAAACCATTCAATGAACCTGCCATCACACTAGCACCATCGTAGCATTGCCCAACTAATTTTGTTTTATAATCGAAATTGCCTATGACTGTAACAATTAATCCATACATTGCGTCCGCTGTTCTGTCTTCGCTAACGTCATGAAAACCCAAGAAACTTTCTTTGATTTCACCGTATTTATTAACGTACCGAATTGAAATCGCACATTGGGACTTCTCAGAAATATCCGTAGTATCGTCAGCTTGCACTGCAAAAAACAACGACTCTTTTATCTCCCTATGAATTGTATCTGCAAGGTAATCGGAATCAGGATATCAAATCATTCTGGATAGTTTTTGATAAACCAGAAAAAATATTTCCAATTTTTTTTAAATGTTGTATTTCGTTATCACGTTTAATTAACAGATTAAAAGTTTCCCGCACTAACGGAATCGCTTTTTTCATTATGGCCTCTGAAAGATAATTCTTGCTTTGCTAGGTGACACGTAACATCGACCAAATAGCTCATTAGAAGTCTGTTTTTTCTCACCTCCTCATTATATAATTTAAGAGACAAAGAAGATTGTAATTGTAGCGCATCCTGTATAGTGCTACTGTTTTTTTCTAACCGCTTTAAACTAAGATAACTGCTTAAATGTTCTTTCGATGATTCGTGTTTTTTTATGGCCGCAGATAAATTTTTCAAATCAGAAAATCCCTGACGCACCCAAGTATTGTTTCTGCCTTTTGCCAAAAGTAAACATGGCCAACAAAACAAATTTTGTTTAAAATAGCTACCACATATCCACTGACGACTCTCGTACCATTGAGCTTTAAACGATCGTGAAAAAGTTTGGCCCTGTTTTTTATCAGGCTTTAAAATATTGAGAAGTGGCGTGGGCGGCCAAAATAAATAACATCTTTTCGATCGTTTTCGTTTAGACGCGAAAATGGTGACTTTTTAAAAATCCATTAAAAAAAAACAAAGCAACGTAATGTACCTATATAAAATAGAACAAACCGGAAAAAACGCACTTAACCTACGGTCGACGCGACGGTAAATTCATCGAATATGAACCGTCCAACCCCTAAAACTAGCGAAACTACACTTAAAAGCAAAATATTTAATACCTAAATATGTCTATTAGAAACAAATAAAACAAAAATACTTATCCGTTTATCAGGATTTCTTCGTTTTTCTTCTGGCCAATGCCGATAAACAACCAAAATCACAAATTAAAGCACAGAAAAACTAGACGCGGTCGTAAAATAATAGTCAAAAAAACACACACGTATCACCGTCCAATGTCTTTATTTATTGACCGATATCAGAAAACGAGAGCGGTCAGAATGTAATTGACAAAATTTCAAATCACTTGACCGAAAATCCGAACGAACGATAATATTGCATCATGCATACTATTTACGATTTTTACGAATTATAAATGAGATTAATGAGAATAGTAGCAGGTGGCCAACGTTGCCAAACGCAAAATTTGTAAATACGGTTTCGCAAGCCTGAGAAGAATTTCTTTATTTTTCTTGAGATGTACCTAGATTTTTATTTATTCAATAAGTACATAACAGGACTTTGCCCAAATAGCACATTCAAAGAGAAACAATATAAATTAAAAAAAAAAAAATTACATCACTAATGAAAGATACAAATACAGTCAAATAACAATAACAATATGAAACAATGCTAATAGACTAAATTGACATAAAAAAACATGGTACAAATACATGAAAAGCGAGTCTAAAAATAAAATTTGGTTACACATCATAATCTTTGAATATTAGCCTAATCTTGTTCTTGAAACATAATGGAGAACAATCAATGTCAAAGTTTGAAGGAATGAACCGATTAAAAAACTCCATCATTCGGTTGATACAACTGTATTTGCCCAGGTCTGTACGACCTTGCCGCAGCTGGAACATTTCCAATTGCCTGGTTGCTCGCATTGGAACCCTAAAGTTGATTAGCGTCAACAAGTCTGCACAATCTGTGTGACTATTGATGATCTTATGTCCAAAAGACAATGAGTGCATTATCCTACGAACCTCCAAACTATCGAGCCCCAGCATGTTTATGCGTTGATTATAAGTTAGCACTGTTTTGTCGATATTCAACTTGTACAAAAGAAAATTTGCAAACTTAGACTGGACCCGCTCAATTCTCTTAATGTGGACTTTATAGAAGGGTGACCATACCACACTGCAGTAATCCAAATGGCTCCTCACAAGTGAGAGATAGATTGATTTCAGAGTCTCAATATTCCGGAACTCCCAACACTGCCTCATGATGAAACCTGTCATTCTATATGCTTTAGCTATGACATTGTCGATATGGTTGATGAAGCGTAACTCACTGTCAAAAAGAACGCCAAGGTCATTAATCAGGCCTACCCGAGGAAGGATGGTGCTGTCAATGGAGTATCCATAGTGAAGGAGTTGTTTCTTACGGGAAAATGAGATCACTTTACATTTAGAACTATTCAAGGACATTCCGTTTTCTGAACACCAGGCAAATAAGCCATTAATCTCTTCCTGAACAAGGCTGCAATCGTCCATGCACACAACTCTCTGGAAAATTTTAAGATCATCGGCATATAGAAGGTACCTGCAATGCTTGAAGATTGAGGAAAGGTCGTTGATAAACACCAAAAACAGCACCGGCCCAAGATGAGACCCCTGAGGAACACCCGAGTATGCGTGGATTTCGCTCGATAGACAGTTGTTGAATTTCACAAATTGAGTCCGTTGACTGAGATAGCTACCAATCCAAGAGAGTAGAGGATCACCCACACCATAGTGCTCTAGCTTCTTCAGCAAAATAGAATGATCCACACTATCAAATGCCTTACGAAAATCAAAATAGATTGAGTCGACCTGAACTGATTCGTCAAGAGAAGAACTCAGAAAATTGGAGTAAACTGACAGATTTGTCTGACACGACCTAGAACGGAAAAATCCATGTTGATGCGGTGATATAATTTGTTGAAAAGCACAGAAGATTTCATCTGTCACTATTGATTCCAGGACTTTTGCCATACAGCACAGTCCAGAGATTGATCGATAATTTGAGATTTCGGACCTGTCACCGCCCTTGAAAAGAGCTGTGATGATGGCCGACCTCCATCTCCTTGGAAAACTACCCGAACAAAGTGATGCGTTGAATATTAGCGCTAATGGCATGGAAAGGGTTGGACTACAATTTTTGAAGAAGATTGGAGGGATTTTATCTGGGCCGGCCCCCTTATTGATTTTCAATTCGACCAGCTTATTAAAAACTATGTCTGCATTAATTGATATGTTACGCAGATTAATACTAGTGCTAGATAATAAATTTGTGTTATACCTTGACTTTCTGTTCAAATTATATGCAGATTGAAAGAATGCAGCAAAAAAGTTCACTATTTCTTTAGGGTTAGTAGAAGTATTATTGTTGTAAGTCATTTGATTGGGAAAACCTGTGATGGATTTTTTTGATTTTAGATATGACCAAAAAGCCTTTACATTCTGTAGAATGTTATATTCGGAGGAGCTAATGAAGGCTCTGTAATCAACATCAATTGATAATTTCGACTGTGATCTTAACAGTCTATAGTCACGATTTAGAAAAGGACAGTTTCCACTATTCTTTAATCCATTGAATGTTCTATTTTTTTGCTTTATAAGGTCAATAGTATTAGGTGAGAAGTAAGAAGGAAATCTAAGTGTATTAGATTTTTTCTTTGGTACAAAAAAGTCAATAGCTACATAAATGATTAAATAAAACATATCCACAATTGCGTCTATGTCAGGACATGAGTTTAAGAGGGTCCAGTCGATGTCAGCAAAATAATCATTAAGTCCATCGTAATCCGCCCTGAAATAATTTAAATCGATGGTTTGATTGTCAACTAGCTCATCAAGTGGAGGACCGATATGTGAAGAAATATCCAAAGGTGGATGATGGCAATCAACAGTTGATAATGGCGAGAGACTCTCAGCAATTACGATATTAGCATGATTTGAAAACACCAAGTCCAGGGTAGATTGATTATGGTTACAAATTTGATTTGTTTGTAAAAGATCATAAAAACAAACAAAATCATATAGAATTCTCTCGCAATCATTCCCTGGGACAAATACAGTGTTAGGAGCATTATTGAGTTGGTTCAGGTATGCAATTGATTCATCATTAATAATATGATCATCCACGATGTCAACACTTTTAAGAGAGTGTGAGAAGTTTGGTAAATTGTAATCGCCCAAAATCATCACCCTAGTATTAGGTATTCTGTCCATAACATAGCTGGCTGTATTAATATGATCCTCATAGACAGAAACACCGGACGCTGGAGGAATATATACTACACAAAAACCATACTGAGTCTTTCCAATAGTGACCCCGACCCACAACTCTTCCAAGGGACTATCAGGTGTATCGAAGACATACGAATGGTAACGCGTGCTGACTGCAATTAGTACACCACCTCCCCTTGATTTACCAGTAATATGAGCACTTCGGTCCTTTCTGTATACCACAAAATTGACAGGAAAAATTTCTTCGTTTGTGATTCCCTCGTTCAACCAAGTTTCAGTGATAACCACAATGTCGTGATTTGAATTCAATAATTCGTTGTAAAATTGAACAGTTTTGGTGCGCAGTCCACGGGCGTTCTGATAGTATACGTTCAAGGCGACGTTTGGGCGGTTGGATGATTTGGAAAATTTTGCTGCCCATCGATTTCTGGTCTCTGACTCTGACGTGGAATAACAGTATCACTATCAATCAATAAGTTATTCTCAGTTATCTGTCTTGAAAAATAATTACTAATTAGAAGTGTGACAAACTCCTTTTTTGTAGCGTAGTCCATTTTACCGTTCCATGTTGAACATGCAATAGGCACAAAAGTGCGTTGTTTCTTAAACAAATAGCGCCCAACTGCCGCGTTCTGAGTGTGTATCAGGTCGTTGAGAATCGGTCTATGAATATGATAACCAGAGCCACACACAATCAAATTTGTGTTGGCTGTGACTGATACCAGAAGCTCTATTTCACTGCATGTTATTGGTCGACCCTTTACTGCATTATAATCAGAAGTGAAAAAAATTACATAGTCTCTCTTATTAAAGTTTCCACACAACTGCTGACACCGACGGATCGAATCGTGAAAAAGTAGATTTTTTGCAGTCTGACAGTTAATGTCATAAAGATAATTTGTTTTTATTTTGAACATCCATGGAATGTTTCTGATGTCTTCGCTTCCCATAATAAGAATTTGATTTCTTCGATTCCTGATAATTGCCGGACAGTTTGGGGATTTAGTTGATAAATTAGTGGACTCATTTGTATGGTTGCTGACCAAACTACTGGGTTGATTATAGTTGTTATTCCTGTGTTGCAAGTTCGATAATGTATGTTTCAGTTCCTTCACTTCCTTAGAGTAGTATTCGTTTTCACTTTCTAAAGTTCTGATTGAGGTAATCAAATTTGTGCTTAGGTCGTTTATTTCTTTTATTCTGTTTTCGAGCTTCAACTTGGTTTCTTTATAAGATTCCAATTCAGCAATCAACTCAGTTTCTCGAGTTTTTGTTTTTTGACATTCGATTTCTAATGAAACGTTGCGTTGATTCAACCGTTCAATCTGCGATGATAAAGCTTTTTCCGCTTCTGTAGCATCGTCCTCAAATACCTGGCTGGTCCTTTTCAGTCTTTCAATGTATCTATTTCTCTCAAACAACTCCTTTTCCAGTGATGTGATGTCTTTCCTGTAAGCCTCCCTTTGTTTGTCTTCATCGTTGTGTGTCGTTTGGCATTCACTTGAGCAGAGAATTCGGTAGCCCCCCAACTTTATCGTTCCTTGAACTCTTTCTAAGCATCTAGGATGGAACAAGGCATGACACACGACGCAAATGAAGTTCGTGAATTCCTTATTCCTACAACACTTGAATTGCCGCTGCATGGTATGTGATGCTAGGACTGGAAGAACAAAGTCAAATAATACCGCTCAGTATGACGTCACTGATGCTAATTTTAAATTGTACTGTTTCTGTACAATTTTAGCATCAGCGAACCATCGACTTCCTCGGCGAGAATCCAACAAGTTAAAAAAACACTTAAAAACTTCATAAAAACCACTGTTAACATTCATTGGAGAAAAACAATGTATACTGTCACGATTTACGATGTTTAATTCAAATTTTTCCAACTATTTAGACACGAAAAATCAAAACTTTACAGCAACAACGTAAACATAAACAACAACCGTGAGGTTGCCATTTTCACAGTCAAGTTTGTTTAAAAAACCCTTTCAAAACCACCCTAACAACATTGAAACTGCTTATTTTATTTTTTTTATGGTTTGCAATGTTTGCATATGTAAGGCTGCCAACCGTCCCGCACTCTGCGGGACAGTCCCGGATTATCTTTTAATGTCCCGCGTTACAAATAAGGTTAGAAATCGTCCCGCATTCTCTAATTATGTCCCGAATTGCAACAAATCATATTCTAAGTTCCCATGTTTATCGGTTTAATAATACAGAGAAGTACCATTTTAAGAAGATTTGATTAAACTAAATTATGTGTTATAAATAAGCCTTAATTAAAAAAATACCAAAGTGTAGAAACATGTTTCATTTTATTATTATTAAAAAAACCTCACCTAACCTAACATTTATGTTTAATGTCTTTAATTTTTTTGCTTTAGTATATAACAGAATGTTCGGATAATCAATTTAATTAATTAAAAAATTAATGCTGAAAATAAAGAATTTTAGAATATGGTTAATGCGCCTACAACGCATACTAAAATTTGTTGTGTCCCGCATTCGTAAATGAAAAAGTTGGTAGCCTTATGCATATGCATATTTTCTAAAAACGTAAAGCAGTTCAGGTGAAAATTCGAGTATTTGGCAACACTGCCAGATGAACAATATTGGAATCCAATGCGAAGACGTCAAATATTTGCCGAAGGCGGACGATCGTTTCGCCTACTGTAGTAGTTTATTTCGGGTGATTTTCTCTGTATGTCGGTCGCTGGTCGTCGGCGATGTGCGTTTTCGTGTGCTGGCTGGCTGCCGTAGAGAACATCTAAATTTAGGCGGTTGGGATATATCGCCTCTAAACGTACATAGGTTTCGCATGTAATCGATGTTTATTTAAATGTTAGGAATTTCTAAGGGAAACGCACGGGTTTTTTCGAAAGTTTTGTATATTTTGTGATGTTAAACGGTTAAATATTGTTTAAATGATATGAGATATTAGATTTTTTGGGCAGTATTTAGGCACGATTATTCAAGGGTAGGCGGCGCCTACCTTGCCTACCCTGACGAGCCGCCACTGGTGGAGCGCAATCACATAATATTAACTCAAATAGAAAGTTGAAACTGATGATTCAGTAGGTTTTGCTACTTAAAATATTATACATTTTCTATTTATTGTTCCTCCTATTATTACTCTTACCTCTTTTGAAGGGTAGGATTTATCCAGATTATGAGTTTTGATATGACATTTCAAATTTGAGGTGTTTCCTGAAGTCTTGATAACCCTCCCACAAACTCTACACTTAGCTTCACTTTTGCTGATTTTTTCGTAGTATCTCCATAGATCACTTTTAGGAGGCATGATTATTGATTTACTTGTAAAATCTTAAACATTAGGTGTATTTTAATAAGAACAAACAGTCCAAACACACTACACTACACAGAATCACAGAAAGCCGCCGCTTTTTATAACAGAGGTGAATAGGTTACTTTTCTGTAAAATGTTAAAATCTTAATCAATATTATCCCGATTCGGACTTTCCCAGACGCCAGAGGCTAGAGTGAAGAGTGATGCATAAAATACCTAACGAAACAAATTCCACTAGAATATTTTTCATTTCCTGCTGGAGATATATTTATCCTTTATTAACTAGTATTACCAAATAGAGAGAGAAATAACAAATACCTACATTATAACCGTACGGATACGGTTGGCAATATGCTTTTTTCACCCAAGGTTGCGTTCATAATTTACGCCCGACTTGCCGACATCGTCGAAACACTTGTTGTCCTTATCTAATAACAAATCGGCGCCGCACCGCCGCACAGTGGAACGAGGTATAGGGAAATATGGACATTGGCTGTTGTTTTAGAACTATTAGTGTGATTTGGATAATTTTGAAACGAAACAACCTTTAAAGATTTAAATTCAGTCCCAAATTTTATTTTTTTCAAAATCGAAATACAGGGCATTGAATAATGCACTGTCTTTTTGGATTTTTTAAAATACTTCAAAAGCATAATAAATAGTGTATTAAGTTTTGTTACATGTTATGACAACACAAAAATTCATTTTTTCTGATTAAATATTTTTTCAGTTCCACCAGTGGCGTTCGTCTAACAACAGTGTCCAATTATGTTTTGCAAAAAAAATTGTGGATCTAGTAAAAAAATGTTAAAAATGTACATTTGGGAGTTAAAATTAGACCTTCGTCAATAAAATATCGTTGACGTCCAATGTAAATATTAAGCACTTGATATACGAGGCGTTTGAATATAATGTGGTCCACTAAGTAGATACGGTACACAGAGGAAATCTTTATTAGTAACCCTATACAAATCGAAATACTGTCATAAATTCGTGTATATACATATTTGAAAACCATATTAAGTATACTTGAAATGGTTGCAAATCAAGCAACCTTTATACAGGTTAAGCAAAAAAATCATTCAAAAGGAGATTACTTTAATTGAAAGTATTCGGGAAAAATATTATTAAGAAAACTTCGAATTAAAATATCCCAAATATATCCAATTCAAAATGCTCCCATTTAAAAAAAAATTCAAATAAAAAAAAACTTATGAGTTCTTAGTGGCCTACATTGTACTACCATAAATATGGTCCGATTTTATTAAATTTAAGAGAATCCCTGTATAGAACGAATCGATTTACAAACACTAAGTATAGCAGAAAATTATTTTTGATTGAGAAGCTGCTCAGTGCTGCTGGATTTTTAATTTTCACAATACAAAGGATATCTCATATAAAGCATTAATTTGAATTTAAATTATTATTTTAAATAATTTCTACTTTACCTCAAGGGAATTCTTCCAGCAGCAATCTGTTCCAAATAAAAGACTTTGCAGTGAATAACACAAAATATATAATAAGGTAGAAACAAACTTAAACACCAATAACGTAGAAAGCTGTCAGTCAAAGCTTATATTATCTAAATAATAACAAGTACACAATTTGCTACAAAGCATATTCTTCATTTTTAGTACTATCTAGTAGCAACAATACTTCTGGTTGTAAGTTGTCAACATTTATTTTATTTCTAATTGGTCGGAGATTAGAAATAACTGGATCAGATGAAATTAGTAAATTGTTTAATATATCTTCGTTGGTAAATTTCTGTTGCATTTCCGGGATCTGAGGTCTCTATACTTTCTGAAGTCTTTGTTTCTAGCTTCTGCTGCTTCCTCTGAAAGGTGCCCAATAGGTATAAATACATCTCTAATTATTTCAGCCCCATGAAATAAGATCTTATGGACCGTAGCTAGCATATAGTACCAGCTGTATAATCTAACATATAGCTGGGCGGTTTGTTTTGCATAGTTGTGAAATGCGTTAACATCTATGTTGCGACCAGAAGCTATAGCCTGTAGTATGACGTAAAATCTTTTGACTAAATGAGTATCCAAACCGGTAATTTCCGCAGATTTTGTAGTATTTCTGAAAAACTTTCTTGCGGTGTTACCGTCATTGGTTGTGCCAAATCCTTGTTTCACCATATCAACGTTTAGTCCCAATTCTCTTTTAAACCTTTCTTGAATAATCATTTTGGTTTTTTTCTTCATATTTTTTTCTTCTATGGTTCTTGCTGACCATTTCTTAAATCTCATATTGTACGAAATATGGAGCAAACATTCAAAAGTTCGTATCCATGCGTGTAGCGAGGACATTCCTAATTTGTAATACTCCTGAATTAGTACTTTACGAGCTATTAAATCCAAATTGTTCATTTCTGTAGGTTTTGCTCCACAAATATAGCAATTCATTGTGGATTTTGATCCTGCTATTGTAGAACAAATTTTACCATCGATCATTGTTAAAAAAATTGTGTGTTTTATAGACGTAGTTTCAGAAAGTTCTGTATCATCCAGTAGATTGATTTCATCTTTTAAAGATTCTCATGCGTTATTTATTACCTCTTTAGATTCTTTTATAAACTGAAAGTTAATTGGGCGACAGTAAAACGGTGATGATGGCCGTGGATTTTCCCAAACAACAATTGACTCCTCGTTAGAAAAAACCAATTTAAGTGGAACATAGGCGGTCATAAAAATACTTGAGTCATCCGATTCACTGTTTTGAAAATTTTGCTTGTAGTTAGATTGGCCAGAAGCGCCATCAAATCCACATTTACCAAAAAGAGTGAGTCTGCCAGTGACACTATTCTCTAATGATTCTAGAATTCTCCTAACTGTGTGATCCAAAAGGGACAGCAAAGTAATTCGCGCAAACGTATCGGTAATCATAATTGAACTTTGTGGAGGGTAGCACTCACGTTTTGCTTGTTGAACCTGGTAATATGACGGATACAGGAAACAACCTTCTAGCTCAGCAGATCTTCGTAAAGTTAAGTAGTCATTTTTTGAAAGTTTTAAGGAAACGTATATTGCTAGTGACTTTTCCTTTGAGTAGGAATGCTTGTGATACTTCTGAATGTTTTCACAAAAATGTCTTACTTTTTCTACGTGTTGGGGATGTTGAGATAAAAATTTAAATATTTTATTTATATCTTCATTTTTACAATTGCTCATTTTGGTAGTTATGGCAAAAGATAATTCTTCCACGTTTTCTTGCTTCAGGAAATTAGTTCTTCTTTTCTTTTGCCTTAACGAAAGATCTTCAAACCTCTTTCGTTTTTTCTGTAAAATATTCGATGCCGGTTTTATTGACTGAGACATTAAGACAAAACGAGGCCAAGCAAAGTCTCGTTTAATCCACAATTCGTTTTTCTTTAAAAAGTAATCATACGTACGGTTACATTCTCTCCATCTTTTTGACACATTTAGACAAAATTTTCTTAGGCACTCACTTAAAACGCAAGTCTCCGTTTCACTCAAATTGTCCAAATTAAGTTTTTTCACGGTAACACTCAGTAAAGTTTTAAAGTCACTTAAACTAACGTCCAACGGTCTTAATTGTGTAAATAAATTAAAGTTACTTCTTAGTTCTTCCATATTTTACTTGAAATGAATTAATTAAACGTATTTTATAATGCACGCACCAAAAAAATAAGTAATACAATTTTTGACAGCTCATATACTGTGATAATGTAAACAATTTCTCCAAAGCCCACTATGCGCCAAGGCACTCTACGACCTATAAACTCCAAATAGGCGCTTAGTGGCGGCCAATCTTTTTATATTTGTTTTAAGAAACCTTTGAACTCAATAACAGATATAAAAGAAGTTTATGCATATTTAAGCATTTTTTTAAAAGTCAAGATAAATTTTAGTTTTATGCAATACACGTATCGTAGAAAACTTTTAAAAATCATTGGTGCTAAATAAGTGTTGATATTAAAGTAACTATGCAATTTGCAAGCTCATATATCACATAAAATAAAACTATAAAAAATAATATAAGTTTTTGTTTAATTACGAAATTATGCCGTTTAATTTGCAATAGTCAGTTTAATAGGAAAATCAAAAAAATAATTTTCTTCTCAGAAAACACCCCGTGTATTACTTATTAAGTTGTCAAAAAAAAAGTAAGAATTATTTCAAACAAATTTGATGTTTTTAGAAGATATTTATTTAAAAATATATATCAAGTTAGGAATTTTGCATAATTGCTGTATGTCCATCTAAATACATTGGCTCGATCCACTGTGCGCCGCACCGTTCCTTTGGCGTTAAGTCAAGTTCGATCCGTCAACCTGGTTTGCCCGGTTATTGGCGGTTATACGGTTATACGCGAAAAAATCTTGCTGAACTATGTCAACTATGGCCTGTTACGAATAGAATAATTTGTCAAGAAGCAATCTTAAATTTGCTTGAAAACATCGGAAAATAGATTCCAATGACATCGATACATCGCATTACAATACATCGATGTGGAAACATCGATGTTTTTAGTTCGATGTATCGATGTTTTCAAAACATCGATGTACCGTTGCCATCCCTACTGGTGGCAGCACGTTGAAACACCTCAAACCAAGATATCCGGCACCATCCCTGGTTCTTAGGAGTCTGTGAAATTCTGGAACATTATTTCTGCTTCTGGTCAAGTAATTGTGTACATCAGAATGAGCGAGATATTCATTCAAATTATCCTTCACATGACATAGACACCGATAGATGTAAAGAGATGGCAGTGTTAGTATCCTGTAGCGGCAAAAATATTCCCTACAGCATGCCAAAGATTTTGCTAGCATGAGCTGATTGCCCTCATATCAGAATAGCAAATGCTGGGTTAGATGCAAAGCAGCCATGATAAGCTGCGAGAAGGGTTTTAAGAGAAACACTCCTAGTCAAGCTTCGGATCAAGTACAGGGTGTTCCAGCGAGGACTGAGCAGGGACCTATTTTCGACCTTCCTTGTATTTTGGAAAAATTCAAAATAGCCAATCGATGTATTTTTTCGTGTAGAATCCAAAAATGTCATCGAAAAAATATTTGAACCAGAAACAAAAGAGTTACGCTATGCATCAGGTGGTTTTTAAATGGAATGTATCGTTTTTTATACGATTTTTGGAAAGAGTGATTTTTTTTATGTCCGTTCTGATTAAAAGATTTGATTTTGCGATAGCTGTTTATATTACATTTTAATGTTTTACAAACTAAAATTTTAGCTTCACCTGTTTAAAATATACGATAGGTTGGTATAGGTGATCAAGGTAAAATGACGTTTGAATGCTTTGTCAATAAAAATTGACATTATTTTAATTATTGTCAAAGTCTTCACCCAAAAAATATATATTTGACTCTGATCGAAATGAAATACTCTTTGGACGAGAGACTACAGATTGTTATGCTATTTTACAAGTGCCAAGAAAATGCAAGAGAAGCAAGAAGAAGATTTATTGCAAATTTTCATAGAAATATATCCATCAATACAATTCTAAGGATAAAAAACCTATTTGAGGAAAATAAAACTTTACATGATAGAAAAAGAAATATACAAAGAAGAAGAAATCGAGACCAGGCCATTATAAATTATTTTCAAGTTAATCCAACCAAATCTATTTCGGATGCAGTTCGGGAAGTTCAGTACGGTGCACTATGGTCTGAATGATCATAATTTGCGCCAAAAATATTTTGTCACAAGAAAAATTCTTACAAAATCTCTTAATTGATTAAAACAAATTATACCGACGCAAAATAATAAAAACCATTATTTTTAGTTCTTTTTTCGAAAGAAGATAATAGTTTATTTTATGTTTTATAATAGTTTACAATAAAAATTGGAACAATAATTTTTAACTAATACTAAAAACAAAATTTTATTCAAATTAACTTGTTTAATAATTAACAATTTAGTTAAATTATTAATCAACTACTAAATTACTTATCTCCTAATTTTTATTTAACTGATCATAAAAATAACATTAAATTTATTCGATATAAGAACAAAAACAATATAGATTTAAAAGTTCATTTCAGTTGATAACTCTAAAGTTTCTAAACCTCTAATATCTAAAATATCTTCCAGATTATCAAGATTAAAATTTGGTTCATTTTGAGAATTTTCCGCGTCTTTAGGAGCTAAATCTAAAGCAGTTTCTAACTCAGGAGCTTTTAGTAACCCAATTACAGCACTTGGAAGATTTTTTATTTTAAAATTTCTTTGTCTAGAACGAAGGCTGGCACTTGAAATAAGAGGATCTGAGGTATCTAGACCTCGGCAAAATACGTCTTCTAAGTTACTTACTCTGCTAGTTTTCCTAGCATGATGTAAACGATCTTGTTTGTAAAGTTTATTTCTTGATTCAGCAGCATCTTCACCAAAGTATCCCACAGGCAATAAACAATTTTCAATTATTTGCTTACTATGCACCAAAACTTTATGGATGGAAGCTGGCATGGGGAACCAAGGATATAAACTTACAAATAATGAACCTGTGTTAAAGCAGTAGGTACGTTTCAAATTTTTTAAGATCAAGAGGTAACCGACAAGCCAGAGCAATCAAAATAGTTTGAAATTTCGTTATCAGCTCAAGTGAAACACCCGTAATTTCTGAAAAAATGCCTGGGGTTTCAAAAGCTCTTCTTGCGGTATTACCGTCATTGCTAGAACCATAATTTGGTTTAGGTTTGTCCACGTGCAAACTTAGCTTCTCCCAAAAGTGATTTTGTATCATTTTTTTCCTTTCATTGACAACAAGTTTGTTAGGCTCTCCTCTAATTTGCCATACTTTAATTTCAATTCTGTAGCCGATATGGAGTACACATTCTAAAAACCTTATCCAACAGTGTAATGGACTAATTCCAAATTGTAACGAGTCTTGGTTAGGCGTAAAAATGGCAGATTTAAAATCTTTAACCTTCATGAATGTTGAAGGCGTTGCTCCACATATGGGGCATGCTTGGGATGATCTGGTATTTGTTAGGATACTTAAAATTTTGCCATCGATTACTGTTAAGCACAATTTGCAAGTAATTTCTAGAGTATGGCTTCCAACATTGCATTCCAGTGGACGTAAATTCTTAATCTGTTCGCCCAAATCTGCCTTTTCTTTTAGGACGTGATTTTTTGTTTCTTTTGTGTACTGTATTTTAAGCGGCCTACAAAATCGAGTAGATTGTGGTGTTGGGTTATCCCAAAGGACGTCATTTTTGGAACTCACCAACCGAAGTGGTATTACTGTAGTGGCAAATATGCTAGAGTCATCACAGGATGAGTTGCTAAACTTTTGCTTATAATTAGAATGGCCTGAACTGCCGTCAAACCCATAACTACAAATCATGGTAGCTCTCATATTAGTGCACTTTAAAAACTCAAATAAATTTATAAGAACATCTTCTTGCAGTAAAATTATTCTTGAAATTGTGTGATTTAGCAAATCTGCCAGTGGAACCGATGCAGTTGTCTCCGAAATTTGAATTCCATTTGGTCGACATTCTTTTTTTGCCTGCAAAATGTTTTCATAACTTGGGTAAATATCGCAGTTCCTCTCCTTAGCTCCAATTCTGGTGTTTATATACTGACTTTTTGTAAAATTATTTTCTAACAAATAGGCTAACGCTTCCTGTGGAGTATAAAGCACTGGCTCTTTAAATTTTTCTGGCGAAAGAAAGCGTTTCATTTTTGCCGGTCTGCTAGGGCTTACTGCAGCTTCCCTGAGTACCACAGAAAGATCTTTTTGACCGCTATGTCGAGCTGCAATGCTGGCAGCTTTAACCATTAAATTCGGGTTATGTTGATGCTTCTTAGAAAGTTCAAAGGCGTCTCTTTGCTGTGACCTTAACGACTTATTTTCAAACGTCAAGCGCGGGCAACCCATAGATACATTTTCTGCTTTGGTTTTAACCAGAGTATTTGTATTGTTTTGTTGTGTCTTGAAAACTGAAGCCATTAAAAGCCAATCTTCGTATTTTTTTTCAAAATGATTTTTATTCCTGTTCACTTTTTTCCATCTTTTGGCTATATTCGAAGACAAAAATTTAACTTGTTCTTCCATAAATTTACTATTTTCTTCTGTGACTTTAAGGTTTTTAATGTTCTCTAATACAAATTTGGTTAAACTGGAAATTTTGAACTTTGCGTTGCTTTCTTTTTGCCAAACATTAAAAAGTTGCTGATTTGAGAAGCGGTACTCGCCTACAAAAAATACAAAAATTTGCCAAGTATGCAACTATATGCAAAAATCTTAGGTGCTACTATAAACTAGACACTTCAAACAATATAACACCAGGAAAAACTTTGTAACACCTGTTTACAGAATTTTGGTAGCTTTAAGAAACATTAAACAACAATAAAAATAATAGTAAAAAGCACCCTCTCTGGTATTTATATGTCTATGGAAATCAAGCGTGCTAAACAAGCATTTTCTTTCTAACAAAATTATTACACTTACCTCCTAAGTTAACATCCATTATAGAATAAATTATTTTCTTTAACTGTTTCTTAAAAAAACTCCGCCAAACTAGAGAAAGAATGTCTTAAACGTACACAAATAAAAACGTTGTTGACAGACGCCAACTTTCAACTATTTAAAAAGGAAAGCCTACTTAATTTTTAGTTGATTCATTATCTCTCGGTGCAATGAAGGGGTTATCAGGTGATATCATACGTGTCTTAAAATGGCTTATTTAATACATTGAAAATTGAGACTTTCGGCGCAAATTCTAGTCATTCAGACCATAGTGCGGTGGCGGTGTAAGGCGCAGAAGAGCTACCCGAGGGACTGTTCACAGGACTCTGAAAATTCATAAATTTAGGCCTTTTCGTATCCTTCCACTTCAGCACCTAACACCGGCACAAAAAGAACTTCGCTTACAATTTGTTTCTCAAATGGTAATTCGGCAAGAAAACGAAGACCCTGATTTATTCAAAAATATTGTGTGGACCGACGAAGCTACTTTCACAACATCGGGAGTATTCAACAGACATAATAGTCACCACTGGGCCGTTGAAAATCCAAAAAAGTTCCAGACTATTAAATTTCAAGGGAGGAATTCTATTAATGTTTGGTGTGGGATAAAAAACTATAAAATTTTGGGACCAATATTTTTTAACGGGACTTTAAATGGGCACAGATATTATGAGTTTTTAGAAAACGAAATTGAAAATTTTTTGGAAGACTTACCATTGGCAGAATATCAGAATTTAATTTGGCAACATGATGGGGCGCCTCCTCATGCCGTGCATGATGTGGTTCAATTTTTAAATCGGCGCCATAACGAATGGATAGGGCGAAATGGAACATATGCTTGGCCGCCCAATAGCCCCGACCTCTCAGTTTTGGATACATTTCTTTGGGGCCATTTGAAGAACGTCGTATACAGACAACGAAATGAAAATATTCAAGAGATCATGGGAAAAATTGTCGATGAAATAAACCGCCTTAACCAGGAAAATCATATTGTAACAGCAAGTTTAGAAAGGCTACAAAGGGGTTATCGATGTTGTTTCGAGAAAAACGGCGGTCACATTGAAAACTTATGTTATTAGTAGTTTTATTTTATTATTTAATAATTATTTTTTATTGAATTTCTTTTTCTATCATGTAAAGTTTTATTTTCCTCAAATAGGTTTTTTATCCTTAGAATTGTCTTCATGGATATATTTCTATGAAAATTTGCAATAAATCTTCTTCTTGCTTCTCTTGCATTTTCTTGGCACTTGTAAAATAGCATAACAATCTGTAGTCTCTCGTCCAAAGAGTATTTCATTTCGATCAGAGTCAAATATATATTTTTTAGGTGAAGACTTCGACAATAATTAAAATAATGTCAATTTTTATAGACAAAGCATTCAAACGTCATTTTACCTTGATCACCTATACCAACCTATCGTATATTTTAAACAGATGAAGCTAAAATTTTAGTTTGTAAAACATTAAAATGTAATATAAACAGCTATCGCAAAATCAAATCTTTAAATCAGAACGGACATAAAAAAAATCACTCTTTCCAAAAATCGTATAAAAAACGATACATTCCATTTAAAAAACACCTGATGCATAGCGTAACTCTTTTGTTTCTGGTTCAAATATTTTTTCGATGACATTTTTGGATTCTACAAGAAAAAATACATCGATTGGCTATTTTGAATTTTTCCAAAATACAAGGAAGGTCGAAAATAGGTCCCTGTTCAGTCCTCGCTGGAACACCCTGTACAGTACTTTTGAAAGCTTTTTGCTGAGATCTGCAACATGCCCGGCCCATGTCATCTTTGAATCCAAAGTGACACCCAAAAACTTGACAGAAGTAATTGGTTGTTATTTCGCGCAGAGAGAAGCTCATATTTTACGTCTTAGAGTTATTCAGGCTAAGTTTGTTTGCTGTAAACCAATTCAATATCAAGTTGAATATTTACTGCTTGTATAAGGTCATTAATATAAATTAAAAAAAGCGTTGGGCCCAACACAGACCCCTGAGAATCTACTCCATTATATGATACATACTGCGATCGACCATCAAGGTAAGATTTCACCAAGGATATGCTATCAGGCTGAAAACTATAAAAAGTAAGAGGATAGAGTGGGAAACACAATCAAACGCCTTCGTGAGATCAAAAAAGGAGGCAAAGGTATCGAAACCCTCCTCAAATTCCCCAAAAACATCGGATGTAAATGAATTAATTGCATGTGTGGTGGATTTGTCACTTCTAAAACCAAATTGCTTTTGATAGAAAAGATGGTTAGATTCAAAGTAGTTTTTGATTTGACCGTTTAATATTTTTTCAAATATTTTGAATGTTGGCAATATAGATATCGGCCGATAATTTGAAGCATCATCCCTAGATCCTTTTTGTTTATATACCGGTATCACTTTGGCAATCTTCAACCTTGCAGGAAAAATGCAGGTTGAAATACAAATATTTATGAGTCTAGTAAGTGGAGGTATTATTAGAGTAGAGTGGGGCAAAACGACGCACTTAAGGGTTAAACAATTACAAAAACGACAAATTTGAAAAAAAAACATGTTTTATTCAAAGAACTCGTTTATTACATCCAACTACTACTCAAAAGAAACATTTTTTCTGACAAACAATCAAAACGTATATACTAAAAAAGTAAAAATAAATTATCATGCAAAACATGACTTTTGCCCCATATGTGGGGTAAAAGTCCGAATTGTGTGGGGCAAAAGTCCGCACACCCTTTAAAAACATAAATCGCATGTAAAAACCCCAACTCTTTCATATGATGTGCATTCTTCATGCCACCATTTCTTACAATCATTACACTTGATCCACTCTTCAATAGGAGGGTCTTCATAGGGTTCATTATATCCTGGACACATATCTTTAATTTCTTTTTTCTTTAACTTCTTTTGTAATTCTGTCTTGGCATCATCTATAATTTTTCTTTTTATTGTGTTACGAGTTGACTTTAACTTTTCCTTTCTCAGCTTCTCTTCAGTCAAAGCTTCCAGTTTCAGTTTATTAGGAGTACTAGAAAGTATTTGCGATTTCTTCCCTTCTCTTCTTCTTTTTTGTTCGTCACTTCGCTTCGGGAGTGGAATTATATCCTTAGGAGTCACTATTTTTTCCTCTGCATCTTGTTTAGTCTTCTGTTTCTCTGGAGTTAGTGGTGATTGGATGACTGCGGTGAGCCCCGTTAAAGCTTCGTCTTCTGCCATTGTCTCAAGGTGAACCTCCTCTATCTGGTCAATTTTATTTTTATTAGTGCCACTTGTACTAGGCAGCAGGTAAGAAAGAGGGACATCGTCTTCGGAATCGCTGTTATTTATTTGGTGGTCAGATTGATCCGCTTCATTTTTATTTTGATCGGTGACCTTTGACGGAAGAAAATCTTCTTCTGAGAACACAGTTTTATTTATTGGATATATTCCACAAACTTCAAAGCCTTTTACCCCCCTGTCCATAGTTGAGCAACGTTCGTAAGCTTTACCCAACAATTTGGCAACCTGAAAGTGAGTAATATTTCTACCAGGATTTATTGTCAGCCATCTATCACATTCATCAGCATAGAATGTTTTCAATGCTTTAAAATAACAGCGATCCAACGGCTGGATTTTATGACTGCTGTGGGGTGGGATGGTAAGTAGATGAATAAAATTGTCTCTGCAATAATTTACAGCTTCCAAACTTTCGTGCGAAGAATGGTTGTCCATAATAAGAAGAATAGGGTGCTCTCTATCTGGTCTTACCTTAGCCCGAAAATGTTTAAGCCATTCTATAAATAGTTTGGTATTTATATATCCAGAGTCTGAACACAATGCTAAAGATTCTCGTGGTGCTCCATCCATTAGCTCGTTTTTCATTCTTTTGCGAGGAAATATCAGAGCGGGAGGAACAAAACTGCCCGCTGCACTCAGGGCACAAACAATGGTCATCGATTCCCCACGCTCAGCTGAAGATATTTTTCCTACGAGTTTCTTGCCTTTTGTGCTTATAATTTTTGGTATTTTGTTAGGAACGGTTGAAATTCCGCTCTCATCCATGTTATAAATGGCACTTGGAGGATAGTTATATTTTTTGAATAATTCCGAGAGATTTTCAAAAAACAAATTAATTTGTGCTTTATTAAACCCCATCATTCTTGCTAAACTAGTAGCTTGTGGAGCCCGCAATGAAAGGTTGTATTTCCTAATAAAATTAATAGCCCAGTCTTTGCCAGCTAGTTTCAGGTTGGTATTAAAGGGGTTTTCTATATTATTCAAAACGGCATACTCAAATGCGATTTTTCTTAATGCTTTAAACGTTAGACCATAAAATCGGTTATCCAGCTCTTTGCAGTGCTGTACAAGTTCATGTTCCATATCTTCTGAAAAAACACTTCGGTACCGTCCCAAACTCTGAACACCATGTCCTGATTTCAACCGCTTCCGTAAAGTAGATTCATCTATTCCAAGGTCTGCTGCGACCTGTCTTTTGGAAACACCTTCAGTTATCCTTGTTCTCGCTGTTTGAAACATTTGTTCCGTGCATAATTTTCTAGTTGACTTTCTTTTATAGGACCTAAAATCAATAAATTTGTAAGAAAAAAAAAATATTACGGGTGGAGCAAAAGTCCGCATGCGGACTATTGCCCCACTCTTACTAACGGACTTTTGCCCCACATGTAACGTAACTTTAAAAATATTTTGTATGGTTATGTGCGACAATATAGCAGCCACTACCATATAATTTTTGACAGTTAAAAATCTAACCTAAAAATTGCTCGTATTTTGTTTTACGATTAAATCTAATGATTTTAGTGAATATCTTAAAAATAAATATTGGAAAATAAGATCAGGTATACCAAAAATGCTTCTTACCTCATATTTTCCAGAACTGTGATCGGATTATCGTAAAAATTTCTCAGAGGATCGGAGACATCGAAAGCTTGTAAATACTGGTGGAAACGTTGCCAAATTTTGCCGTTTTTAAATAAAATTCATAGATAGGACTTTTGCCCCACTAGGACTTTTGCCCCACTCTACTCTAGGTTTTTTATGGTTTTTATTATTTTTATACTAAGATGAAAAATATCTTTGCTTCTACTGTTTTTCAAACCATCGATAACATCCCTTACCTCAATGAAAGTGGTAGCCCTAAATTTAAACTGAATGTTTTGCACCGTGGTGTTTCGGAAATAATCGGAAAAGTCTGCCAAAGAAGTCGGCAGAGCAGCTACAACTCCCTGTGCCTCACCAGCAAAGTATGTATTTAAAGTTTGTGCATTTAGTTGTGTGGGAGGGTCCACAATAAGATCATCGATGCCATGACTTTCAAATGAACTTGTTGGTGGCGAAAGAATAATATAAGGAGCAAGTTCAGAATCAATAGCTTTTTTTTTCTTCGTAAAGGTGCTCCTCATATTAGATATAAGAGGATCTGATGTTAAAGCAAGATATTTTATTAAATCCGTGTTTGTGTTTATTCGTGATGATCTACGGGTGTGATCAAGACGATATTTCCTAACCTCCTTGTGACGGGCTTCAAGAGCATCTTTAGATAGCTGGCCTATCGGCAAATCAAAATATTCAATAACATCGCACCCGTGAACCGACACTTTATGCACACTGCTTGGTAAATAATATCAATTATATAGGTTTAAATACAAATTGAGAGTATCTTTCAGTAAAATTTTAAATGCGTCTACATTTATTTTGAAACCACTAGAAAAAATTCTTAAAACTAAACCAAAACATTCTATTAGTTTTTTATCAATGCCTGTAATTTCAGAACTAAGTGTTGGATTAGCGAAAAATCGTCTAGCAGTGTTTCCGTCGTTACTAGACCCAAACCCTTGCTTTGGCATGTCAACTAAAAGTCCCATTTTAACTTTAAATTCTAGTTGAATTTTCTTTTTATTCTGTTCGAAAATTGTTTTATTTTCGGGACCTCTAACTTGCCAACTTTTAAATGGCAATCTATAGCCAATGTGCAATAAACATTCAAAAAAGCGTATCCACGCATGTAATGTTGACAGGCCAAAGCGCAGATTCTCGGGATTAAAAGGTCTAGTCTCAAAATTTTCGGTGTTCATCTGCCTAGGAGTAGCTCTACATATTACACAATTTGATGTTGCATTAGTTCCGCTTAAAATGTTATGAACGCTACCATCCAACATTGTTAATATCATTGTAAACTGAACCTCAATATTATTGTCGGGATCACTATAGCTAACTAAAGTATTAATAATATCTTGCATTTTGGAATCTTCCTCCCTAATTAAATTAGCGTTTTCCTTCATAAATATAAATTTTATAGGTCTACAGTATAAGGTAGATGAGGTTCGGGAATTTTCCCACAAAATATTTTGTTCACTTCTGCAGTCTACTAATTGTATCGGAGCAAAAGCAATTAAAAAAAAAATATTCATCTGTGGTATCATCACCCTCCAAAAACCTTTGCTTGTATATGCTGTGTCCCCCACTTCCATCAAAGCCCCACTTGCAAGAAAGGTGTGCTGTTACGTTTTCTTTAAGATTTAGAACTTTGAGTAGACTTTGCGCTGTTTTATTTAAAATATCTTGCAGATCAAATTCTGCCGATATTTCAGTTGCAACTAGTTTGGTCGGTAATATGGTATTCTTAAAGTTTCTTAAGATGTGTTTACTTGGAAAACAGTTTTTGTGATCTGCATGAGCAGCATTCAAAACTTTTCTTAGTAAACAATATTTTCGCTCGGAAAGATTCAAATCTAAGGACAACGCTAGAGCTTTTTCTGGAGCTAAATAGTATTTCGGTTGGGTTAAACTACTAGATGTTCGACTAATGCTCGCCGCAAAATCTAACTCTTCTGCTGGGGTAGAACTTAGAAGATGTGCAACTCGCCGTTTCTTACTTTTATAGGAAGCTTCACTAAATGGCTTAAGGGGCCTTCCGCGCCTAGTTCCTGGCTGATGTAAATCGACTTCTTCTCGGGCATTAAAGATGTTGTCTGGTAGTATGAATTTACAATTAAGCCAAGAATCGTATCTTTTCATAAAATATGTTTGATTACTACGGCAAGTTTTTAATTTACTCTTTATGGTCATAGAAAAATACTGCACTTTCTTTTCCAAACTTTCATACTGAGCATCAGAAAAAATTTGATAACTTAGTAACGACCTAATTTTGTCAATAATTTTCGGTACTCTTTCATTTTCTTTGTTGCGGAACTACTCTTCCACTAAATTCATATTTCTAATGGTGTGTAAGCCTATAATAAAAAAAGCGCCAATGTTAGGGTAGATGAAAGTAGTAGTTGATTTTTTAAAAACTCAATGTTTATGCTTAAATGTCTTTAAATACACAAACATCTCAAGAATGGTTTTGGATGTATTTTAGAAAACCTTTGTTAAACTTTATTGCTATTATTTTACAAAAAACAAATAATAATCATTAATTACTATTGCGTTACCGAATATTTTTTATAAAAATATAGGGCATACCTTCAAGTTCTTTGTCCATTTTCTTAAACTCCAATCAACACACACTTCCACTATAATTCTTAAATACTGTTAAGTTCAGTAAAAATTTCGACTGATAAAATGAAGCAAGATTTAAGGCGAAACATAAACATAACTGGGCAACTCTGATAATTTTCTCGAGCAAAGCAGATAAAAAACAGGTTGTTTTTGTAAACATCAGTAAGTGTAGTTAATAAAAATTTACTTTGAAACAAATTTAAAAATATCTTTTTTTCTATTTTTGTCCACGGCTTGGAGCACTGTGTGGCGGGTTGCTAAATGAGAAAGCGAAGATTACAACCTTGACTGGTTCTCGGGATTCGTTCGTGTAACGAATGACGAAAAAACTACCACTTGGATTGACCGGTGTTGTCACTTTTAGGTGTGGGCCTTATTAGGACCTCTGGCCTTATTTGGCTTACCCACCTTAGTAATTACTTGAGTTTCAAATTGTAGGAGAAGCACCCCAGCCACCTCACAATGCATTTCCTCCGAGAATCTCGAGATGTTGAGGTCCCTGCTATCTGTTCCATCCCTCACATAAAAACCAACACCCCCATGACACATGACCGATCTACAGAAATCTGAAATAGGTCGAAAACCATCAATCCCAGTCAGCAATATCTCATCATGCGCAAGACGATTTTTTGAGTTTAGACGTTTATAGGCGTATAAGAATAATCCTTGTTTTATGCTTTTATTATGAATGTTAATGCAAAAAGTGAAATTTCAAGATTTTTTTAAATAAGATTATGCCAAATGCACCAGTAGTGGATCCATATGTGTATGTAATAGACATTGGTTTGGTTCTGTAATGGACATTTCTAAAAAATATTTCATCTTTATTAACGTGCGTGGTTGTCGCACAAACTGTGACATACCGAAAAATATATATATGGGTATAATTTTTGAAATCGATTTAAGTTTAACAAATAAAACTTCGTAATTTATCAAATAATATAATAAACAATACAAACAAGTAAATATTAACTTAACGTACTAATCTCCAAAATTCATTAGTAGGGGACACCCGGGCAGCCGGAACCACTTAAGTTTAAAAGTCGATTTTAAAGTCGCCAATATGGTTAAATGATTTATTTTTGTTAGGGATATAGTTTAATACATTTAGATTGCGTTTACAATATCAAATCTTTGTTTTGGTGAATTAAAAAAAAGGTTTTCACAATAAAAATGTAATATTGCATTTGGTTCCTTCTGCCCAACCCCCCTGGGCAAAAAGAGTCATTACTCTGGGCAAAAAGAATCATAGCGGGCAAAAGGAATATTTGTTTAAAATTTAATAAAAAAACATAATATCTGCAAAAATATATATTAACTACAGAACAAAACAACCATAATGCCTAAAATTAATACAAAACCAAAATAAACTGAACATGTTTAAACAATAAAGAACAAAATATCAAAAAACAATAAAACTTAAATAATAAATAAACAAAAAATAATAAGTAGTTTTAATTTATTTTTTAAATACTACTTTCTTGAAGCAAGTACCGACTCTCGACAGTGATCACATATAAAGACACCCGTATTATAATCAGCGCACAACTTGTGCGCCCATTGAGAACATATATTACACTCGATCCATGTCTCTCCAGGCTTAGAATTACCAAATATTTCTCTACAAAAAATACATGGAACTGAATTTTCCTCCGGATTAAATTTGTCTACTGGTGGTTTTGGTTTTTTTAATGTGGGTACCGCTAACATCTGTCCTATTTTGCGTTTAACTCCTTCCTTCTTTGAGTTTGAAACTTTTGTGTTTCTAATTTCTTCTTTGACTGGAGTGGATGTTAAAATTTCCGATTTTTGGCACTTTCTAGTGGTTTTTTGTGTACGTTTGGTACATTTTGGAAGAACATGAATGTCAATTACTTTAATTTTTCCAGTGCTAGTTGAAGCGGTTTCAATATTTGGAGGGAGTGTAGTCAGTTGCGAAGTTGACGGTAAGTTTAAGTTTGGATCATTGGGGGAAATAACAATAGGGAGAACGTTTAGTTCCGAAGTAGCATTGCTTGTAGGTGTTGTAATTGGAGATATATTTGAAGTAGAAGGTAAGCTTAAATCTGGAACTGGAACATTGAGAGAAATAGGAATCGTAAACGTGTTTGGCTCTGACGTGACAATTGTATTTTCATTTCCTGAATTTTCTATGTCAGTTACATTGGTTACAATTGAATTATTATTTACTGAAACGTCTATGTCAGATATATCAGTTACTTGAGCCGGTAAAAAGTCGTCATCTGTAAAAACCTCTATATCACAATTACTGATACCAGTGTTCTGGAACCCTTTAATTGCGTTACTGGGAACAGCTCCTTTTAGGTAAGCAGGAGTAAAAATCTCTCCTATGTCATAAAAAGTAACATGTTGACCCGGGTGCGTTTTCTGCCACTTATCTATTTCGTTTTGAAAATATTTACCAAAGGGTCCGTATACAACAACGTCTAAGGGCTGTAATTTATGTGTGGTGTGAGGGGGAACAGATAAAATAATGACATTATTTTTTGAAGCATAGTCCAGTACCTGAATGCTTCTATGCGATGAATGATTGTCAAGTATTAGCAAACATTTATGGTTATTTGTTGGTCTCACACTTGCTACAAAAAAGTTCATCCATTCAAGAAAAGTTTCGCTACTAATCCATCCACTATCAGTAACTAGATCTAACGTTCCTGGAGGCATATTATTTAGATAACGCGGATTTCGTTTTTTTCTTGGAAAAATCATTGTGGGGGGAATAAATTTTCCTGTAGCAGAGCAACAAAAAAGGGCTGTTATGAGTGTTCCCCTCTCTGCTGAAGCTACGCTTCCAACCTGTTTTTTTCCAGAGATTGAAATTACTTTGGGGGTTTTTTTTGTTGATGTTTGTATTCCCGTTTCATCTACATTATATATGTTATCCAATGTAAGTCCATGTTGATCAATAACTGTTTTAAGGTTTTTAAAAAACAATTCCACTTGTGGTTTATTGAAACCACGGGCTCTTGCAATACTGGTTGGTTCCGGTTGACGTAAACTTAAATAATTATGCCTTTGCTTAAAATTGGCAAACCATTGCTCGCCAGCCATCTGATTTGTAAAGGGATGTTTAATTTTGTTTTTTTCAGCATATTGATATGCTAATTGACATAGGTCTTTCCTGGTGAGTCCATAAAAGCGAGTATCTAAGTCCTTTATGTGCTGAACAAATTCCATCTCTTCGGTTTTCGAGAAAACTGTTTTAAACCTACCTAGAGATTTCGTTGAACTGTTCTTTTTTTACATGTTTTTGCAAAGTAGAGTATGCAATATTAAACCTAACAGCAGCTTTATGTACTGATAATTCTTTACGGCGAACACTTTCGATTGCGTTGAACATTTCTTCCTCTGTCCAAGAGTTGCCCCGATCACTTTTTCTTTTGTAACGATAAACCATCTAAAACAGAAAATTGTTTATTAGGTTTATTTTTATATATAGGGGCAAAAGGAACCAAGGTCAGGCAAAAAGAGCCATGGCTCTTTTTGCCCGGCTCCTTTTGCCCAAAACGCACTGGTTGAATGAATATAAAATCCTAAACCGAAAGCATAAAAATCTTGTAATAAAGTGAGGTTATGACATACCTTAAAGTATTTCTAACATAGAATGTAGTGTAGTTGACGTTAAACTAAAGTATTAACAATTGGATTCTTCCCCAAATATTGTTATATGAACAATTCGAGGGTCACTTAAATCAAACTGTAATAATAACTCCGAAAATATTACGATTGGCGGCAAAATCACTGCATATATCATCAGAACGTATTAAAACCTGTAGCTTTACGGTGTTGCCGGAGTAAACTGATTTTCCTAACAAATAAATATTTTACTGGTTCTTCTTGCCCAGTCGGTTCTTCTTGCCCGGGTGTCCCCTAAATAAACAAAATGAAATTAGAATCGAAAATAACATTTGAAAAAAATAAAAAAGTACTTATTCTTGGGCATGTTGCAATTGATAGCATCTTGCACATGTAACTATCACGTGTTCTATGCATAAAAATGTCTTGCAGTTTTTACAGCAATATTTCGTTTTCCTATTTTTTTTTGACCCGCAAGGGACGCATCTCCCCAACAAGTTTCGTCTCTCTTCCTGTGGTAGAACCACCACTGCATATTTCACAAATTCTCAGGCGTATCAATTTGGGCAAATAGTTAGAATTGTAATTGTTGGCACGTACTCTTAGATGGCCTATCAATTAAACTAAGAACTAAATTTTCAAGGAAATGCCTTACGATTTTTTCTTTTTTATTGATAGAAGATATTACCTGGCCTAAAATATTTAATAGGCTATAGAAAACAGCCATTTGCCACCTTCTTGTGATCCTTGCCGAGTTATAATTCGATGAAAATTGATCAACGTTGTCTACTTCACTTTTGGTCCCATTGTAATCCATAATTATTTCAGGTTTGCCTGTTTACAGATCAATCCTGTCATCATCATGACAAGTAGAAATAAGAAGGACGTTCTTATTTTCTTTAACCATCTACGAAACAAGAGTGCAATCTTGCCTGAAACCAATGGGTCGTGCTTTTTTCTGAACGAATTCAGGAGGAAGTTTCCTTCTCGCTTGGATTGTTCCTGTAGTTGTTAATCCGTGATTAAGCAATTCCTCTGCTAGTTCAATACTAGTGAACCATCTGTCTTTTGTGACATTTCTGTTACTACCATAAATTGATTCAGCCAACCTTTTAACCACAAACATTGCACTGTTACTCTGAGCAAGGGCCCCCTCAGGTTGATTACCGACATAAACTTCAAGGTTATAAGTGTAGAATAACTTTGCGTCGCACAAAGCAAAAATTTGTATTCCATATTTATTGGGTTTTAGAGGCATATGCTGCCGGAAGTCACATCTACTACGAAATGCTTCGAGTTTTTCATCAACAGTTACTTGTTGTGATAAATTAAAATTGCTTTTGCAATTGGTCACAAACTTTTTAAAGGGTTCTCTTATTGGTGCCAATTTGCGTCTGGCATCCCTAGTTACAATGTTATTAAATCGAATAAAACGAAGAAGTATGCGAAAACGTTGAAACGACATTGTCAATCAGTAAATATCTGGAGAAGTACCATTGGTCCTCAATAGACTTTCTGCGTTTGTGTGGTTACTTTCAGCAACTCCGGCAAAAATCAACAGACCCAAACTTAGTTTTAACTTGTCGGTAGGTCTTGTGTAGGTTGCACGACCGTATTCATCAGCTACTGATTCCAAGTATATGAACTACTATCGAATTTAGAATGTCGTCGTCAAAAAAGTGCCTCTATATTTTCAGAGGCTCTTTGAGTTCCCGTAAGTCAGGTTTAACAGAAGGCAACTTCATTTTTATAATATTTTTGGCTCTTGTTCTTACTAGTGGAGTAAAAACCATAAGAAAATGTGCCTTTTTTCTTTTCAAGGTATAACCACATGTAATTGGTACAGGAGGATTGGTTAGGACTAGTTGCATATGAAACGACCAATTACGACCTCTTTGGAGGGGGCAGACATTTTTTATTGACAAAAATGTCAAATATTTGTCAAATATGTTCATTTATGTTTTTTTACACATACAACACGATAACTCGAAAACTAATTAACCTATAAACATGATTTTTTTTTAATCGATAGAGAACATATAAGCGGTGATAACTGTTATAATATTTATCTCATTGTGAGCACCATTTTTCCTGGGAAATGGATTAAACTATAAAATTTGATTTTATTGCATCATGAATTTCGGTAAGCGAGAAACTTTTTTATTTATTGAAATTTCACCATAGTATCTGTGTACGAAATTTAGAGGAATGTCTGAAAAAGTTTTTAAAAACAAAATCAACCTTCTATCTCACATAGTTTCCGAGTTATTCTAAATTAAAGTTACGGGAATATAATCGCCCGCCGAAGTACTTGTCGCAGACGCTATTATAATAGCTCGTTACCTACACCACACCGCGTCACGTCAGGGTGTCGGCAAAAAAAGTGTCGGTGTCGGTCATTGAAGTGCGCTCTTATATTTTATTTGAAAATTTGTTGTGTAATTACCATAGTAATTACTGAGTAGATATTATGTCCTACTTTAAAAATAATAGTCTATATTAAGCACAATAGACAAAAATAAATTATTATAATATTAGTATTTTTATGTTATAATAAAAACAGACATCATATAATAAAAAGAACAATTGAATAATATGGTGAGTAGCAAATTAAAAATCTTCGAAATCTGAATCGAGGGAATTTTCTTCATTTTGTGGATTGTTATTGCACGGTAAATATTTACATTCGCTGCAACATTTCAAACCCTGCACCAGGCATGTGCATCTATTATTGTTGCAATTTCTGTCTGTACATCTAATGGAAAGAGCTCGCCTTACTTCATCAGGTACTGGATCTTGTACAGTAAATATCGGGATCCAAGAATTATTATCAAGTTTCCAACCATATTGCCCAGGGTCTTCCAAATTAGTTTTATTTACATGGGAGTTATACCATATTTTTAGCTGATATATGCACCTAAAATAATAACCCTATTTTAAAAAGAATATATCTCTTAGGCTTTGAATTATTACCTTTTTAAATGCTGTCTAAAAGCATCATTTGTAGGGGGCAATTCTGAAGCAGACCGATTTGACTCCTTGGTTAAATGTACCCTTAGGTCATTTAGTGTTTCAATATTATCATTCTTATTTTTGTATAGGTTCAATATATAGGACTGAGTCAATTTAATTGCCTGGTCCTCGGTTAAAAATGGAAGATTTTCCAGGCCGGTATATTTCTCAATATTTTTGTATAATGTGTCAAAAGCTGTTCTTTTACCTATTTTATACATGGAACAAGTGGTATCACATCCAGTTAAACAATGCAGAGCTAATATTTTTTTGCACATTTCTTCCCTCAAATTAGTTACAATATCATTTATGGATAGAAAATGCTTGTTTCTACTTTGACCAAATTGAAGAAGAATATTAGACTTGGTCATTTCTGGCGTGACAGAATAATAATAAATCAGTAAAAGTAACACATCAGTGTCAACAGATTTGACAAGAATCGTCTTGTTTAAAGCAACTTCGGCCATGACATGAAGAATGATTCTTGTATCCGCTTCCTCTTGGTTACTACTTAAAGACTCAATTTTGGAAGGTAATTTTTTCTTATCGATTTGATAACACAGTTCTGGGTCTTGAAATCCGCCTGCTACTATAATGGTTTCATCATCATTAAGTGAATTTGGCATCTCGCTTATAAAATAGTCTGTCAGAAAAATTAATAGTGATTCTTTGTTTGATGAAGATCGAATAAAATCTCTGAATTTTGGCACTTTTCTGGGACCGGAGACTTTATATTCTGCACTGAAATCACCACGATTGGATCTCTCAGCATTTTTCAAAGAGATCCTTCTGTATGTATCAAAAACAATAATAATGCGTTTTGAATTATATTTCCTTCCTTCCCTTAAAATTTAGTTCATAAAAACCTTTCCAAGTTCGTTGAATGTTACAAATGTTGTAGGCTGTAATTCCTGAACTGAAACCATGCCGTCAACAATGTAAGAGTCCACATTCGGACAATCGGCAATACATGTGGTGAATTTCTCGATTTTTTTGGCTAGATCCGACTTCGTTGATTTCCTCATTGTTCCATCGTCGTGAAATAATGACATCGGAACCGATGTTAATTCATAGGATAATATATTTTCAAGATTCATTTGTTTGAATTTAGCGGCACAAATTATCCTACGGAACATACATTCGGACCCAATGAACTTTTTTTTTGAAACGGATTTTGTGAATTTTGTCGAAACTTGGAAATTTTTGACTTTCTCTCTTTTAAGAGGAGCCCAAAAGCTTTTCTCAGAAAAACTGTTACACAGATTCTTGACATTTTCATTAGCTTTTTCATAAAAGCTATTTAAGCTTTGTTCAGTGTCTTCATCTGCTATTTTTCCCGTGCAGATATTAGTTAATCGAGATGGTACATTATACATATCAAATGGGTTACACCAGTCATTTTCTAAACTTGCAATTATTTTTAATACTGCTTCTTCGTTTTTTAAAGCCAGTTTTTCCCCCTCATTATATACCTCTTTATTTCCACTAATTGTCGCACCTAAAAAAATATGGGATTCAAGAAACTTTATTATGACTAAAAAGTTCACATCAACAATCAAAGGAATAGTGTCTTTCTTTACTCACCTAAAAATGATTTTGAGTATTCTCCCAAAGTGTGTCTGGTTGTAATCCAGCGTAAGAGGGCACCCGGTTTTTGAGAAAATCCAATAATGCCGGATGAACTCTTACAATCTTTATTGATTGACTGCTCTAGAGCCATATCGGATGCCACACAATTAAAAACTTTGTCATTTGTTTTTTTAACAACAAAATTACCATTATTTAAATACTCATACATGTAAGGTATTTCTGTTTTTAGGGTCTCCATATCAGACAGGTACACAGGAACCCATTTTAAATATAAATTTCTGCCAGCAGCAGATAAATAAGGCAATGTATCCTGTACAGCACACAAATGAGATTGGAAATCGCCATTTCTCTCAGATCTCAAGAGTCGCCAAAGAAGATCAATTGATTTTTGGAACTCGTGCCAGTATTTGAAAGTTTTCGAATTTGTAGTGCCAATACCTATAAAATTTAAAATAATTTGCTCCAATGGCCCAATTGATTTTAAAAAATTCTCAAAACTATGATTATTTAATTTTCTCGTTTGAAATTCTTTTATTAGGCTTTGGATTTCTTCTTTTAACAAAGGCGTTATTATTTGGGTTTCATTATTTTCTTCTTCATACCATTTACATACAAATTTAAACAAGAGCCTGAAAAGAGCATCGGCGACTAAAGTTAGACCCCTAATAGCCCTAGAATACTGTTTTCCCTCTAACATCATTTTACAAGTATTCTCTGCGTAAATATCCGTTTCTGTCAAGATAGTGAAAAGGCCTCCATCTCCAAAAATATACCCAATACTGGCAATAAGAGCCATGTTGAGATGCATCCCGCCTAGCATCAGTGTGACCTTTCCGTGCAATATCTCTGGATTATTCCATAATATTCTGCTATATAGCCGCAGTAGCAAACTTTGTGGTATTTAGCATCGTACGCAAAAAGATCTTCATAGCCAGAAATTTTGGAAATCATGGTAATATCATTTCTTTTTTTTGCTGCAGCTAATATTTTTGCAAATGTGGTCTTTCCTGTGCCTATAACAAAAAAACCGAATAGACATTTATGTACAAAGGTAAAGGCCAGTCATTACTGGCGGCTCGTGACCGGACGCAGGAGAAGTGAACATTCTACAGTCTACATTCCTATGATACTGATGCACCGTGTTTCATATAAATACACATTATTTACGTAATATTAGCATTATTTATTAAAATTAGCGCGATATCTATCAAAAAAAGAATAATGACCATAAAACGTAGCGAGCTGAACGCTCTTCTCATAAGAACGCTCCACGAGCCGCCACTGATGAGGGTATTCAGTAGATGGACACTTATTGGATACTTATGGATACTATTAATCAATCTACTGTCAATAATATTAGGGAATAAGATTTTAGTACGTAGGTACCTATACTACTTACTATAATAAATGGAACTTGTAAGCGAATGTTTTATTGATTCAGTAACCAAACTATGGAGTAATCAGTTACAAGAACACAAATTAATAAGTCGGGTACCTAGATTACATATACCTACAGTCAGTAAAAAAAGTCTCCAGACAGCATTTGGTTTCTACACTATTTTTCTGTTATGTTTAAAAAATAAATAAGCCTCAAAAATGGCAGCGACTATTTTTAATTAAAAAATAAAGTTAGTTGCTGTCAATTTGTCACATTTTTTATTTTTTAAGGGGCAGTGAAATAGTGAAGAAAGCAGATGCTGTATGGAGACTTTTTTTACTGACTTTATGTATTCTATTTTTAAAAGAGGGTATAGGCATGCATTATTGTTTAGCCTGCAAAAAAAGTTTAAATTACCTGTTTGTACAGAGGTTAATTGCTGACTTTTGCCTTTTTTTTCCGGTCGTATTACAAATCAGGCACATTTTTCTAATGTCAAAAGTCCCTTTACTGATCCTAGTTTGGGATGAAGAAGCTTGCACTGTTTCCGTTTCGATACATTGAAATTTATTAAGATTTTGCACACTAGTATACGATTTCCTGCAAGCTTTATGAAACTTCACCCCTTTCTTTTTTGTAAGTATATCATCTTTTTGACTTAATATATACTCAGTAACGCTATCCTGTCTTTTTTCAGCAGCACTAAATACAGTTTTCAGGCCCTGCATCGTAGGTTTTTGAACCACACTCGTGTCATTATCACTAACAGTTTTCAAACAAATTAAACACTCCATCATAACAATAATTAACAACTATAAAAACCTATGTTTATTACTAATTACTATAAACTATAAGAATTTTTAAAAACACTAGTCAAACAAGTTGGGACAAGACACGTTGAAAACACTTGCATGAACACCAACGTACCAATGTTCAATAATAATAATTAGGCCGCTAACGCTGAATAGACCCGGACGGACGCACTGCACGAAACGACACGAGAGCAACCAAGCGAAGCCTGCACGCTTTCGCGGGAAATTCAACCTGTGATAACTCAGAAACTATATGAGATAGAAGGTTGATTTTTTTTTAAACTTTTTCAGACTTTCCTCTTCATTTCGTACGCAGATACTATGGTAAAATTTCAATAAATAAAAAAGTTTCTCGCTTACCGAAAATCATGATGCAATTAAATCGAATTTTATAGTTTAATCCATTTCCCAGGAAAAATGGTGCTCACAATGAGATATATATTATAACAGTTATCACCGCTTATATGTTCTCTATCGATTAATTAGTTTTCGAGTTATCGTGTTGCATGTGTAAAAAAACATAAATGAACATATTTGACAAATATTTGACATTTTTGTCAATAAAAAATGCCTGACCCCTCTAAAGGGGTCGTAATTAGTCATTTCATATGCACATAGTCCTAACCAATCCTCCTGTACCACTCATATGTGGTTATACCTTAAAAAAAATTTTTTCAAGAACTAAGCGACTTTTTCCCTTGTTTTTACTCCACTATAAAGCTGTTCTCCAGGCGAGCCTAAATAGAGAGTTTTTAAGCCCCTTATTTTAACAGTTCGTTATCGTTATGGTTATTGTGAGCATGCGCACTACTGAAAAGGCAGATTCTTAACTTTATTAACGATAACCGCTTCCGTTATTTACGCCGAAATAAGGAAGGGAGTACTTTATGCTTATGGTTATTTCGGTAAAGGCTATGTTGCCACAACTGGTAGTTTTTAGTATTGGTTAGTTTATTTCCTAAAACTCTGCGTTACATTCCGGGTGGATTGCCGTGATAAATGACAAAACCATATTAAAGTATTCAATTTGATATGTATAAAGTCATGAAATATTCAACAGTTTTTCTTTTAATAACAACCCAGTTATGAACAAATCGGTGTACCAGTTTATATTCCTTTTTCTTATTAATATCTGACAACGTTGTAATTTGTGACCCCTAACCTAAGAATCCTAAGATGAATTTGGCCACGGACTTCATTTTGGCGCTCAAAAGCAACATCAACAAACAATAAATGTGTTTATTTTGCATTTGCCTTGGCTTTTATTTGAATTTTGTTTAGTTTCCTAGTTTTTTTTTGATTTCACGTTTTTGTGTTTAACTTTATAAATAATTTTCGTGTCCTGTGATAAATAAATTTAGTATTATTTCAATTGGTAAGTTTAAATAATTATATATTTAAATCATAAAATCTTTATTCCTTTGGTGAATTTAAAAATTCTTTTTTTTATCATGTTTTGTAGAGTGTTTGTAGAAAAAGATTGCAGCTTTTGCAATATAATTTTTAATTTCTCTCCAAAGAATATTATTGGCATAGGCTCAATAGACAACAATGGTGGCTTTATTTTAGTAGTCAAGTTTCTTTTGGATTTGGCAGCATGCATGCAAGTAGTTTTGGTAATATACCTACAGTAGGTATTGCTTTTTCAGAAATGGTGGAAGTCGGTGGTGTATTGGGTATGCCTGTAAAAAAAAGATTGCGGTTCAGGGATGAGGATGATATGGCCTTGTTGCGTGAGGTAGCTGGGCAAAATCCATTTGTAAATCCTGAGATGTGGGTTATTATACAGCAACATGTTCAGATGCTTACTGGAAAAGAATTTGTCATAAAGACTTTAAAAGATCATTTAGATCTTTTAATTAACCTATGGCTTGCCAAAACCAAAGTTTTGAAAGATAAGTAAGTAGGTATTTCTAAAGATGCTGTGTGAGTAATTTTGAATTATTGTTAGATTATGTAACTCGTAATCACTAAATAGTGCAATAAAAATAGTTACCTATATCCATCATCTTTTATCTCTTATTGTGTTATGGCATAATATCAGTACTGGGTTGGGTTAGTTTATCCTATTTAAGAATAGCAAACATTTTTTGATAAATTATTAACTATTTATTCTAGATCTGGCATTGAAGAGGAATATACCGAAAAGGATCAGCTTTGGCAAGATATTTATGATATGATGATCCAGTTCAGAGGCAAAGAGAAGAGAAAGGTAATTAAAAGAAAAAATGAAAATGCTGGAAAAACTAGTAGAGACCATTGGACAAATAACTTATTAATTATTGAATATGGTGGAAAGCGATAACATCTCATGCGAAGATGTTATATTAGAACAAATTAATATTGACCATGAGTATTGTGGTAAGTAAAGTTTTTTTTTGTAATCCTCTATACTATGTATTGTTTTTGTTAGCGCACATGTAAGCCAAAACCTAAAGTAGCCTTTTTATTTAAATTTTACTATTTTAATTTGGTTTTAGAGTTTGGTAGTAGTAACAAAGAAAATGAAGATACATCCAATGGTAAGCAATATGAATAACAGATTTCTGCATACACATAGCTAGTTTTATTTTTTAATTCAGTAAACTTTATTATTGAATATTTGTGTGACAAAGCAATTCTTCTAAATACTCATTTTAGGTCGCCTATTTTTTTAAAAGGTGTTAAACCTTTTTGTTTTCAAGATTATTTTTCATTATATTTTTCTCAAGGCAGAAAACTTACTTTATTTTATGAAATGTATAACTTTGTAGATTTTCAAATGAACACTACTCCGTCAACCTCCAGTAGCCAGAGAGATCATACTTATACTGGAAATCAAGTTATATAACAACCAATTGTATTATGTGAGTATATAGTTAATCTTTATTACATTTTGGAAATTCTTGTTTATCTAGTAAAATTTTACTTTAATTTATTAAATGCATATATCCACTTTTTAGATTCTAAAGTTAACACTACTCCCTTCCCAACCTCCACTAGCAATAGTGATAATATAAACCAAGTTATAGAAGGAACAAAGGTTTCATGTGAGTATAAAGTGTTTATTTTAGTTTAGTTTATTTTATTAAATTCCTGCATTTTCTAGATTCTAGGATAAACAGTACTCCCACAACATCCAGAAGCAACAATGACAAAAGTGGTCAGCAAGATAAAGAGGTGGTAAAAGCGGGGGTAAAAGTTTTAGGTAAGTCTAAAGATGCTGTATGTGCTAGAGCATGAAGTAAATTTTTAATTTTCCAAGGTCCAATACGAGCACGTAAAAGGAAGGCGAACGTCCAGAGACAGGGTCTAGCTTTTCTAGAACAGTACGAAAAGGACCAATTAGAATTGAAAAAACGGGACCATTTATTGGAAGAAAAAAAGTTGGGTTTGGAGGAAAAGAAATTGGCACTAGAAGAAAAAAAATTAGAACTCGCAGAAAAAAAATTTTATCTAGACGAATATGAAAGAAAGAAAAATTTGCAAATTTTGGAGCATCGCTTGGCAAATGAAATAGAGCAGAGGAAAGATCTGTCAAAAATTATAGAAAGACAAGACAAAATTATAGAAATGTTAATTGCTAGAAAATAATACCTTTTGTCTTTTTTATTGTACGTTATACCTACATATGTAAGTCTGCAAAATTACAATTATACTTTGCAATATTTTTCAAATTGTTCAGTAATTTTAGTGTCATTCAGACAAATTATTAAAATTGACAAGGTTCAAATCCCAATGGTTGCGGTGAAAACTTACAATTTTAATAATTTGACTAAATTTCAGTGATATTGTTGTGCAATTTGAAAAAATCATCTTGTACAAAGGAATCCACATAACATTTTATGTACATATATGGACCACCCTGTGGCTACAGTTGCTCCAGTATGTATGTCTTTAGGAAAAACCATTTGTTTTATAATAAATAACTAACCAACTTATCCTCAAGCGTTTTATTAAACAGTTTCATTTGAAGATTCAAAATATTAATATTTAACAGTGGCAATTTTATATGATATAATTTTATGGTAGGCTTAGAATAAAGAAGAATAAATAAAAGTTATTTTTAATTCATCAAATACTGTTCCAACTGTACAGGTTGTATGTTGAAAAACATATCAGTTTCACTGCCATACAAGCATGTATGACAATTTGTTAATATAGCCGATGTTTTGTACATGCATTGAATATCCTGCAAAAGAAGTTTCTGGTTCTTTTTAAAATCTAAAAAGGCAAAATCAGAAATAATTTTTTGAAAGCCCCACTCAACAGCTTGTCTCACTTGACTCATACTTAAATTAAAGTTTTGCTGGTCCTCGGTTAGTGCTCTTCCAGGGTATGGGCATAAGAGCAGCTCTCTTATTCCATATGCTTGGTCACCAAATATTACATAATGCTGATCTTCAAATCTGGTGTTTTGCTCTAATTGATTGTATAATCCACTTTGCCCAAAAATATAAGCATCATGGCGTCTATCTGGGTATGCTCCTAAAAGGCTTGCTAGTATGCCATCTGGACAGAGTAGGGATTGGTATTTCACACAATGTGTACGCTTGTGTCCTGAATAGTACTCCCGGTGCTCATCTGAGGGACGGCTGATAGGTCGAGCTGTCCCATCAATAAATCCCCAGCAGTTTTGAACAGCAGCTCCTTTTGCAGCAATTGCCTAAAAAGTAATAAGGAAATTATAACTATATTATTTAATAAGATTTAATAGTCGTACATAAAATATTCAACATAGGTTTGTTTAATTTTGCCTAGCAAAAAAATTTCCATATAAAGACGCTGGTGCCCAAAAAAAATGTAAAACTCATAAAATACACTTGGGCAAAACTGTATTATTATTAAGTAAAAATTTAGCTTTACCTCTGCGTAAAGATTAAGTCTTTCTCTATTTAACCATGGTAGTAGTAGGCCAATTCTTCTAGTAAATGCCCATAATTTTCATAAATGTAATCTGCCATGAAATTACATATCTCTGACAAAGCAGCAGGAGATCTTTTAAAAAAATGTTCTGTATCACACAGTCTATTAGGATATGCGAGCCTTTTAAGTAAGATACAAAGACCTTCAATGCCTAAAAATTAAATGAAATTTCAATTGATGTCTTTAGAATCATTAGCATTCAGCCAACTGCTAGTAATACAGCGCCAACCATACCTGTAGCTACGTAATATCCCGATCTTGTTCTTATCTCGTCTGGAATTCGTAAAGCTCTCACCAATCTTGGAATATCATTCCTTGCAAATCTGAAATACAATTTTACGTATCATTCTTCTATATTATTTAGGTTGAACTCTGGCACTTGCTCAATTTGTATAGCCGGATTTTGAAAAATATCACGAAGTATAACTTCTCTAATTAAGTTAGGATTAATATCGTTCCCACCCCTTCTTCTAATAAGATATTCCAAAGCTTCTTCCATTATTGAATATTGAATACGAAGATAGTTTATCAAACAAGAAATGACTATCATAAAATTTTCAACAACCAAACACCAAACCAAAACAAACACGGAATTTTTAGGTTAGGAATAACGAAATCTGAAAAGTCAACTGTCACATACATAAGGGGCTTAAAATCTCATTTGCAAACGATATCCGTAATCGCTATCGTTAATAAAAATAACCATAACATCGGCAAAAACGGGGTTATATTTGGTGGCTTAAAAACTCTCTAATGCCTGCTAGTCTGCAATCCTTTTTTCCACATCATATATGACAGAAAAGCCGGACCGACGCGACGAATGCCGATCACCCAGGGCCACGGGTAATTATTTTATTAAGGCTAAACTCGCATAGCCTTCTCTGTCGAGCGCCAATCGCCATGCCTCCGTCTGCAGCAAATTTAGAATGTATAGGGCGACCGCGCCGAAAATGTTATATGTTATATAAAATATGGATATCATAAATGTTTTAATTTTAATGCGAAATGATCGAATTTCATTATTATTTTTGTATTTAATTATGTAAGTAATTTTGGGTAGGCTGCGCCTTACAGCCTTAATGGACGCTTCGCCCCTGATCCTGACATACATTTTAATAGCTAAATCAAATTAATTGATTGTGAAAAATCTATATGAAGGCTTTAGCTCTGGATGTTCTAAGGATTCAGTTAAAATTACATTTTTATTATAATAGTATAAAATAAATTGCCATAATGAAGTCCCATTCAATTTAAATTAATACCGGGCATATAGCAGACTAAAAAGTAAAACGGCGTTCCATAACCCACAGACCAAACGTTCTTCTTACTACTTCTAGAAAAGAACTATAATAATTACAAAATATGCGAGGATCATTTTGAAAGAAAATTTATTTCTACGTCTTCAATAAGCATCAAAAGGCTATACAATGATGCTATCACATCTATTTTGTATGGACCAAAACGATCTCCCCCATAAATCGTTATATATCAAGTTATAAAAAAATATGTATAAAAAAAATAATTTCAAATCTCCAAGAGAAAAAAATTCTGTCTGGCTGTCTGTTAGTTTGCGCGATAAATTTCCAAAGAATTGGACCATTGAGTTTTTGGAACACAGAGAGTGGTCCATACGAGAAATGGTTAATTGGTAAAAAATAGGATTTTTTTTTGTAAATGATCGTATATTATGTCCTTTCATGGGTCTTTGGTTATATAGATTTTAATAATAAGTCCTCTTTGATACTCCTGTCGAAAGTAAGAAGTTAGGGAAAAAACAAAAGGGAATGAAAATTAAGAAGTTGAATAATCGGATATCCATATGTTAATGGATATGCAGATTTCAAATTAAGAACGTATTTGATATTTAATAGGAACTTTAATTATGTTGAGGGGTAGAAATAGAGGGTTGAAATTTACCCTTTCCCAAAAGAATGCAATGTATGGCACAAACTAGGACGTTTTTCCGCTTTTATTAGGGACGTTATTTCACTGATGTTCCAAGTGTTATCTCTTTTATAATATACAGTGATTTAATTTAGATTTAAGGTTTTCAGAAATGACACATGATTTATAAGATTTGTATTAGTAATGTACTATAAGTAAGTATATCCGTATGTATTTTTGCATTTATAGTTGTAATTTTCAGTTTATTTGCCTAGAATAATATTGCAACAATAATAAAATATAATATTTGTTTCAGTTAGCAATAAACGACATATTTATTATAAAACGAGTGTTTTATTTTTGCTATAATTTTACGAACTTAACACGATGTAAATAGAACTGCATTGGTACGGGCAATTTTATAACACACGTTGCAATAGCATAAAGACATAATGGTGTAGACCGCTTAAATCTCACGCGTCAAGGACATTGAAACTAAACAATAAGTTTGACAGTCTTTCGCATCTGGTTTGGTTTTATCTGGGGTATAACTCGTATTTATTAAGATGTTTTTTAACATATAGAATACGTCTATAAATATATAGGCTAGGAAAGGGAAGTATTTTGTATTTTCTAACGTGAGATCTGCGGGACTGATTGATAATTTGTTGATAAGTCCCATAAAACAATATTTTAACTAATATGTGAATTTCTAACAAGAAAGTATACGTTTAGAAGGTCTTCAGCACTGGTTTTAGTTGAAAGATTGCATAGTTTTATTGTAAAAGTTAAACGCAGAAAACCGTAAAAGACATAACTTAACTTGGCCAACTAACTTCGACTACTTGTGGCTCCATCTATTACGTTAACATTAAATTATCAAACGCGGTTTTTCATACCTCAATCCTAAACTCTAGAAATAGTTCAACGTTAGGCAACCAGTATTACAAACAATGGCAGAAGTGTTATCTAGCTACTAGGAACTACAAAACTAACCCCTGGGGGACCCCAAGATCAACGTCATATAAATTGGATGATGTATTATTAACTTTTACGTAGATTTTCAGTTTAAAACATGAGATTACCTAAGACAAAACAATTTTCTTCTAATATGTTTATATCCAAAGTATCAACGTCCTGGAAAGATCGAAGAAAAGTGCATCAACATACCTTCCCTTATCCATGGATTCGTAAACATACTTAATTAAATCATGTGTTGGACTCTCTGACAACCTTCCGGGGTAAAAACCATTCTGTGCTTTACAGATGACTTTATATTTTTGTAAAAACGAAAACATTTGATCATAAAAGCATTTTTCAAAATTTCTGCCTAGGACCGTGGATAACGTATTAAGTCTATGGTTATCAATTGTAAGTGGATCTTTTTTTTTTGAAAATTTGTGTAACTTTGCCTATTTTAAAATCTTATGGAAAATGGCCTCAATAGAGAACGACAGCGGCTCAGCTGCAGCACTATTGACAAATTTGAGTATTTTAGCTGATAATGCAATCAATGCCAATAAAGCAGGTATTCTTTAGATCGCTGATAGCCCTTACGATGTCACAGGCACTTACATAAGAAAAACAGAATGTTTGACTGGTGCCATAATGCAGAGACAGACGATCACGAGCAATTTAAAAAAAATATTTTGCCAACTTCATTTGTCAGAGTTATAAAGTCGGATAAATTGTTTTGACTATTGTTTTTTTTTTTGGGATTTATTGGTGTTTTGATTATTATTGTTCATTAGGCTGGCATAAGAGACACCAGCTTGGACGAAATTCGTTTGAATTTTATTGGGGTTGTTATTTTTTGTTTTTCTAGATACTCAATTAATTTTGGGTATTGTGAATAATTTGCTGCGTGTTACCCTTTACAATTAAAGCATTTGGGGAGAAAATAATTTTCGTTATATTTTGTGCAGTTTCTGGAGGAATGATTTCCAGTGCACTAGACACAGTGAAAGGCTTTAAAACAGTTAGTCGAACTATGTCCGAAGTTTTGACAGTTGTTACACTGAGTATAATTGTTTTTACGAATGTAAGGCTCGTATTTGATGATAGTATTATTTAAGGCTTTTACCTTTTAAACTTTTGAGAGATTTATGTGGCTTGGAGTTTTAATGACATAATAATGCGAAATACTTTTATAAAAATATAGTAAACCTTAACGATAATACAGATATTGGCCATTTTTAACCATTTTTATAGGACATCTGATCTCGTTTACAGTTTTGACTAATATACCTCGCTTAGAATTTTAATTCGAAAAATGTTTGTGTAAATTGCTTGTTTCAAACATAGTTTTTTTTAAGTTAACGGGTTTCATGTACGTGCTGATTTGCATTTAGCATTATGGAATTATTGCACATTTGCGGGGAAATACTTGATAAGAATGATCTGTAAATGGCAGAAAATAAGTAAATTTTATTTATAACGAATATTTCGGTAATTGTTTGCAATAATTTAAAATGAAGGTTTACTTTTTGCTACTTCTTTTTGTAATAGCCACAAAAACACAAAATTTAGATTCGGATGAAAATGATATTTCGTCAGAAGATAGCAATGAAAATGATAAACCGTAAGTTTCATATTTATCTAAACTTTGGAATAATTTACTGTGTAAATGTAATTATTTTTGATTGTTATGTTATGTAACACAAATTACCTACATCTAATGTGGTAGGATAATAATTAAACCGTAAATTGTAGGTACTTTGCCTACTAAATTAAAGAAATACATAAATAGCTTTACAGTAGGCCACTCATAGTATAAGCTATATAGTTAGAAACATATGAAAAGAAAATATTTTATTCTGACAACTATATTCTGAGAGAATATAGTTTTTTTCTTTCATATGTTACTAAATGCATAAATAAAACACGCCATTGTCGACCTTACTCTGCGACAGTCACAATTTATCCGTTATCATTTGTCCATTACTGCACAATTTTATGATACTGTATTAAAATATCATAAAAAAACTGCATACTGGATTTATCGTGATGGGTTGTTCTAGGAATACTTATGTTTTATTATATTTGTTAATACACAATTAATTAGCAATTTAATAACAATGTCTTGTAAACTAGTCGATATTTTGGATCGTATTGTGATATTTAGCTATGATTAAAAGAACTGCGTGTATCTTCCCCACTCTCCAAATGCCAAAGTAGCTCAAGGTAGTTAGAGTCGAAGCGTCATAATGTTTGTATCTTCCATAAAAAACAAATTGGCATCAGCACAAAATTTTGGACAGTGAAGAAGATACACGTGTTTCTTTTAGTGATTCGCTACTATTAATTACAGTTAAAGCAATTAGGAAACGTTTTATTTAAAATGAAAATGTTATGTTCTCTTCCCAGCAAGTTTAAATTAATCATTACTCCTTTTAGAGCTCTGGAACAACCTTCCCCCTCTGTTGATCAAATTTCAACGATACTAGTTGTCAAAACATTGATGGACCAACTCAGTTTGCAAAATATAACAATATTGGACACAGATATTTGGCCTTCGATCATAAGTTCAGCAGATCTAGCAATCATTGTCCAAGAATTACCAAAACTGTTGTCAAAAGAAATAGCAGGAATCCCGAATACTCTGTGCAGAAATCAGATAATTGTTGCTCAAAAGGCAATATTTTCAGGAAATTTTCAGCAATGGTTATTACAGCGTAAGTTAATCTTTGTAAACGAGAAATCAAAATTGAAAGTTTAATCACACTTTTTTGTCATTTTCATTAAAAGATTTAGATCTCCATAATAAAATGAAAATAATTGATATAGTTTCGCTTTTAACCTGATATATATTCAAATATCATAATAAATGCCAAATTAATTTTGATCACAGTTATCTTAAATATAATATTGCACTAGTTTATATTATGAAGCGTATAAAAGATAATTTTTCTTCTAAAGCAGAGAACTAGTCGTTAATTTTATCAGTTTTTGGACCTCGAAACAGCTAAAAACATTATTTAATTGTCCATGATACTAAAATAATCTACTTCTAAATATTTTTCTTGGCCCTCAAATAATTCCGTCGAAAAAACACCAAAGCATACCTCATTGAGAGACCATTTTACAGCGTTAATGATTTTTACAGCTAGTAAGTCTCTTTAAATTGTCACTAAATTCGCTTGTTTACTTAAATCTTTTGTGAGTCATGTCCTAACTCGTAGCATAGAATTTTGAAAATCATCATATAGAGAAAAGAACTGTCGAACATTCACTTAAAACTTAATTATTTTTGTTAGGTATTGAATTAAAAACAAAATTTAATTCTTTTTTGTATACTACATTCTACACTAGGTCATTATACCTTCTGTTTAACATCATAATTATTTGTATAACTATAATAACATAGAGTTTAAGGTCGCATAGTTGCAATTTTGATTTCAATGTCATCGAAATTATTCACCTCGTACATGTGTGTTTGTTTACTTTTATAAGGTTATTAGGATTCATTAACTGTTTTGCGGCAATGTTATGTTATATTCTAACGTGTGTTTTACGATTTGGTAAATTGATAATTTACATTTTTAAAAAGCATTGACCTATCGAAATTCTTTTCGATTAATGTTTTGATATGTCTTATTTTAGGTATATTTTGCTTTGTCCATAAAATTGTAAAATTTTTCTGCGGCAATAAAGCATACTTTTGTTTGTTTGTTTGACTTTACAGAAAAATGTATTATGGTATAACATATACAGATTGACACTTTAAAAACTTACAGTGATCTGTGGAACCAAAAAATAGCTGAAAACAATTTTTATAATAGAGAGGTGGAACCAAAATGATGTAATAACTAACCTGTTCTCATTCAGCCCCTCACCCCCAGCCATCACAACTAAATAATCTTAACTCTTTGAAGGGCAACATTTTTCAATAAATAAAAGTGCTAGAGGGGCATGATTTTTTTTATTACTTTTTAATAAAAATATTTAACAAAACTAAGAACTAATATTCAAAATAAACCCTAAACCTAAGAAAAACTGTTTTTTATGTATAAATAATGACGTCATATATGGTACATATACAGTACCATTGCCCCAGAATAATTTTACTTGGAGGTGTGGAAGTCCTGGAAGCACGTCTTATTTGCCCCCAGACAGAGAGGAACTCGACAAATCGAACATATCCAGTTCGTACGCACTTGCTGTTTTGATGTACTGCATTTTGAACATCGTTCGTCAAGAATTTCTTTCCGATTGATGAGAACTTTGATTGTGCCTAATTTCTAGGGGAATGAATGGCTTGGACTGTTTCTTAACAATTGTTTCCCCACAACTGTATGCTTTCCTTTTATTTTTTATAACCTGGCCTGCAACTAGTCCTTCTGATACACTTCTTCTGAATTCTTTCATGGACATCTTGGGCAAATTAAGTTCTTTATATAAAACGAAAGCGTTTACTACTGCTGCATCGAGGAAGTAAAAGAATATCCTGTGCCACCATTTTTTTGATTTCCTGTATACCTTGTATAAATTAAGGTTTTGGTCGAATTTATCAACAAAATTCAAGTTAGCGTTATAATCCGCAAGAGCTTGCGGACAACAAACAAACCTTGGTTGTAGTACCATTCTTTTCTTTCCTATTTACCTCAGTGTGCCGAAGTGGAGAATGAAAATTTGACAGTAAATAGACACTGCGCTTATCTCTCCATTTGAGAGCTACAATCCCTGATTGATTGGTAAAAACTTCAAATTCCCCTCTCTTCAATTTTTTATCCGGCGTAAACACTGGCAAAGTTTTTCTCGATGGATTTACGGTTCCGCAGGCATGAATTTGTTTTTTCTTCAGGTCTTATAGAAGTTCTGTACTATTGAAGAAGTTGTCGAAGTACACAATGTGCTCTTTATTTTCAAATCCATTAAGCATTTGTTTAATGACTCTGGCACCTAATTGTCTCTCGGCGTCCTCCTTTTTGCCGGTATATATATCGAATTTCTGACAGTATCCATTTTTATTCCCTAAAACCCATACCTTGTACTCCCGTTTTATTGGTTTTTTGGGCATGTACTGTTTAAGCGTACTCCTCCCCTTGAATTTTATCATTGATTCATCGATTGCAAGTTCCCTACTTGGTGCTATACATCTTTGAAAATTCTCAGCTAACGAAATCAGAAGTGGTCTCACTTTGTATAGCTTATCGTAGTCGGCTTCTCCTTTTTTAGGCATCAACACGTTATTATTAAGATGAAAGTTCCAAAGGAGCCAGCTAAATCGCTTCATAGGCATTAATCCACTTATGTAAGGGTCATTTATATCCGGAGAAGTACTCCAGTAGTCCCTATAGCTCGGTAGACGTCCCATTAATAAATTTATGCCTAAAAAGGAATTTATTTCTGATCTTTCGGTGGGTTTTTGTTTGCTAAAAGACTGCTGTGCGTACAGATTTGTCTGGTACACTATGTGGTCAAGCAGATCATCAGTAAAAAATAACTTATAAAGTTTATACGGAGTAGGATCAACCATCTCTTTAACAACACGTGTAATTCCGGACTCTGACGTAAAATCTGAGGGAAGTATTGGATCAACAAGCTCGGACCAGTCGTTAGTTTACGGGTGGTACAGGACGCAGTTTAGTTGTTAAAAGCGATAATGGCACGTTATCTTCTGGATCGGTATCAGAATCACTAAAATTCAAATCAGGCGTAGTTTGGTCCACCAGTATTTGGTCATTTTCATTTTCAGACTCACTAAATACAGACTCCGGCTCGGAAGGTATTGGCTCCGCGTCGTTATATATATTATTCAATTCATTTTGCAGGTCATCATTATTCCAACCTTTTAGTTTAAACGGTAACGAATCCATATCTTGAATATCTAAAAAAATTAAATTGGCATAAGCATGATAGAATATTTGCCCAAGCGGGCAACGGTACACTTATTGTACCACAACAAATCACTAAAATTGAACAGAAAAAAACACTTTTTTTGTTGAACCAAAATCACATTATGACTATAAATGATCAAATACACTATTATTACAGGAAATGCACATGGATTTTGGTATATTTCACTTACTTTTCTTTATATTCGGCAGACTCTTACTTGCAACCATGTTTACGCCATGATTCTGTCAACAAAACTGACGTAGAACGGAAACTGCCGCGTGCAACAGTTTAAATCAATAACCAGCCGTCAGAGTACGTTCAACATTACGTTGGTTGAGAAAATGCACCACTGCCCAACTAGCTAAAAATGTTTGAAATAGTGGTATATCTTTTAGACCAGTGCCCCACTAATGTATTTTCTGGGTACATTTTTTTATACCGGTGCCCCTCAAAGAGTAAAGTGGCAACCCCCTGCTTGTGAAATCTTATCTAAAAGGTCTTAAAAATGCTTTTCAGTGGTACCCTACAAAGCTACGTTCGATGTAGGGGAAAGTCGGGTAAGAGTACGCACTTAATAAAAATATATTAATAAAATTCATACAAAGGAAAACAGAAACGTGAATTTTACTGAATAACATCTCATATATATCAACAACATATAGGAACATCAAAACTCCTAATCATTGAAAAAAATACGTCCTATTAAACAAACAACTGCATATGCGTACTCTTAGCCGAGTGAATAGCGAAGAGTCCGCAAAGTTAAAGCTAAGAGTACGCATGAATTTTAACCAGGAGATTATTTGAATTCACTCGAGTTTGAATTTATCCTCGCACTTCTCACAGATAAGGCTCCTAATCCTGCATATGTTGTTCAGTCTTCGTGATACCATTTTTTACAGATGTTACATTGAATCCAGTCTGTATTGGGTGGATCTTACATTTCATTGCATCTTGGGCAGTGAATTTTCTGAGCTGTCTGTTCTTCCCTATTTTTTGTTTTGGTTAGGTTTCTTTTTATATCTTTTGCTTTGCTTGCCAACTGTTGCTCTAGATCACTTTTGTATGGTGACTTTGTCAAAATTTCCGATTTCTTTCCCTTTCTTTTTTTCTCGATTCTTTCTGCTTTAAGAAGAGGTTTTATAATTGCTGGTGATACCCAGATGTGTAAAGGTGTAGAAAGAGTTGTCAAGCCTTGTCGAGAGGTTGAAGGTTTAGGATTGGAACCAGATTGAAGTGAAGGTGTCGAAGCCATTGCTGAGCATTGTTGAGAGGTTGAAAATGGATGAATGTGGTTATATTGAAGTGAAGGTATCGAAACTATTGTTGAACATTGTTGAGAGGTTGAAGTTTGAGGAATATGGTCAGATTGAAATGAAGATCTTATCAATTTGTTAAGGGGTATTACGTCTTCGTCGCTCCAGTCTAAAATATCCTCGGATGGTGAGACCCGCCCGTCGGTTACAACAGCTGGTGCAAAATCTTCAGGAGTAAACACTTCTGGGTCATAGGGCCAAATTCCACAGGATCTGAAGGTGTTCCCGGCTTTTTCAATTGAAGCGACCCTCGAAAAGGCTTTGCCAAATAATCCACCTATTTGGTATTGTGTGATTGCTCGATCAGGATTAGAGACATGCCACTTGCCACATTCTTGTCCATAAGCAGCCTCTTTCAGCTGAGACGATTTTGCCAACAGTCTTTTTGCCAGTAGGTGCAATAACTTTCGGAATTTTCTATTAGGTTTTTGAGGTTATCAAAAAAACGATTCACTTGAACCCTGTTGAAATCAGATGTCCTTGCAAGGCTTGTTTTCTCAGACACGCAGACACTCAAATTATAACGCTTACAGAATGAAAATACCCAATTCTTTCCAACCATTTTCTTGAGTTTGTTGAATCTGTGGCTAACGCCGTTTCTTTCTGCAAATTCGTAGACTAATTCGCGCAAAGATGTAACCGTCAACCCATAAAAGCTGTTGTCCAATTTTTTGGACTTCTTATCTTTTTATGGGAAAAACACCTCCGATGGCCGAGAACTTTTGAGAACGCGCGTAAACAACATTAGTTGGTATACTCATATAGTCGGGCTTATCACGTACCGACGTATCTCATTTTTTAAAAATTTTTAGGAGAGCGATTTTAAGAATTTCAAGAACTTTAAACCGTTAGGGTTCTGTTACTATTTCATTAAATATTTTAGTTTTTTGTATGTGTATTATAATCATATGACTAATGTTTGTCATTATGATAAATGTTGCTTAGGCATTGTTAACAAATAATTATACAAAAAAAAACGAGAGATACGCCATTACGTGTGAATTAGATATTCGTGGAAATAGAGATACGTCTATGCCTTTAAATAAATAACGACTATATTCATAGCTTATTTTAATAACAAACTAGCAGTTTTTCATAAACTTAATATTTTTAAGTAGAGATTTGAAACTAAAATTAAAAATCACAAAATAAATGCTTATTAATTAGTAAATATTTAATTATTAAATTTAAAGATAAGATACCTAACATAAAGAACAGTTGCAGCTGAATATTAAACATGAAAATATATAAATGAAAAAATGCAGACAAAACATTTCAAAATACTTAATCCTAATCTTTATAATGAGGCAGCGACTTAAAAAGTTTTTGGTGTTCTTTCTGTCGAATAACAGGCATATCCCCTAAATACAAAGATAACAAATCCTGATATTTTTGCTTGCTGACTTTGTTTGGTTCAAAATTTAGTTTTGGAAGGTTGTTGTTTATAATGTCCCGCTGCACAGTGGGCTGGCTGGGAAAAGTAGGTTGACAAAATAAATTCTATCAAAATTTGATTACTTCATGATACGCCTTCAGAGAACTATTAAATATTTTTTGAAAAATATCATTTTAAACCTTTAATTATGCCTGCATTGCAGTTATTGAGGTGTTATTGTTTATTTTTAATTGACGAATAACGAGAAAAGTATTGTTAACCAAAATACACTTTTATATTGTTCAAGTATAAATACAATAATTATTGAAATAGAGCGTCAACAAGTAAATAATATATGTAAATACCAATATGTGTTTTTATTAGTATTCTAGGACAAAAATATTGTAAGGATTAATGCTTCAAAATTAAATCAAAATTAAATCAAATTATAGCCTAAATATTAAAACATTTTTCTTATGGTCATTAAACATTTTTTCAAAAAAACAGGTCGTATTTAAAAATTTGACTCCTAGGAAAATAGAGAAAACTAATTTTAGTTATAAAATTAATATTATTAAATTAGCAAATTAAATTAATAAATATAACATTTTACAAGTTAAAACAGAAACACTGTTACTCAGTTTTAAATAAAATGTGTACGTACGTGTTTTTAATATTTAACGAAATTTCCATTACATCTATATTTAATATTTGATACAAACAACAGATTATCTTATATGACGTTAAATTTTACGAATATCAATATGTACTGTAATAAAATATTAAGACTAACATGTGATGTAAACAAAATCTTCAAATTGATTTTATATTATTAACAACGCGCTTCAATTTTTTTATATAAAAAAGCACAAGATTAAATGCTTGACATCAGTAAATAAACTAAAAATCATATCTATACATTAATATTAAAAATAAAAGTACATAGAAGTACCACAAAAAGCAAAATCAGATTAATATTCAAATTTGAAACAAAAAAATGAAATAATTATATGATAATATCGATTTTAATTGGTTTCTACGATAGAAATGTATCTAAAAACTCGCTTGTGTAATATTAATATATTTTTAATTAGTTCTTTAAATATATTTGAGAAACAGAATATATACAATAGACAAAATAATTAATTATTGTGGAAATGAACGGAAAAAAGTAAGAAATGAAGTAATATTAAAACTTTATACGCTTTCTACTTCGTCATATGAATTACTTTCATCACAATCATCATCATCATCATCATTATCATCATCATCGGGGTTACTAATGCTAGTTATAGAAGGACATTTTAACAAAGCTAAAACGTCTACCGAAAAAGCGTTTTTAGACTTCTGAGTGTTTTGTCTAAAACTGTTTATAAGCGGGTCAGATGAGATCAGCAACATCCTAAGTAGATCTTTATTCGAGGCATTACGGGATATTTTTTGAGTGTTAAACTCCCTAAACCTTCGGCAATCTTTGTTACGGGCTTCTTGGGCTTCCTCCGATAGTTGTCCAATCGGCAAAATAAAATGTTTAATAATATCTGCCCCATGAACAAGAATTTTGTGCACCGTAACAGGCATGTAATACCAGGAATAAAGATCTAAGTAGAGTTGCCTAGTATCTGCTGCATATTTTTCAAACATGTCGATCAGAATTTCGTACCCAGATGACAAAGTTTGCAAAAGAACGCTGAACCTATGTATTAGAGTTTCATCCAAACCTGTTATATCTGCAGTTTTTTTTGGATTTAGAAAGAACTTTCTTGCCGTATTCCCATCATTAGTCGATCCAAACCCTGGTTTTGGCATATCTACAATTAAGCCCATTTCCACTTTAAATTTTTGTTGAATTTCAGATTTTCTTATTTTTATTTGATTTTTTTCTTCTTCGCCTTTCACCAGCCATTTCTGAATACAAAGCTTATAGCTAACATGCAACAAGCATTCAAAACACCTGATCCAAGCGTGCAATGTAGATATGCCAAAACCATAGTTAATACAACTTTTGGTGCCTATTTCCATATTCATAGTTTTGGGAGTGGCGCCACAGATATAACAAGTTTGAGATGATTTGGTGTTGCTCAGTGAATTGCAAACTTTACCATCGACCATGGTTGAATGTAGCTCGTGATGAATATTTATTTCCATGTTCTCAATTGTGATTTTAGTCGGCCTTAAACTTGCTATTTGGTTTTGAATTTGTTGTGTTTCCAATACTGTTCTATCATGAGTTTCCTTCTCAAAAAAAAAAATTTATTGGACGGCACAATCTAGTCCTATTGTTTTGCCAAACGTATACCTGTTGGTTATTTTGGGGATGTAGTTTAATAATTACAAAGGAGAAAATAAATAAGTATTCGTCGTTAGAGTTTGGATTGTTAAATTTTTGTTTATATCTGCTGTGCCCGGAACTTCCGTCACAGCCCCATTTACTAACTAAATTAAAATTAGTAACCCCGGATGATACTAAACGATTTATTACTGGTTCTTGTACTATTGCAAGCCGTTTTGCGGTATGATCAAGCAAAGCTTGAAGATAAATTTCAGCTCGTGTATCAGTGATTCTAATAAACTCATCTGAAGGACAACAATCTGATTTTGCTTTTTGTAAACTATAATATGACGGATAAAGAATATGTCCTACATCTACTGCTCTTTTTCTCAATAAAATATAAATTTGTTTCGATAACTTACAGTCTACATACAATGCCAAAGCCTCCTCTTTGTTATACTGTAGCGCGTTGAGGAGAAGCACTACTTAACTCCTTAACTATATTTGCGGCATCTCTACGTCCCGAATTTCTAATCGCTACTTGTGCAGCAAAAGTTATTTCTTCGTAACTGGACTGGACAAGTAAATGCTCCACTTTTCGTTTCTTTGTCCTAAAGCAGCACGAATCTTGTATTGCCTTGTTTGGCCGTCCAGGAACTTGATTTTCTGAGTTTATCTCCTCTGCATTGCCGTCACTATCAGAACTACTATTTTAAAAAATTAAATCTTCTTTACTTATCCAATTTTCGTAATTTTTTAAAAATACGTTTAATTTTCTTGAAGATCGTTCCCATCTCTCGCTAATATGTTGAGAAAACAGTTTTATATTTGTTTTCCATTCTTCTTCTATCTCTTTAGAAACTATATGTAAATTTAGGGTCTCTTTTACAAAAGCAAGTAAGGTACTATTTCTGTTGACTTTAGCCGTCATTCGCCACTTTTCAAAAAATACGCGTCTTGATATAGTCCCCATGGTATCTGAATCAAATGAGAAAAAACCTCTTATCGCAAAAAAAACTTTATGTACTTAAAACCGTAACAGAGTAACCTATTAATTTTTCCAAAAATAAGTTTGGAACATTTTGGTACAAGTACGATTTTATATCTACAAAACTAGGAAACTATAATTTTTTTACTTACTTTAGCAGCAATCACTAACATCAACAACACTTCTCTTAAATAATCAATAATGCCATTAAAAATTAATGTATTTGACATTTAAGTGTCAATACGTTATGTTATTATTGACAAGGGTCATATTTTCCAAAGCCTACTAGGCCATATTTTGAAATAATATTTTGAAATGTACCATAAATATAAAGATTAATACGACTACTATTTGCAAATGATATGTTTATTTATTTGTAATAAATAGAAATTTACTTATATATTAAAATGCTATTATGATATGGTTTATATAGGGTGTTTTACATTATTTTACCGTATCTAACATTAAATTTTTGACGGGTACTTTTTTCAAGCTAGTTTTGATAAACAGTCCTCTGTGCGCTGGTTACGTTTGAGAGTTATCAATATTAAGTCAATAAAATCTTCAACCTGAAGAGGACACACGTTATAAGGCTTTTTGGATCTTGCCAGGCGAAATACTGGATGGAACGTAAATATTGCCAGCGTGTGAAAGCGAAGAAGTAATAGCACTATGTGCCGAGTCTCCTTCATTTTGCCCGTAAAACGATTCAAAAAATCTCAAGAATATTTCTTTTAAGTTTGGACAATGAACTACGGCATACAGAAGCATAGATGCAATGATAGAGTTTTTATTTTGTCCTCTACATCCATCCGAGAATAATGATACCTGAGTTACTCCTTGACTGTCATAATGTTGAAGGGTTTTATATACTGCAGTGGCTATTTCTGACGCTCCCCTTTTACTGATCCCTTCGTGCCATGTCCAACAAAAGCAGTCTCTATTTGCAAGCCTGTTTTTATAAAACAAAGCATTTTCATTACATGCAGGTACGTATATAACCTGTTGTAAATCAAAACATCCAGCAAAAATGTATTGATTTTCCTTTGCTTCTTCTTTAATTTTTGCCTTTACTTCTCTAACTTTTGTTTTTTCTAATAGGTGTTTTTCATATTTTATTTGACATTTTTCTTTTTCTTCATTATTTCCTTCTCGGTAAATTGTGTTTAGGGTACAAATATCTTTTTTAGGGGAATTAAAAGATAATTTTTTATTCTTAAAAATCCTGTCTGTTAGCCATTCTTGTAGAAACATCGCATACATTCGCTTTAATGTTAGGTCTGGATGTAGGTATTGTCGTGTTGTGTCCCAGCGGCAGTAGTGGGATTCCATTTTTGGAAAGCGCTCAATATGACTGTCCATGGCATCGCTAGTTAAAATTGATTGGGAACGTTTTCTACCCCCCCTACCACAATATGTAAAGTAATATTTTACACTTTTTTGCCTTGTTGACTGTTCATTTTTTGTTGTTTTTTGCTTTGTATCTTTTATTTCAATATGCCTCAATATAAACTCCCGCTGAAGGTGCAAGTCTTTCAAATCATTGAAACCATTAAAAACGTCTTGTCTGTGTAAATCAGTTAGTAAGAAGCAGCTTCTTCCATTTTTTTTTACAGGTGTCTAAATTGCATAATTTGCCTGGTTTTCGGGCTGGTACAAGTTTTCCCATCGAGGCACTTATATATTCCATTCCAGAATTCCTTAACTTCTTAGCTCACTTTTGTTTGTTTAATTTTGGTTCTCTTTTAAGGCTTCCCTCTCTTTCGTTTCCATCCACAAAGAATTCCTCTGGTCGTTAATTCCGACCTTGATTGCTTGAAATTTAGAAACTGCTATAAGGTACCTGAGCCTAACAAGGCCCACCTTAATTTGGGTGCCCATATGACTGACTTATTTTGTCAAGAACTTTGTCAAAACTTTTATGCTATTATCAAACACATCTTTATATAAATTGTAGCCTCATTTTTGTTTCTATATTCATTATTAACTTTTTGTCGACATATTTTTTAAAAGTCTACATGCGGGCCTTATAATGACCTAGGGTTCTCAATACGGCCACGGTAGGTTACTTAATAAGGCCCAAGGTAAAGTAAGGTAAAACAATTTAACTTTACACAAATTTTTGTTTATTTACCATAAACTAGTAATAATATGAAAACTTAATATGATTATGAGTATGCTTTTTTTAACATAGATAGTTTTTTAAGTTAAAATTAAATTTCAAAAAAGTTACAAACACTTTTTTCCACTAAAGACGCATGTACTCAAGGTTAAAAAAAAGTAAAACTATTATCTTTAAAGGCATTTTTGTCTATTTAGCAAAAACTTATAATAATAAGTAAACTTAATATTGATTATGATTTTGTTTGAAAATAAAAAAAAATGTCCAGTTAAAATTAAATAATAAAAAAAAATAAATCTTAAATGTCTGTTTTCCACTAAGGAGATGCACACGTAGGGCATATAAAGGATGGCTCCTTATCTTTTGTGTTTAGACCTACGCATTCTTCGTGTACATATCTTACACACATATTGCACAATCTCGTCAGCAACCCTGTCTTCTTTACATTCATGACAATACCATGCCTCAATAACTTTCTTCTTCTTGGGTTGTTGCGGTTTGGTGCAGTCTTTTAAATAATTTTCTACTTTTTCTTTGAAAAGATCTTTCGTCACCCGCTGGGCTCTATAATTTATTGATTTCTTTCTGGGCGTAATTTTCTTTACTTCAAGCTCTGGTGTAGGTAAAATGTTTTTAAAGTTAAGTCCTGGTTCTGCCTTCAAGAGTGGCGAATTTTCTTTAGCCACATGTAGATTACTAAAACTCTTATCAGAAGTTGAATCCCTTACTGAATAGTCACTGTCACTATCTGAAGAAGAACCGGAGCTGGACGTACAATTTCTTTTGGTTCTCTTTTTTTAAATTCCACTTGGTCCCGCCTGGTCTTCGCCTTGTGTAAGTTTGGTCCCATTACTCGTTTTCTTATTTATGTGCTGACGATCGTCGTGTCCTTTATTTTTGGGTTCTTCGATTTTATCTTTTAACAAACTTTTTGTGTTACTAGAATTTTGATCTTTTTTAGTTTCGACTTCAACTCTTCGCCTATTTGTAAGTTCAGATGGAGCAAAAACGTCATCAGTTGCGCGGAACCCAGATGATACATTTGCTGGTGTTGCAGCTCGTGGCCATACTTTGCTAAATATAGTTGCAAAGTTGAGTTTTGTCATTCTATGATTTGGTTTGTTGGTCCAAAAGAGCATAACTTCATCATCCCAGTAACTCTCAAAAGGACCAAATACAGATTTATCCATCGGCTGTAACTGATGCGTTGTGTTACTGGGAAGACAATAAAGTACAACGTCGTGTTTTTCCGCTGCCTCTACGATTGAATAATCTAAGTGAGAAGATGCTCCGTCATAAATTAACAACACTTTTTCTTTTGGTTTAAAGATCGAAAAGTGGTCGTTGTCATGCTACCTTTTTCAGTCATCTTAAGAGTTGAACCAGGAGGTAAGTTTTCTGACCATTCTTGTTTTTCCCTTTTACCTTTCATTAATATCATTGGTGGGATGACCTGCACTATTGCATTTCCGCACGCTACAATCGTAACGTTTTCAGCATGTTCTTCAGCAATTATATGGACATTTGATGAACCCTTTTTCGTAAGTACATACGGTTGCTTATGCAAAGTAAGCCTGCATCCTTTTTCATGCATGTTGTAAATAAGATGAGGTTTACCCATAATTCCCATTTCTTCAAGAACAAGCCGAAGTTTTTCGAAATGGTCATTTACAATAAATCTATTAAGTTTCGCTGCCCTTGCAGCATTCATGTGTTGTGCCTTTCGCCTTGCCACCTCGGGATGTCGCTTCAAAAAAAGACGAAACCATTTTCTGCCTGCCATTCCTTTTGTTTCGGAAAATGGATGAGAAATTCTCAGTTCGTCACAATATGTAAATACTGATCTTCTTAGAAGTTTGGACGTCAAAGGCATGCCAACATCTGACAATCTAAATATTCTTTGACAGAGGTCATTTTCTTGATCAACTGTGAGGACAGATGGGCGCCCTAATCTTTTATTCACGACCCCAGAAGAAATATGATTTCGAAGAGTCCTCCTGGGAATCCCGTATGTAAGACTTGCAGTTCTTACCGAAGTCCCTTCGTGCACTGCCTCCATCGCTCTCTGAAGCTGTTCCTCCGACCAGCGCCCTCTTTTTTTTGAAGCTTCCATTCTCTGCAAATAAAAATACCTATATTAATTTAAATACTACTACTTTACATTCGAAACATTTTATGTACGATATAAAATGGTATTTTAAACATAAATTCATATCAATTCTCCATAAAAGTAATTCATAAGTAAAAATTAACTTTAGAGGAAACATTTTTGCAAGAACCTGTAACTCAAAAATAATAACAAGTGTAAAAATACATATACACGCGGATTTTTATATTTTTGATCGTAAAATATGTCATCAAGTTTTCAATAATTTCTGAGAAAACATTTTAAGTTAAAATTGATTTAATTGTTTTTTTTTTTAAGTATTTTATTGCATTTTTTGTCCAGAAAAAAAAGTATCCAAATAAGGCCCACTTATATACCTGGGCCTTATTTGGGCCATTTGCTCGGGCTTTAACCCTTTCTATACGACGAACTAATATAGCCGGCCTACCCGTGTACGACGAAATTTAGAATAAACGTCCCCGTGCGGCGCTGGTATGTAGGTACTTTTTTAAAAAACGTTTTCGTCCGGCGCTCGTATTTTGGTACTTTTTTAAAAAACGTTTTCGTCCGGCACTCGTATTTTGGTACTTTTTTAAAAAACGTTTTCTCGTAAACTCGTATTTAGCTAAATTTTAAAACGTACACACACGGCGCTCGTATTTAAAAAAAAACACGATGTAATTCTCTTATTTTATTACAGAAAATAAAATACAAAAATATCAAAAGGACACATTTAAAAAAAAAATAACATACAAATGAAACCCTAAAACGGAATTTGGAAAAGTTTAGTAATTCTTTTTTGTGTGATATATTTCAAGGCAAGGTATTACACAAAGGCCAACATTGCATTCGTCACATTGATAAGTACTGTCACGTCTGGTCCCTTTTTTGGAACAAACAACACATCGTCTGACCACTGCTCGCGATGTGACTGTAGGTTTTGGTATTTTTTTAATAAAATGCCTTGCTGTAAGCCTCAACGGATGGTCTACATGCCTATGTTGAGGCAAGCAATTGTCTGGAGTTGCGTATTTTTGAAATATTTGTCTTGCTACTTGTAGCTGAAAATCAGCCACAGTTAGGTTTTTCTTAGTAACGATTTTGTAAAGAGCATGCGCATTTATTATGCACATATCTTGAAGTTGAAAAAAAAGTTTTTTATACCACTTTATGCACTTTCTTACAGATTCAATTGTACTAATAAGCATGTCAGTTTGATCTACTCCTCCCATGTTGAAATTATAATCAATAACGCAATTGGGTTTCATAATAACCTTGCCCGATTTCCTATCTGTCTTACGGGTTGATGACATACCATAATCATGAAATGTAGTTATCATGTGAATTTCTTTTTTATCGCACCATTTTATTACAAGCTCCTTACCGCTACTTCTAAAAGTCATTTCCCCTTTTTTTAAATTTTCCTCAATGATTGGCATATTCTTCCTATTTTTTTTTATTGTTCCACACACGTATGTTTTATTTTCAAGCAAAGTGCGCGCAAGTTTTGGACTGTTGTACCAATTGTCCATGTAAAGCTTATGGTTTTTTTGATAGTAATTTTTCATAAGGGTGATTACTACTTGCCCAGATTTACCAATTACTTCGATATCTCTTGGCAATTCATCTACATCTGTATTTGTACCAGTATATATAATGAAATCTAAACAATATTTGGTTTTACTATCACACAACATAAACAACTTAACGCCAAATCGGTGACGTTTTGACGGTATGTATTGTTTGAAACTCAAACGGCCTTTGAACAATACCAAACTTTCGTCAATACATAATTTTTCATATGGACAGAAAACGTCACTGAATTTGTTGCGTAAAAAATCAATAACCATCCTTATTTTATTGAGCTTGTCGTCATGCTTCGGCTCTTTGTTATCGCAAAAATGAAGAATTTTCAATATAAAAAAAAATCTATCTCTTTTCATTAGGGTACTAAAAATGGGCGTTGATAAAAGTGGATCAGTAGACCAATATTCATATAATCGTAATTTCTTACATCTAGTCATAAGGAGGGAGACACCAAAAAATGTATATAATTGTTCTACTGTGACTTCATAACTTGCAGATTTTTTATTCTTTTTGATAAATTCATTATCATTTTCGATTAGATATGACAATTGCCTGTTTGATTCCAGCACAATTTTTTCTACTAATTCTCTTGAAAAAAAGGTCTCGAAGAATTCTAATTCAGCGGAAGTTTCTAAAAAAAAACCCGCGCCATATAAAACGGTCAATAGCAAAATAAAATAAAATGCTTACCCATCAATTCGTTTTTGGTGCAACCACTGTTTGCACTATCAAATTCAGGCAAAATTGGATTCCAATCTGTATCATGTAACCACTGAAAACATGTTTTATCATCTATTATTGGTTCGTCGGAATCGGATATTTCATCTATTGGGTCATATAATTCTGGATCATCAATGTTTACCGCCGATATGTCATTATCTTCCTCGTCACTCTCTCCGCTACTATATTCACGATTTGGTTGATCATCGTTCTCCAAGAACATATTTCTGCCCTGCTCTCTATCTTTTAAATGTGTAATGCCAGCCCTTTTTATGTTTTTATCTACATTACTGGCCATTTCAATAATAATAAACACTTTTTATTTACCAATCTACTACTCGTACCAGAGAATAAACAAAGAAATAATGGTCTTTCCCGCCACGTGTATTCGTACGGCGCTCGTAACAACCTGTTCTCGCAAAGCAGCCGCATGTACTAAAATCGAACGATTGCGCATACTAGGAACTCCCCACCCGACGAAAATAGAACCGAAGGCCATTCTTATATACGAACGTATACGTACGATGCTCGTAGTTTAAGGGAACAGAAATTTCTATAATACGGCGCTCGTATTCGATTGGTAAAATGTATACATACGGCGCTAGTAGTGAAAGGGTTAATAGGACCCCTCTAATTTATCATGTTTATGAGATAATAAAATACAAATTCACTAAAACAGAAATAGGTTTTTAATTAAAATTTTATACCAACTTAAACCTTAAACTATAAACAATATATTAGAAATAAAATCAGTTTTCAAATACTTACCCAGAAAGAAATTTACGAGGAACACGTGAACTAGTATTTTAATACTATGACCGTCTACATTACACCTCAACAACACGCATTAAACTGGCGGGTTGCTAAATGAGAAAGCGAAGATTACAACCTTGACTGGTTCTCGGGATTCGTTCGTGTAACGAATGACGAAAAAACTACCACTTGGATTGAACAGTGTTGTCACTTTTAGGTGTGGGCCTTATTAGGACCTCTGGCCTTATTTGGCTTACCCACCTTATAGATTAAATTGTTATTTCTGAGGTTATCAAGTATAGTTTTATTATGACTGTTACAAGAAGCACTCCACACTTCTTCTTTACAGTCTCCAACTTCACACATTGCATTGTTGAAATGATCTGCCTGCGATGCAGCCTCATATTCAATAAATGAATTAGATTTTAACACATATTTCACAAGCGGCTCTTCGTCAGATGTGACCCATTCATTTACCTCAGATGTGGTCTCAAGAACCTTATTTTTTAAATTGACTAGTGGTTCGTCATCAGAATTTGCAATGGAGCTGTTTTCGCTATGGGGACTAAAATCAACATCATCATTTACAGAACTTTCATCTTCTGTTGCTATAATTTTACCAAAATATGTTATGTTTTCATAAATCATTTGAACTCTAACTCCGATTCTAAATGGTTTAATACATGTTGTTCTTAGTTCATCCGTGGGCACTACATTTTTCGTTCCATTCCCCCACAATACCAAAACATCCATAGTTTACAGCTTATTTTTCTCTTAACCTGCAAGCAGAGAAACGGCTCTGTGTAATCCTCAAACCGAAATTACGGTAAATTAGTATTACTAGGAAGTTTCAAACAAACCAATAAAATGATTTTATCAAATCCAAATAATTTAGAACGGCATTAAATCAAGACAAATTTTTACACTAACAGTTTATTTAAACTAAATAAATTAATAAAAATACGTATTCGCGTATTCCTATCAGTGGCGGCTCGTGAGTATATTGAAGGGTGAGGCTACATGAGGTTAATTTTGTTTAAATGTGAATAAATTTCCACGTCACCCATGAGGTATTATTCTGCGACGCGTTGACCTTTTTTTTTAATGGAGGTCATCGCCAATAGCACTACTAAACCATTAAAAACTAAAAAAATAAACTCTAAAAAAAGTAAATAAAAAGTAAACAAAACAAGTAAAATATGTACACCTGTCACTAAAATATAGCGGTGATTGCGATAATAAAAACATAATTTAGTTTATTAAAACTTAAAATAAATAGTTGTATGAAATAAAAGAAAAAAACTACTTTTTGTACATTAAATCTATACGTCTTTTAAGGTTGCAAATTTATCTATAATTTGGTCGTAAAAGTTTTGGTCTTCACTAAGTTCTGACAGTAATTCCTGCTCTATTGACATCATTGCTTAACCCGAAAGCCGTTCTTGTGTCATTGTGTTTCTTAGGTAGGTTTTGATCCGTTTAAGACATGAAAAATTTCGTTCGGCCGATACACTTGTTGCGGGAATAGTTAAAACTAAATTAAACCGCAAAAATTGCTTTAAAATCTTTAAATAACAATGCTAGACTTTTTTCGACATCTAAATTTGAAAATTGTTCATCCCTATACAATATAGAAAGCTCATTCTTTAATTTATCTCTGTCAAAAATGTTTGGATAATTTTTTAATAGATTATTTAATAAGTCGTCTGGAAAGCATTTAACATATTCCGAATATTTTGTGCAATCGACTAAAGCAAAGAAATTTAAATTATTTAAATTTTCAAACCGCGTCCCTAATTGAAGAATTATACAATCTATTATTTCGAAATATAATATTTTATATTTAGTAAAAATATCAAAGTCGCTAAAACATTGCCCTCGACGTGTGTTAGTTGGCAGAATAGTGGCTTTTTTAGCAATATTGAAAAGTTCTTTGAAATGGTCCTCGTTTCTAAATTCAATAATTCGTTGCTTGGCAAGGTTTATTTGCGAAATGCAGTAATTTATATCTAAATGCTTTAACTGTAATATTTGAAACAGTACATCAGTGCAACTAAAAATTTGTTTATAAATATGCGTTAAAAGGCAAAATTCGAAATCGTTAAAATGCTTTAGAAATCCTTTTGCACCATTAATAGATTCTGTTCCAGAACTTAAGTCATTAATAATAGTTTCAAATACTATAATTAAATTGTCCCATTCATTAGCCACTAAGTTTAAAATTTTAGACCCTGTATACCATCGCGTTTCTACAGCTCGCGGAATTCTTTTACCTACTATCTGATTAAGCACAAAAGACCGTTTTGGTGATTGGTGGAAATAATTTGGTATTCCTAATAAAGTGGCAAAAAATATACGACTTTGGGTAATCAGTTTTGTTCCCTGTTGTAAAACTAGATTTAATCTGTGGGCGCAACAATGAGTAAACATAGCTAAAGGAGCAATAGATCTAACTTTTGTTTGAAGCCCATTTATTTCACCTGCCATAACACTAGCCCCATCGTAACACTGCGCGACCAATTTATTTTTAAAGTCATAAGGCTCCCGTAAAAATATTACTAAATTTAGCACAATGTTCAATAAGTTCGGCATTTCTTTTTATTAAGCATGCAAATATTTCCTTAGAATTGCCACGGTTAAAAGAATCTGTTGTTTCATTATGACCTCGAAATGCCAAGTCCTGTTTACCCAAAGTAATAGTAACATCAATTAAATAATTTAATAATAAACGGTTTTTTCGAACATTTTCATTATAAACAATTTTATTAAGACTTGCATTTTCTTGTAGTGCATCCGCAATAGTCGCCCTATTTTGCTCCAGTCTTGTAAGTGCTACCGAAAACTTTCATGCGATTTTACTGCTCGTGAAAAATTTTTTAAATCCGAATATCCGCCCCCTGAACTCCAATTATTTTTGACGCAACCTAATAAAATACAAGGCCAACAATATAAGCTTTCTTTATAAATACTTCCGCATAGCCAGCTATAAGTTTCGTACCAAGATATTTGAAAAGTTCTTGAATATTTTTTACCTTGCCTCTTATCGTTAAATATTGCTAAAATTTTCGGCGTCGGACGGCTACCTAATATCTGTTTCTTTTCAGTTTCGCTTCTTCTTAAAAAAGGCGTTTCAATTAATGAAGCAATAATGTCGTGAATAGGATTCATTTCAAAAGCAAAAAGCAAATACAAAAAATGGAACGGTCCAATTTACCAAATCAAAACAAAACAAAAATTTACTCACGCGTATTTATTCACCTTAAAAGACAGAACGCCCTCAATCAGCGATTATCGCAATCTATTTCCTATTTCTTTCTCAGCCGCACGCACCACGTAAAAAGAAGCCGTTGGAATATTTCGCTAGTCATGTGATTTAAATAACCAATAAAAGCATATCCAAGCTACAGATTTATCGCCTCAAGAATGCAATAGAAAACGCGTGCATCGGAAATCGCCATCCCGCTCTGTCGTAATCAGGTGACTCGCCGGCAACGGCACCGGCCGTTGATAAATAGGTCAGAAGTCGAAACTTTCCAAGCTAAAATTATTTCGCCTCATTCGAGAGCACCTTCTTTAGGAATGGGTTTGCACGGATTGCACGGTCGGTTTTTTGATGTGGTCAGAATTTATTTTCTAAAATATTTATTATGGGATTATATTTTGTTTTTTTTTTTAATGTTATTATGTTGTAAAACTGTTAAAAAGTATATTTCTAATTGGTAATAGATAAAAAGTTATATAAAAAAATTCTCTTTTCCTTTATTTTGGGGGTGAGGCGCGGCCTCAGAGGCCTACCCTGACGAGCCGCCACTGATTCCTATAAGCGAAAAAGCAAACACATGATTGAAAACAATTCTTGATTTACGTTGTTCTGCACTACTAATGCTACTAATGCTTTTTAGCTATATTAATTAAGAATATTTTTCTATCAACTTTGAATAAAATAAAAACTTGCATTCGCATAAAAGCATATACAAATTAAATGAAAAGCATTAACGGAGCAAAGTAATTTTTAAAACCCGGCATACGGAGCTAAAGACATTGCGATATAAAACCTAACTTAAGAATATCGTTGCCAGAAAATTCTATAACAATTATATTATTAAACCAGATATTTACTCCGCTAGGGCTTTCTGATATTAAAATATAGATAATGTATCAAACTATGTCTCTTACCTCAAAATAATATGTAATCTCATATAAACAAAACAAAGAACTTAAAGAAAACACAGCACCTTTCTCCAAAAGTTTAACAGTAGCAAAACTGTTTTGCCAATATTTAAGAGTAATATAAAGAAAAGTAAGTTAGGTCGCTTTGTAAGTTTTAGTATATGTTTGTTTTAAAGCACACGTATTGGCGTAACTTAAGTTACGTCACTTCGTGTGTTTCGATTTTTAATAATTTTAGATACGACACATTAAAATTTCTATATCTAGAAAACCATTTAAATCTGAGTTATGTCACTACGTGAGATCAAAGAGGATGTCTTAAGAAGTACTTATGAGGTGTAATTCTATTTCTCAAAATTTATGAGTTACGCCGTTACGTGAGAAGACCGACGATATGGGAGGCGTTGCCGGATGACTTTTAGTTCGTGACAGAAATCAATTGCGTACTTTTGCCCGACGTGAACTCTTACCCGCCTTTACCCTACAGACAAGCGATGGATTGATTTCGGAGGATTATAATTGTGAAAAAATCATCCTCCCAGATTTTTTAATTTAAAATATTTAAACGAACAGCAGTCTCGAACTGTTTGTACTTGGTTGTTATGGAGTTAAATATCTAAAAAACTACTATATTTTTGTTTTTAGTTATCGATGCCTCTTTTAAAATGAATTCTGGAATTATGGAGCTTAATATAGCAAATTTTGGGGAACCTCACGAGTGTTTAAAATTATCTGCAAACATATCAGACTCGGAAACTTTAAATGGAAAATATTGCATGGTAACCGGAGCCTTAACAGATTTTGATATGTTGAGACGAAGCAAGAAGTTTAGCAAAATTAGCGCTCTTGTAGCGGTAAGTTACATAAGGATTTGTTTACGTAAATTCCGTTATTATATCATTTACAACTACGTAAGCAACGCTCAAAGTGAAAATTTAAAGATTAATCGACTTACTTGTAAGGTTGATTGATCGTAATTTTCCTAGCTTGTCTATATGTATAATTATTACAGTGTTGTTTCCGAAAATCTACCCAACAGCACGAGTGAGATGAGAATATGGATGTGTCTATGCCTCCTAAAGATAATGTTTTTTTCATCCAACGGTTAATAGTGTGTGAAGAGGCAGCGTGAATTGGCTATTTTTTTTTCGTGGTGACGAAAAGGCTCGGATTTTTTAAAGTAATTCTCTATAGTGGATGCCACACGTAGCTCTGAGTGTAGGTCGTATTCTACTGAATCCAAATATTTTTTATCTGTCAGGAATTTTAGTTTCAATTTTATCTTCCAATATTTTCAATTTTTATGAGAGAAAGAGGCTGCACTCTACTGGCAGATGTTAACGCCATAAGAGTAACAAGCTTATATGATAAATTCTCTATACTTAACGTCTCTATGGAATACCATTTTTCTAAATGTCTTAAAATTGGATCGGGATTCCATGTGAATGCATATTTAGGGCTTGGTGGACGAATATTGGAAATACCTTTAAAAAATCTATTTATTATTTTTACGTCACTAGGGTCTATGGAAGTAAATATCAAATTCAAAGTTGATCTGTAAGAATTTAATACTAAGATGGAATTTCCAATAAAAAAATAAGGTATGTTTGCAAATTGTATTCATAGCGATTTACTGACATATACAAAAGTCCCAGAACTTTTTAAGGCAAGCCGAATACTGTTTCACCATTGCCATATTTCTTTTGTGGCCTTATTTAGAGATGGATATTTAACACTTCCTCCTCGATTTATACAGGAAATGGCTGTTTAATTGTTTATTCTCAATAATATGCGAATATTACTTTTATGTTTTGTACAAGATTTTAATAGCATGCAGCTCTGATCTCTTAATAATATATGCAACTTTGGTCCCAAGAACCACGGCACCTAGTTTCCCCAAAAAGCTCTCCAACCCATCGTTGAGGTATACGAGGATAGTTCACAAGAAAATTTGGTTGGTTTTATATCCTGACCTAATCCAATATATTTGTACCGCCAGTCTAGTTCCGGTAATAATGCATCAGGAATTTTTTTTTTGAAAATTTAAACTATTTTCTTTTAGAGAAATATGTTTTATTGTTGCAGAAGTTTTAATATGTAAAAAACAGGGGCGTGCAGTTCATGGAAGCAAGGGAAGCATTGCTTCCCCAAAAAAAATTACAAAACATCTTCTAAAATGTAATTTTCTAAATAGGAAAATGCGGTTTTGACTCCGACCCAGCCACAATAGAAAATCGACTAGAACTTATGCGGGGCGCTAGCTTCTCTGCAGCTAATTCCTGTATGCTTGATTTACTGTGAATCGATCCAGAGGTTATTGAACTTTCCATCGGCTGTTTGCAATTTTTGCATTTCAGTCGCCTGCTTTAACTGGAGGCGGAAGCTATCGTTGGAGTAGATTCTTTGTTTGAATGGCTATCCGTGTGTTGTGTGAAACGTACGTTGCGTCGTGCATGGTGCGATATGGAAGACAATAATACGGACGTGGATATGCAAATACCGTCAACTTCGGCTGTCGGTAATATCGTTGAAAATGTTGTTAGTAAGAAGAGTGTGTGTGAATATGTGGTGTGTGTCTTAGTAATAAAGGGAATTTCAACATTAAACTTCGCTGATAAGCTTTAAATAATTTCCAAAGGAAGGGCAAAACCGCCTATGAAAAATTTAACCACAAAAATGAAAAACTGTATTAGACATTTTTATCTGGAAACACAGTACGAACAATTTAAATGGCTAACAGGATGTGAAAATATAAGTAAATTGTTTTCTTGGCCGTGTTTACTTTTTGAAAATGAAAAAGGTGTCTGGAATAAAACTGGTTTTTCCGATTTAAATAATTTTCATAAAGCTGTAAAAAGACACATTATGTCCAAAGCGCATTTGCAGGCCGTCATAAAAGAAAAAGTCATCGGCAAAACCAGAATTGAACACGCGCTTAATAAACAGTTGGTAATTAGTCATCGCCAATACAATGAACTAGTCGATAAAAATAGGCAAATATTAAGAAGACTTATCGATGTTGTTTGTTTTCTCGGACAGCACGAATTGTGATTTAGAGGTCATGACGAAACAAGGGTTTCTTCAAATAGAGAAAATTTTCAAAATTTACTTAGTTTAATGGCTAAATATGATGATTGCTTAAAAAATCATTTAGAGCAGTTTAGCGTTTTTCGCGGAAACTCGAATCGAATCCAGAATGATTTAATTTCCGCTGTTGCAACCATTATTCTAAAAATAATTGAAACAACTGATATCACTAATGTTAGCCAATTATCTATAGTAATACGCTACGTTAAAACAGACGCAAGTATTCAAGAGCGATTTTTAGGTTTTAAGAATGTGTTCGAAAATCGTACAGCAGATACATTATATACCGTAGTTTATAACGTTACTAAATAAATTAATGCAGAGAAAAAATTAGTTGCTCAAAGCTATGATGGAGATGCAGTGATGGCAGGACAATTAGGGGGTCTGCAAGCTAGAATTCGAGAAACTTTCCGAAGTGCTGTGTTTGTCCATTGTTTTGCTCATAAATTAAATTTAGTTTTATCCCAGTCCATCAATCACATTAAAGAGTGTAAAGTATTTTTCGTTACTTTAAGTGACATGGCTGCTTTTTTTTCCAAGTCAACAAAACGTACACAAGCTTTGGACTCCATTGTCCACAAACGATTGTCCAAAGTAGCTCCTACTAGGTGGAACTGTAACGGCAGACTTGTGTTAACAGTATCTGAAAATCGTGAATCACTGATTGAACTATTTGAGAATATAATAGAAAATAATGAAACGTGGGACTCAGAAGCAATAAGTAGTTCGAGGGGGTCTTGGGACTATTTGAAACGAGATTTTAATTTTAATTATTTGTTGAACATATTTTCAGAAATATTTCTATTCTCGGACAATATTACAAACTGAAACAAATGATATTGCTTTTTGCCTAAAAAAAAGTGGCAGGGGCGGATCCAGGATTTCTCTGAGGGGGGGCGATTCCAGAATTTTAAATGTAATATTATACTACCTAATTTTTGGAAAAGAATTTATTGCACCTTTCAAGTAAATATGAACATTAATTGCATAATATAATTTAGACATTTACAAAACACATCTGGAGACTCATAAACATAAGAACAAAAATTAAAAATAAACGGGTACTTGAGTCTAGTAAATAAAAATAATACTAAATAGTCAACTAAACAACCCAACAAAAATAAATAAACGGGTATTTAAGTTTAGTGAATAAAAATAATACTAAATAGTCAGCAAGTCAACTAAACAACACAAACTAAAAATAAAAACAGGTAACAATTATTACAATTCATTTTATGATATTATTATTATAAAATAAATTGCAACTTTCTAGAATCTTTGGCAAATCTATCAATAACCCTGTCAACATCAATTTCCAAGTCACTATGCACATGCATTAAGGCCAAACCATCTAGCCGATCTTGTAACATGCGAGAACGCATCCAACTCTTAACCCGCCTCAATGTGGAAAAACTTCTCTCAGAAGTAGCCTCAGATATAGGCAGCGTTACTAAAATTTTCAAATATTTCGCAATAGTCGGATAAAAGTTCTGGTCTATTTCTAAAAGTGTTTCGATAGCAGTTTGATACGACGTATTCTCATCAATAGTTTTTTGATAGATTTGTACTTCACCTAACAGTATCGCGATCTCGGTTTCAACACTTTCAGTTAAACTGATTACAGATTGAGGTAATTTTTTCCTTAAGAATTTTGTAATCCGTCAGAAGCAGTAAATTTATAGGAAGCAATTGATTAAGTGAGAAACATTATAAGGTTTTATCGGAAAATCTGTCGGTTAAATCTGATATAAGGTAGTCCAAAATGGGAATAAAAGTTCCTTTCCTCCAATAATCTACTGCGTTGGAAGCAGGAATATTAACTCGCTGAGTTTGTCGAGAGGTTAAGCGAGGGACCTTTAATTCTAAGCCAAGTGTTTCTAAGAGATTAGAAGCACTTTGAACTATTGATGAGAACTCATTTTCTGAATTAGTCCTTTTTTGTTTTAAAATGTCAATGACATTTTTAACATTTCTAACAGCGTTATCTAGTCCAATATTTTTTCCCTGGAAAAACTTACTCAATGGCAAGGTCAAGTTAAAAATTTCTGAAAGTATATGGACTGTCAAAATGAATTCGCAGTCATGTATCGCTTTTAAAAGTATATTTGCCTTAATTGATGAGTTTCCTTCATTCCAATCAGTAATTTCATTTAATGCATCATAAATTTTTAAGAAATCTGTTCTGAACTGCAGAATAGAGTCGTGCCTCTCGATCCACCTGGTCTCGCAAGGACTATTCAAACTAGTTTTTAAATATTTTTTTAGAACAAAGTGCCTTTTTGCCGATTCATTAAAGAATGCCACAACTTCCTGTATGATACCCATCGCGTTCTTAACGGATTTTACATTCATGCTTTTTGATATAGATAGATTAAGTTTGTGATTAAAGCATGAATTCAAAACTGCATTTACCGCAGTCTTCTGAATCTCACAAACGGCTCCCCGAACAGCTGATACATTTACACTACAGCCGTCACACCCTATTCCAACACAATTTTTTAAATCCAAACCTAGATTCTGAAGTTTCTTTATAACACTTGTGCCTAAAGTTTTACCATCAATTTTAGGTTCAATTGGTTTATCAAGATCTTCATTTTTAGAAGAGTCGTAGTTTTCTAAATGAAGATCTGTAAAGCCTATAAAATCTTCCCTAACTGAACTATTATTGAAATAGCGAATGGATACACTAAGTTGTGAGTGATGTGAAATGTCTGTAGTTTCATCGAAAAGGACGCTATAAAATCGACTTGCATTAACCTGCTTCAAAATTGTGTTTAAAATTTCGTCTCCACAACAGTTGATTAGTGCATTACAAGTAGTTTTACTAATGTAGGTAGCGTTCGCATTAGCATTTTTAAGGTGATTTTCAAGATCTTTGTCGCCACTATCAATTCGAAAACGTAGAAGTGCTTTAAATTTACCGTCATGAAAGTTTGTTAAGGTTAAATCTCCGTCACTGTTTCGTTCAAATATATTAGTATCGTCCCTATGTCCACGTAATGGTATATTTTGTCTACCATGTAAAATGATGGTTTTAATTATCGGGTATAGCCTTCTCCTATTTTCCTCTATTTGGTTTTTCCTTTCCTGATTTAAGATATTATGAACGTCTAAACTTTTATTTTTATAGGTTGCTATAAACAGTTTACCTAAAATAAAATGATTTTGTTAAAATTATTTGTTAAGTATTACGAAAAAAAAAACTGTTTTATTACCTTTCTCTTCCGCTCGAAGATGATACAAATTAGACTGATGTTTAATTAAATCACCATCTTTACCAGTAAGTTTTGCATAGGACTGGAGGGGCCGTGTAACAAACTTTTGAGGTTTGACGGTGTTTTGCCCTCCAACCTCACACCCTAACATGAATACAACACAAGACTTACAGTAAAGCCCCTGGCTTTTTTCTGAGAACACCAACCAAGAGAATTTGTGGCTGATTTTTCGCCTCTCTTCTTTTCCTTTTTTAATATGCAGGGAATGTGGGAACACATAATCTTTAGGGGGTTCCCAATGATTCACCAGTAATTCATATTTGGTAATATCATCCAAAACTGATAAACCTTCACCTGGAGTTACATAATTGCCAATATCCCTCTTAAAATTAGATTCATCATTTTCTTTTAAGGTTGATGAACATGCAATTGGGGAAACTTCAGCGCTTTTATCAATATCGACATGTCTGTCGTCTTCATTATTTGCCTACAATAGACAATAAAATTCCTATTTATAAATTACAAAATAAATGAGAATCGGCATATCCCCAAATCCATGTCTGGTCGGCGCATTTCTGGCGTTTCTCATTAGCTAAAATGCACAGAAACCTCATACATCCAGCCCAACAGAAATCTGACAGATTGTCCGGTTGCTTTGATTTTCTATGCAAGAAACGCGCCGACTGGTCCGGAATAAAATCAAATCACTAATAAATCAATTATTATGACGCAACGCAACACCAAACATTAACTGGTAACTGGAAAACTGGACAAATATACCAATCAGACCAAGTATAGAATATGATCCCATATCATTGTATTTTAATATTTTGCGTATATCCCTTTGGTTGATACCGAGTTGCGGTCACGGTCAGTCATGGGCGCCGCCAGAAAAAAAACTAAGGGGGGGCGAAATTTTTATTTAAGTGAAACATTGTATTTGATGAATGTTTTAACAAAATAATACATTTAAGTGAGTATACAAATACAAAAAATATACTTGATTCCACAAAAAATGACCATCGTCACGTGATGGTCATCTTTCGTGGGACAAGAGTATGTTCTGATTTAAATAAAGTATAACAAAAAAGTGAAACACAAAACTAGGTATTATTGCCCCCAAAAAAATCTCAGACAGACAATTTATGCGGGAATATGAAATATGTCATGACTATGAAATGTGTCATGGTCAATATTTATGAGGGGTTTTGAATTTCATGTGACATTTTCAAGTTGACATTCTAATAGTCCAGCGAATTCGCTGTCTGAATTTTTTTTTGAGCGCGATCTTATACAAATTTATTCTAGTCGCTCAAGGCTCAAGCTTCTCTTTTGAAAAATAATTTTCACAGAACTCTCAATATTTCAACACAAATTTTCAAAGTCTATTTCAAAAAAGAAACTTAAGCCTGCGACGATCCGCACCGAAGACATCAATAACATCTTTAATTATTTGTTCTTTATTTTCTGCTATTTTTTCCCTATGTACGCTAAGCATACATAGGTTCGATAGTCTAGCTTCGGTCATTGTTGCCCTAAGCCAGGTCTTTACTCTTCTCAGGGTACTAAATGAACGTTCAATTGTACATGTGGTCGGTGGCATTATAAGAAACAATTCGATACATTTTTTGATAGCCGGAAAAAAAACACACTCTTTATCGACTATTTCTAGGAAATCCAAGTCTTCAGGAACTTCTCTATCTTCCCAAATTGAAATCCAAGTGGAATATTCGGCCTCCAAATTTTCAACTCTATATTTTTTGCAAATCGCAACAATCATGTTTTTCTCCAGTAACTTTTTCTGCTTTATATTCCTGGGATGTAAAAGAGATATCGAGAATGCAGTACTAGCATCATCCGAAAATCGGGTCCTCAAAGATGTCAAAATGGAATCTAGGTAAGGAACAAAAATAGAAATTCTGTAATATTCTTCTGTATTTGCCCTTTGCGTTTGTCTTCCTATAATTCTTGGCATTTTTAAATCAACTCCGAGCTTCTGTGCTAGGCTTGAAGCATCAGCAAATAGGACAGAAAACTTAGTTTCTGAATTTTCACGATCTTTTTGAAACGAATTTATCAAGCCATCAATATGATTCTTAACGGCAAACAAATTCATTGAAATGCCTTGCAATATATTGGCGATTGGTTCCAACTGTGCTGAATATCTTGCTATAATTTTTAGTGATACGATGAAATGTGAAGATGACATGGCAGTTATCAGCTGACTTGCTTTATTCCTGGTTTGCACATTAAAATCCTCTGAACTGTTCGTAATATTCAGTAAAACAGAATGAATGTCGACTATTCTTTCAGAAAATAGCCTAAGCGACTTATATTTTGCAGTCCATCTCGTTTCACAGAGTAAAGGGATGCTAGCAACTAACTGGCGCCTTTTTGGGCTCTCTCTGAAAAAATTTATAACTTCTTTAATCACTCCAATGGCATTTTGAATTTGCTGAACTGCATTTAGTTCATTTATAACCAAATTCAGCTTGTGTGAAGAGCAATGAAAATACGTCGCAGAAGGGTATTTGTTTCGAATCAATCTCTGCACCCCGTTTTCTTTCCCAGACATGGTAGAGCATCCATCGAATCCCAGGCCAAACAAATTAGACATATCCAAACCAAACTGTGTGCAATTCGACATAATAGTTTCTGCTATTGTTTTAGCATCCATTTTTTTCAAAGCAACAAATCCAAGAAAGTCTTCTTTTATATTGTTACTTTTATCCAAATATCGTACTCCGAGGGAAAGTTGTTCAATGCCCGCTATATCTGCGGTTTCATCAGCTAAAATAGAAAACCCAGCACTATTATTTATTTCGTCAACGATTCGTTTCTGTAAAACATTTCCAGCGATGTTTATTAGTTCGTTTTGTGTTTCGTGTGATGTATATCTAGCATTTTTGTGACAATTTCCCAAATGATCCTCTAATATTTTATCACCACTTTCTAACCGAAACTTCAATAAATCTTGAAAATTTCCTCCAGATGCTTCTTTTCCCCTTAGAGAAATATCATGTGTAGCACAAAATAAAATTGACGAAATTATTGGTGCTAATTTTTTTCTATTTGCTTCAATTTCATTTTTCTCGGCAGTATTGACCTGTTCGAATACTGTTGACATTTGTCCAGACGTAGTTTTCGTAAAAAAATTTGCTTTGCTACAAGAATTGCGATGCCACTCGGAATTTTGGTGTGATTTGGCACAGGCATGCATATCTTTATAATTTTTAAATTCTTTTACTATAAAAGATCCTAGAAGCCCTCTTTTAACGTTTGGTTTAAATAACACACAATATTTGCAGAGAGCGCCTTTCAACTTAGGGGAATAAACCAGCCACTCGTACTGATCCAACCAAGCCATTTTGAAATATCTTGATTTTTGTTTTTGACTCTCACTAACATCGTTTTTGAAATCATATGACATTTTGGGCCTATACGGATTTTTCAGAACTTCGAACCTTACATCGGTGGGTATGTTCTCTAAATCTAGAAAAATACCGAGATCGAGATCGTTTTTTTGATTTTCAACATCAGATTCAACCTTTGGTCCTGGAACTGATGAAGACCCAGCTGAAGTGCTTGGCTGAGCTTGAGGAGAATTTTTGACCAAAAATTTCCTTATATCCATGACTGAAAAGAGCGAGTTTTATAAAAACCAGGAATCATTGTATACCGGGTGTCCCTCAATAGTGGCTCACCCTTATAACTTTTTTATTTTTAATGATAAAATTTTTAAATTTGGTATGTAAGTATATGACATCAATTCGGATTAATTTGCGTATTCAGTTGTTTTTTGTCACTTCCGGTTCGACCGGAAATGACTATAACTTTTGATTTTTAAATAGGAACCGCGGTATTTTTTGGTTTTATTCGATAGAAAATGGCATTCTGAATACAATGATACCTCAAATGTCAAATTTTAACAATTTTTAATTTAAAATAATTTAATTTTAAATTTTAATCTAGAGTGCCATGACTATGATAAAATTACTATTTCTTAATCAAGAAACCTTAGAAAAATAGATATTATCCAAAAAAGTTTTTTGTTTGCTTTTCTGAAGGGTTTAAAGATTGCAAAATCATATTTTTGATCATAACTCATTTTTCTCAAATGGAACAAGGGTGGCTCATTATGATTTTCGGAAAGAGCATTTTTTTCCGAATATTTTGGTACCCCAAACATGACATTTGGATCAAAATTAACCTTTTATACTCAAAATTTAAAATTAAATTTATTTAAAGCGGAACTGTCAAAAATTGACATTTGATGTGTCATTGTATTTATAAACATATTTTCTGTCAAATAACGCGAAAAAAAAAACAGTGTTGCTATTTAAAAATCAAAAGTTATCGTCATTTCCGGTTAAACCGGAAGTGACAGATGACAACTGAATATGTGAATCAATCCGAATTAATGTCGTATACTTACATACCAAATTTAAGATTTTTATCTTAAAAAATAAAAAAGTTATCACCTCAGGCTCACCCTTGAGCCTGAGCCACTTTTCAGGGACACCGGTATAGGTGTCACCAATTTTTCGCAACAAGCGAAAGCGTTTTCTATAAAAAAATAATAAAAATTCCTAAGTAAGCAATCAATTTATAACAAGGTCTCTCCGCCGATCTTTTGTCTTCGAGCATATTGCATACCCGTGCAAGTATCAAACCAATACGATCATGCATCAACAGTTTTTGTCAAATTATTAACAAAAAAATTTTTTGTCCAATTTACTCACGTCCGCTGTCCGCTTCAAAATGAGCGGGCCAGAAGCGCCATCGCATTCATCGCAACGCGGCAACGCCATTGACAGTTGAGGCAAAGTCTGTTGAGGAGTAAGATCCTAGACAGACCTTGATAAAATTGAGGATAAAATATTAGCAGTACCTATGCAATTCAAGCGAGCATTGAGAGTAGGTCAAAAGCAAAACACGTATCAAAACATATTTGGGTAGAATTGGTCCCTGTTTCTACAAAAATAATAATAATTACTCAAAATGGTGTTATCAAAGCAGCAAGCAACATAATATTATTTTTGCAAGCTGCGCGTAAAATTAAATTGCAAAGTGCACGGAGTTTAACGGGATCAGGGATCACGGGTAGTTTTTGACTTACCTTAATCTTACAAAGATTCCCAAATTTCACAAAAGTAATAAGTATTCTTACTATTCTTCCTGTGCCACTAAATAAATTGTTTTTGTAGTATAGGTACCTATTATTATGTGCCTAACTGCCTAACAAAATCTGGTACTAAATAAACTAGTTGAAGACTCTAGGGCAATAGGTACAGCCTAATAAATAAAAAGAACGATGATTCGACGATAATAATATATACCTAGTTACTATGTCCTAGTAGTGAGGTCTAGACACAAAACGACAAAACCTTCAGCGCAACTGCTGTTTACGGCAATACGGCAATGGCCGTGCTCGCGACCATGCTTCTAAGAATGCACTGGAAGGGCAAAAGTAAATTCCACCCAGTCCTAGGTTTAATATAATAAATATTGTATTCACCTATTTTTTCCTAAAAATGATAATATTAATATCGTTTATTGAAATTTTTTTAGTTCAGGCATAATCCAGGGGGGGGCAATCGCCCCCCCTTGCCCGTTCCTGGCGGCGCCCATGCGGTCAGTGCAAGTCATTAAAAAGATCCGAATTGCGGTACGGACGGTTATCAGACCTAAATCTATGGCCGAGTTGCGGTATGTTGGAAGCAGGTAGACTTACAAATTATCTTATATTCAACAAATGGGTCTGCATCAATTTTCCTTATACATACATCAGGGTGTCCCACGGTGGAAAATAAAAATTTTCCTGGGGAAATGTTTAATTTACAACCCAAACTAGCCCAAACGAACCCAAACTAACCAAAACAAACCCAAACTAACAGACTAACACTCATGGGTCAATTACCGCAACTCGGACTAAGGGCAGGTAAAAGTAAAAATATTCAAGACTCTTTGAATATCATTAGGGTAACCGCAACTCGGTATCTACGATCCCTTTATCCCTAACCGAAATAATAATTCGCATACTAGCATATCTACTACCTACCTCAGTACCACCACCACCATCACCATAAGAATTCGGTTTCACTTTCACACGTTTTACAAAATTATCTAACGGGCCTGATTTACGTTTTCCTTCCTTGCTTTTAAAACTCATCGCTAATAATTATTACTATTATTAGACTAAAATAGCACCAGCCACCAATTTTATAAGCTAACATTCACCAATAATATATTAAAAAGTCAAAACTAACCAATTAGGTATTAATTATCACATTCCCAAATCACTAATCATCAAGAAAAACTAAACATATACAATAGCAGAGAGTTGCATCACTTGCTACATGCGTTTCGTATACGCGTTTCTACTCATACTCTCATACACAAGTGATTCTAGATTTTATCCGTTACCTGACACGGCGCTGCACAGTGCTTTGAGCAATGGACAATAATCACAAAACAAAGTAATAATTATTTATATTTTTATAACATCAATATAAGTATAAGTATCCAAAACACGCATTACAAAGTTTATTTAAATCAGGTCATCCTTGATTAGAACTGTAGAGACAAATGAATTTCGATCAACGCCTAGCTGTCAGTTTAACAATAATTTGCTTGCGTTCAGAACGGAGTTTTCATTAACGAGTTATTGTTGAAACTGTTCACTCTAAAAAGAAAATCGCTATGGATTGTCAAGCTCTAGGTAGGTTTATTCAATTTTAACTATATATTTAATTGTTGAGTTCAAATGTACGATTTTACCTGATATTTCAATTAGCAATAACAGATTAGTTGTTAACACAACTATATTTGAAAACTTTGGTAAAGGTTTACAAAATATCTCTAAATATCTCTTTCTGATACTGTTTTAGTTAAGTAGGAGAAAATATAAGGTTTCAGATTTTGTATCGATATTCTGCCCCTACCTGCCACCACAGGTAATTTCAGATATTTTATTTCAGAGTGTATTTATATCAAAAACGCTGATCTGGTAGATGTTTGGATAACTAGTTCACATAGTCATCTCCAGCAAAACACATTTAACAAAATATGTGAAATACTTCATTTAACAGATTGTTCGGAAGAATTATCGGCACGAATTTCAAAGATGGGTAGAATTTTTTGCATGAAAATGACTAAACTGTGGCAGGAAAGCTCTAGAACTCGAGAAAGATTTATAAAGCGCAACAAAAGTTGGCTAAGCAAACCGGTAGCCACATCAAAAGATTTTGTGGCTTTTAAAAGACCTCAAGTGCAACCATTACAACCGTTGGCGTTGCAACCACGATCAAGGCAATCTCGAGGAAGACCCACCATCCCTTTTGAGGAAGCTTCTACAAAAACAAAAAAAAGACGCGTCTTAGATTTAATACAAAGCAGATCTCAAGCTGAGCTTAACTTTGCTGCTAATTTGACTGGTAGCTCTAATAATCAAGATTCCTTAGATAAGGTTTTGACACCACATCAGGCTTTAGTCCTGTGCTTGGACCTAGACTTATCCGAAAGAAAATACTTAGCTTTAAGGTCAGTAGTTAATGCTTTGCACAAGGATTGCTTTCCAAGTTTGTACGCTTTAAACATTGCAAAAAAAAGCACTTTTGCCGTCTCAAATTAATACTGATGAAGTCAGTTCTGAAGTAAATTTACAAGATCTTCTAGATAAAACCGCAGAAAGTATTCTAAATGTTTCAAGCGTATCGAGTGGGAAAGAATTAAAATTAATTTGTAAGTGGGGCTTTGATGGCAGTAGTGGGCATAGCACATATAAGCAGAAGTTCAGTAATGACCAACATACGGATGAATATATCTTTCTAATTGCACTAGTGCCATTAAAATTGATTAATACTTGCACAAATGAGGATGTATGGGTAAATATGACAAGTTCCTCGACCTTGTTTTGTCGACCAATAAAGTTTATTTTTGCTAAGGAAAATGCTGAGTTAGTGCGATTGGAAGAGCAAAAAATGATAAAAAATATCAATTTGCTGAAAGTATCGACAATAAATATGCACAATCAAACTTATAATATAACTTTCGAATTAATTTTCACTAAGATGGACGGTAGTGTAGCTAATATTCTTTCCGGCACCAACTCAGCATCCAAGTGCATCTTTTGTGGAGCCACCCCAAAGCAAATGAACCACGAAAACGTTGTCAATCAGTCTGTAAATAGGGAAAACTTTCGTTTTGGCTTATCCACACTTCACTGCTGGATACCTCTTTTTGAGTGCCTTTTGCATATTGCGTATAGACTCCCAATAAAAGTATGGCGGGTTGAAGGAAATGAAAATAAAAAAATAGTAGAAAATAATAAAAAACGTATCCAGTCAGAATTTAAATCGAAGATGGGACTGATTGTGGATAAGCCAAAACCGGGATATGGCTCCACAAATGATGGAAACACCGCAAGGCGTTTTTTTTTAATCCCGATCTCAGCTCGGAGATAACAAGTATCGACAAGGAACTTATTGTTAAGTTTTCGTTGATACTTAGGATATTGGCTAGCGGGTACCATGTTGAATTAGAAAAGTTTCGGAGTTTGTTACAGGAAACTCGTAATTTGTATATAAATTCTTACAGTTGGTATTATATGCCTGCAACTGTCCACAAAGTCTTGATTCATGGGTGTGAGATAATAAGTGCTTTCGACTTACCTATTGGACAACTGTCAGAAGACGCCTTAGAAGCAAGGCACAAGGAAGTTAGGAAAAACCGATTATCTCACACCCGCAAATCATCACGAACTAATTGTAACAAAGATTTGATGAACATATTATTGCTGACATCAGAGCCCTTACTATCAATAAACCAAAGAGTTATGAAACAGAAAACTAGCAAATACAACAATGAAATTAATAAATATCTAAAAAAAAATGATTTAGTTGTTTCAGAAGATTTAAATTTGGAATTCAATGTTTCTGAAATATTAAGCAATGAAAGCGATTCGGACTAATAATTAGCTCTGAGATTAACGTTTGTTATTTATTTTATGTTTAAAAATTTTAGTAATTAAGTGTTAGTGTAGTTTAAATAGTGTTTGTTAAATTTTAATTTTGTGTTTTATAATAAAAACAAGTTACAATGGCTTATAAACGCAAATTTTACTTTTTGACTCTCTATGTCAATGTTACAAATCTTAGTTGTAAGTTTTTCTGGACACCTTGTATGTGATTAACTTAGAAAATTATGTGCAAAATGTTTTCGCCTAAGTAAAAAAATAACAATTTTGTCAGAAATTGTATTATGACCGCCAGAGGTAAGTGGTATTATTTTTGTCCAATAATCTCTACTACTCGAAGCACTGTGCGCTTTATCGCAGCGGCAGCTTCTATAAAAAGACAACGGTTGCGACACATAGGCAACTTATAATTCAGGTTTGGATATTGTGAGACGGCGTCAGTAAACTGGTCTCAATTTTCTTATTGGTGACATATTTACGGTTTTTTACCGATTGTTTAATTTTCGTATCGTCTTGAAAAGTAATATTATTAAGTTGATATGAGGGTCAGGGGGGGGCGAAACCCCCTTCCCCCCCCCCCTAAATCCGCCACTGAAAAGTGGATGATTTTAAGTCCATGTTAAGCCAAAAAAGAGATGACTTTGACCTATTTTGGGAGAAAACGATGACGTTAAATGTAGAGCCACAAGCCAAACGTCTTCGAACAGACAAGGTGGGAGATGTTCAAACATCATACAGACGCCTCTTTTATGAAATAATCGATCAAATTCAGCAACAAATAAACTACAGATTTAACAGTTTAGATGATTTTAAATTCCTCGAGCTCGGCAATTTTGATGCATTTAAAGGAAAAACTTTTCCAGAAGATGCGTTTAAATCTCTTCTTCATTATGGCCAGTTCTTCAACCGAGTGTTACTGCAATCTGAACTAAAAGTGATTTACGAAACTGATGACATTAGCGCAAAAAATAACGCTAAGAAACTAATGCAATTTTTAAATGACAAGGAGCTGGAAGATGCCTACACCGAAGTGTTGAAATTGTGTGAATTAGTATTGACAATACCTGCCACAAATTCATTAGTAGAACGCAATTTTTCAACACTTAAACGTATAAAAAATTTTGTCAGAAATTCAACCAAGCAGAAGAGACTTTCGCATACATTGCTGTTGTCCATTGAAAATAAATTTCTCCAAAATACGTCAGAACATCGACGTTTGTATGATGACGTCATTGAGGAATTTGCAAAAAATGATCGAAGAATCGAATTACATTACAAATAGGTAAGTTTCTAAAAATTGCTTCCCTTTCTTAAAATTTCACCGCACGCCCCTGGTACAAAACCATACGTACCAGCTGTACATGCATCTACATCTTTACCTATTAACGTGGCAAATTCTCTTAATGTACAGTTTTTATTATTCTTTTTAAAGCTAAAGATTAAGTTTTTTTGGCTAACATTTTTTCACCAGGAAGCAAAATTTGCATCTCTGAGAGTTTTTCTATTCATCCAACACATTTCCCGAAATTCTTATAGTAGGTTTAAAAAACTGTTTGGGATTTGAATAAAAAAGAATTGATATTCCATTAACTTATGTTAAAACTTCTCGGTTCTTTGCAATATTTTTCCAAGTCTGAATTAAAATGTTCGTCATTTTTGATGCAATCCATCACCGTAAACATATCCACAGAGGGTAAGTTGTTGGTGGAAGCCTTGACAAAACCTTCTCTTGTCATAACCGAATCAAAAACACCTTTATTTCGCCACGCAGAACAAAACAAAATACTCGTAAAATACTGTTTACGTAGAAACTTACAGCAACACAATGGAATCAGACGGAATCGATATGTAAATGATCCGTATTTATATGCGGAGTGACGTCACGACCAATGAGTAGTCGTTTCGTTATTCCTTTAAATTTTTCGTATCTGAAATATTTGGTACTGTAAGGTTTTGTAAGATTTTAATAATTTTCTGGGAACTCGTTTCTACGGTTTGATGTGTATTTTCGTTTCGTTTGAAACATATGGCAAATATCTAATTGCCGTACTTCCTGATCTGTGGATGCGAGTTTTAAAGTTTATTTTAATTTTTTAGGAAGGAGAAAACGCGGAAATTATGATGAGAAATAAAGCTTTCGGTGGGATTTGCATACCGTCAGTTTGCACAGCCGATGCACTGCAACCGATACTTAATTCAACTTTAGATTATATGCAAGATTTTGTTAATTCAAAGTTTAGAGAGAACTTGTCTCTTAGTATTAACATAGACGAACAGAAGTGCTATGATGGAAAGCCTAGACCTTTAAGTACATTGAATGTGATATGTATGTAAGTAAAATAATTATTCCATATAGCACTTAAGTAAAAATTTCTTCATTCTAACAATGATTTCCCATCATTCTTAAAAAAAGTAAATCATATACTTTCGAAATACTTAAAGTATTAAAGATAATAATATCTGACAGTTCCATTGAAAAATATTTATAAAAGTTTCGGTAAACAATCAGTAATTACCACTATAAGAAACTTATAGTAATGCCAAAAAAACAATTGCTGCTTCTAAATTTTTCAATAAACCTATCTTCTATCTTTGCTATCCAGTTATGGCAACAGTAAAATTAACATAATTTTATTGAATAAGCTTCTTTAATAATAAAAATACATGAGTAGAATAACGTTAAACACGTTCCAAGAACTATGTTGACCTTGACCTTAAAACAAAAATAATAGCTAAAAAATGGTTAAGTATATTATAAAAAACATGAAAAATTATTAGCCTAATATTTAGTTTTTAAAAACAATCTGAACATTTTTACAGCCTACATTTTTAAGCCTCAAATACATCAACTGTTGAACTAAACTCATAGCGAACCCTGGCTAACGTCATAGGCTGAGGCAACACATCTAAAATACATTTTTTTTTTAACAAAAGAGATGTCTTTTTCATCAGAAATAAAAACATTTTTCCAGCACTAGTAGATTTCATTGACTTTATTTTAACGTCATTATTGTCCATAATGCATTGAAGTAGATAGTAGAATGTAGTAGATATGAAAAGAAGTTTCTTACAAAAGTTTCTTTAAATTTGAAGTTCTTTTAAAATATACTGTTTCCATATATACAGGATGAATTTTAAACGACACACCCTGTAATTTTTGTCCATTATTTGATTCCTTGTCAAAAATAAACATAAGTTACCAATTTAAACCATATTCGATTTCTGTGTAGTTTCCTAGAGAATTAAGGTAGTGTGTGATTTTTTGAAAACTGGAGCTATTTTTCAAAACACTATAAAAAATTGATACATTTATTGTCGTGATTTGGTAATATGTTAAATAACACTTAATTACTTTAAAACTAGAAATGATGAATATATTATTGTATATTTTTAAAATTATTAAAAATTATTTTATTTTTTAGATCAGGTTTGATGATTCTTATTTGCATTTTGTTTTCAAGTACTTACTATGATGTACTTAAGGAAGGTAAGTGAACCTGTCGTTTACTGTAGGCCATAAACGATAGGTATTTTAAAGCATTGCATCTACTAGTCGGGCCAGTCGGGTTTTCTACAATTCAATTTATTCCTCCAGCAGTGGCGGCTATTCAGGTGAAGTAGGTGAAGTGCTATTTCACTAGGAAAAATAAACAAGCAAACATCTAACTACTTGATCGTTGGCGGCATGTCTTTTTAAAACTTTCAATCGAACTTTATTATAACAACTATAACAGTGACGCAAACCGCTTCGACTTTGCTGGAGGTGCTATGTTTAGTTTACGATTTTCCTACTACGTTGCCATGACAACGCGTATGCGATGACGTCGACCGCATGAAAGATTAATGTTAACCAGCGCCATACAACGCTCTCGGTGAATTGCTAACCCAGTACACTCAGTGGCGGCTCGTCAGGGTAGGCCTCTGAGGCCGCGCCTCACCCCCAAAATAAAGGAAAAGAGAATTTTTTTATCTATTACCAATTAGAAATATACTTATTAACAGTTTTACAACATTAAAAAAAAAAAACAAAATATAATCCCATAATAAATATTTTAGAAAATAAATTCTGACCACATCAAAAAACCGACCGTGCAAACCCATTCCTAAAGAAAGTGCTCTCGAATGAGGCGAAATAATTTTAGCTTGGAAAGTTTCGACTTCTGACCTATTTATCAACGGCAGGTGCCGATGCCGGCGAGTCACCTGATTACGACAGAGCGGGATGGCGATTGCCGATGCACGCGTTTTCTATTGCATTCTTGAGGCGATAAATCTGTAGCTTGGATATGCTCTTATTGGTTATTTAAATCACATGACTAGCGAAATATTCCAACGGCTTCTTTTTACGTGGTGCGTGCGGCTGAGAAAGAAATAGGAAATAGATTGCGATAATCGCTGATTGAGGGCGTTCTCTCTTTTAAGGTGAATAAATACGCGTGAGTAAGTTTTTGTTTTGTTTTGATTTGGTAAGTTGGACCGTTCCATTTTTTGTATTTGCTTTTTGCTTTTGAAATGAATCCTATTCACGACATTATTGCTTCATTAATTGAAACGCCGAAGCGAAACTGAAAAGAAACAGATATTAGGTAGCCGTCCGACGCCGAAAATTTTAGCAATATTTAACGATAAGAGGCAAGGTAAAAAATATTCAAGAACTTTTCAAATATCTTGGTACGAAACTTATAGGTGGCTATGCGGAAGTATTTATAAAGAAAGCTTATATTGTTGGCCTTGTATTTTATTAGGTTGCGTCAAAAATAATTGGAGTTCAGAGGGCGGATATTCGGATTTAAAAAACTTTTCACGAGCAGTAAAATCGCATGAAAGTTCAAGAGAGCATATTAAAAATTCGGTAGCACTTACAAGACTGGAGCAAAATAGGACGACTATTGCGGATGCACTACAAGAAAATGTTAATAAAATTGTTTATAATGAAAATGTTCGAAAAAAACCGTTTATTATTAAATTATTTAATTGATGTTACTATTACTTTGGGTAAACAGGACTTGACATTTCGAGGTCATAATGAAACAACAGATTCTTTTAACCGTGGCAATTTTAAGGAAATATATGCATGCTTAATAAAAAGAAATGCCGAACTTACTGAACATTGTGCTAAATTTAGTAATATTTTTACGGGACAATCTAAGACTATACAAAATGAACTAATTGGTTGCATACATGACTATATTCAAGAATATATAAAAAAAGAAATCAATGACACCGATTGTTGTTTTTTTGGCGTAATTGCGGATGATAGTACTGATATAACAGAAAAATCACAGTGTTCGATAACAGTTAGGTATGTGACCAACGGATCTTTAAAAGAAAGATTTTTAGGATTTTTTGACGTTAGCGATAATAGAACAGCAGAGAGCCTTTTTCATTTAATACAAAACAGCTTAGAGCCTTATGACTTTAAAAATAAATTGGTCGCGCAGTGTTACGATGGGGCTAGTGTTATGGCAGGTGAAATAAATGGGCTTGAAACAAAAGTTAGATCTATTGCTCCTTTAGCTATGTTTACTCATTGTTGCGCCCACAGATTAAATCTAGTTTTACAACAGAGAACAAAACTGATTACCCAAAGTCGTATATTTTTTACCACTTTATTAGGAATACCAAATTATTTCCACCAATCACCAAAACGGTCTTTTGTGCTTAATCAGATAGTAGGTAAAAGAATTCCGCGAACTGTAGAAACGCGATGGTATACACGGTCTAAAATTTTAAACTTAGTGGCTAATGACTGGGACAATTTAATTATAGTATTTGAAACTATTATTAATGACTTAAGTTCTGGAACAGAATCTATTAATGGTGCAAAAGGATTTCTAAAGCATTTTAATGATTTCGAATTTTGCCTTTTAACGCATATTTATAAACAAATTTTTAGTTGCATTGATGTACTGTTTCAAATATTACAGTTAAAGCATTTAGATATAAATTACTGCATTTCGCAAATAAACCTTGCCAAGCAACGAATTATTGAATTTAGAAACGAGGACCATTTCAAAGAACTTTTCAATATTGCTAAAAAAGCCACTATTCTGCCAACTAACACACGTCGAGGGCAATGTTCTAGCGACTTTGATATTTTTACTAAATATAAAATATTATATTTCGAAATAATAGATTGTATAATTCTTCAATTAGGGACGCGGTTTGAAAATTTAAATAATTTAAATTTCTTTGCTTTAGTCGATTGCACACAATATTCGGAATATGTTAAATGCTTTCCAGACGACTTATTAAATAATTTATTAAAAAATTATCCGAACATTTTTGACAGAGATAGATTAAAGAATGAGCTTTCTGTATTGTATAGGGATGAACAATTTTCAAATTTAGATGTCGAAAAAAGTCTAGCTTTGTTATTTAAAGATTTTAAAGCAATTTTTGCGGAAGCATATAAGCTTTTTAATTTAGTTTTAACTATTTCCGCAACAAGTGTATCGGCCGAACGAAATTTTTCATGTCTTAAACGAATCAAAACCTACCTAAGAAACACAATGACACAAGAACGGTGTGCCTGAGATGTTTCTTTTTCTCACCACATATTAGGGGGCAAGGAATCTTCACTTTCCCTGCTAATATTTTCCATAGGTCTGGTTCACTGGTTTAGAAGAGAAACACTGTGGTTTTCCTCAACTAAATATATTATAAAGATTTGCACTTATAGACTAAAGACAAACAGTTAATTATAGTACTTTAATACTTCGATAAAAGTGACATGAAGATTTGAACTGATCATAAAGCGAAGAGACGTAAACTATAAGTTTCATACAATAAACAGCGTAAAACTATTTCGCTTTGTGTAGGGTGTGTACACTTCCACCGTACCGATACTTGAGTACTACACAGGGTAAACAAGGGTTAATGTGCCGGGATGTACACAGGGAATACTTCCAACTGAGAAGCAATCTATTTTTTACACTGCCGGGATGCAGATGCGGGAAAATGAGAATACGCGAGACGGGAAACAATTTGAGCGCCGTGATAGACCATTACGGTACCTCCGGCTAGGGCTGACTGACTTAATTATACGTGGGAAGAGGAAGGGAACGTCGTTTTGCACACGTTCAGGCGGCATAAAACTAGTTTGTTTGTTTTGTTCGTGGAATCTTAGCAGCGTTTTTGCGATAAGAGGGTTTGAGTTCACTTCATTCTTTCCGAGAAATAATAACCTAAATATACCATAAAAATACACTGAGTTAAACGTTATGTTTTAACATACTCCCCCGCGTTGAAGTTAGGGTAACTTCAAAAAAAAAATATGCGTGATAAATGAGAGGGTTAAGGAATAGAATAATTTTTATTGAGATGACGGCAAAGGGCATACCTTCGCAATGCTGCGCGTAAATTCGCCATCCTTTGTTTTTAATTTGACAACTCTTACTTTGCCATCTAGTCCGGGTATTACTTCTGTGACTCGAGCTCTGGGCCACACTAGCGAAGGAGTGTTATCTTCTTTTAGTAAGACTAAATCGCCTACTTTTAGGTTTTCAGAGGGATTAAGCCATTTTGGCCTGTTTTGTAACCTATTCAAATACTCTACTGACCATGTTTTCCAGAATCGCTGTTGCATCTGACAACATCTTTGCCAGAAAGACAATCTATTTTCAGGTGTATTAATCAAATCTCTTTCGGGAAATGCAGTGGGGTTTGTTCCTATAAGGAAATGTCCAGGCGTAAGGTAACTAAAATCTGAGGGGTCGTTGGAAAGAGCACATAGGGGCCGCGAATTCATGACACTTTCTATTTGTGTAAAGATAGTTGTCAATTCTTCGAATGTAAGGTGTGAATTTCCTACTATTCGAACTAAATGATACTTAGCACCTTTAACTGCCGCCTCCCATAGTCCTCCTCCAAAATGCGGGCTGCGTGGGGGTATAAATTTCCATTTGATTTCTAAGGAAGTTAAAAAATCTTTAATGTGATTTTAATATTTTTCGGTTTTGAAAAAGGTATGTAATTCTTTTAAATAATTCCTGGCTCCTAGAAAATTCGTCCCATTGTCGCTGAAAATAGTTGAGGGGTTACCTCTTCGAGAAATAAATCTTTTGAAACACGCAATAAATGCTTGGGTTGACAAGTCGGAAACAACTTCAATATGTACTGCCTTTGTTGACATACAAATGAAAATTGCTGCGTAACATTTTTGAATTGGGGCTCTTTTTAAACGCGAAGATTTAATATGAAATGGGCCAGCGTAATCGATGCCAACATTTTGAAATGGTCGACAAATGGACACTCTATCTTTTGGTAAATCACTCATAATTTGTTGACTGGGATGCGCATAAAATCTAAAACAATTTACACACTGTCTAATTTCTCGTTTTATTTCTCGTAGTCCATCCAAAGGCCAAAATTCTAATCTTACATTCGATAAAACAGTTTGTGCTCCCGCGTGTCCGAGTCTAACGTGTTCCTTTTTTAACAATAGCGATACAACATGGTTCTTTGACGGCAACAAAATCGGATGTTTATGATCAAAATGAATCTCTGCATTTGATAAGCGACCACCTACGCGTACGAATCCTAAATTATCGAGAAAGGGTTTTAGACCGAGGATATTTTTATTAGTAAGAAGCTTATTATTTTTTAATTCGTGAATTTCCTTTGCAAAATGTTTTTCTTGTAATTTTTTTATTATTTGATACAACGAATTTTGTAGTTCATCAACCGTGAGGAGATTTACTGTTTTGTTGGTGATATTTTTTAAATTGTGTACAAATCTAAGGCACCACGCCACTGTTCTCTGCAGCCGAGTAAAAGATGAAAATTTTAAAAATAAATTTTCCCAGAAATCGTTATCTACGTTTATCATAACAGTCTTTCGTTCTTCCGGGAGTTTATCTATTTTAATTTTAATATTAATTTTATCGAAATCCGTGTCTGGTTTGAGTAAAAATTTAGGACCGTGAAACCACATATCGGATATGATGAGTTCTTTGGCTAACATACCGCGAGAAACTATATCCGCGGGATTGTCGGATGATTTTATGTGCCTCCATGTAAAATTCTTGGTCAATTCCTGAATTTGACTCACCCTGTTTGAAACAAAGGTTGACCAACGAGAAGGGTGCGATTTGATCCAACACAGTGCGATTTGTGAGTCGGTCCAAAGATTTACGGAGTTAAAGTTAAGGGAATTAGAAAATACTGAGAGAATTTTATTTGTAAGTGTTGCCAGAATTACCATGCCGCATAATTCTAACCGAGGTAGAGTCACTGTTTTTATGGGAGCAATACGAGATTTTGCGGTTACCAAAGTGCTAGATACAGAGTGATCAGAATAAATTGCGCGAATATATAAGCATGCGCCGTAAGCTTTCACACTAGCATCTGCGAAACCGTGTAATTCGATTTTTACAATTTCATTATTTGTAAAAAGATATCTCGGGATTTTTAAATTTAATAGATTTGGCAAACTGTCCATAAAAATTTTCCACTCTGTTTGTAACTCAGAGGTTAAAGGTTCATCCCATCCAATTTTACTAAGCCAAATTTTTTGCATTAAGTGTTTACCGATTGTTATAATAGGATTCACGAGGCCAAGCGGGTCAAACATTTGTGCTATTTTAGAAAGTACTTGTTTTGTGAAGGTATATTTTCCTGAATTTTCTGGTACAGAGATAGAAAAATAATCAAATTTCGAATTCCATGAAATTTCTAGGACTTTACTAGAGTTATTTTCGACCTTGATGTCATAATTATTTGTTTGACTATCATCGAGATTATTTGTACAAATATTTTGTAAGAAATCCTGGGAATTAGAGCAAAATTTATGCAATTTGAAACCCGCTGAGTTTAAAACTATGTTTAATTGTTGTTTGGTTTCAATTAGTTCGTCATAACTATTACAAGAATACTAAATATCGTCCACGTACAGGGTGTCCCATTTTCGTAGGTTTTACGGGGTTTTCAGCTTATGAGTAGAGATAGAGAGATGCGGTTTTCGCGACACCGTGCTACTTTTCGATGAAACTAAAGAGGCCGCAAACAGATTTGCCCTAACCATTTTAGTTTCCGTGCTACAGGGTGATTTTGAAAATTTGTCATTTTCGGACACCCCCTGTAACTCAGCTATCGTAAAATATATTTTAAATGTTTCAACTGGTATTTATAGATTTTTTCACGTAGAATTCAGTGGCATACTCAGATTTTTGCTGAGAGTCATAGTTTTTGACATATTGGCATAACCTACTATTTTTTAAATGGGAGACCCTATATATTATTTTTTCATCTTATTCTTCGTGTCGAGAGCTTTTCAAAAACATACCATAAGTCATATTTATTTTCATAAATAATATGAAAAAATGAATTTTTCTTTAAACGGATTTATGGCATAGCAGATCAATCGAAATAATAGAAGGTGGCTATGGTAGCCATGGCAACGCCAACAAAAATATGATCAGGCAGCCATTACTGCTGTCATTTTTGGCATTATTGCGTTTAAATTTTTCTTGACGTCTATTATAATTATTGTTTTTAATATGGCTCAGAATCAAAAATTTGAATATTTTGAGAAATATGATATGAACGCGTGTTTTATATTGTCTAATGAAGATGCAGATCAGGCGGCAGAGCTTTATCTGAACAGGTTAGTTCTTTTTTATCTTCCTGCATTTTGACTTTATTGGTTCGCTTTATTTTATCTTAGATATCCCGAGAGAAGACAACGAGAAAAAAGAATTTTTCAAAAAATTAAAAATAATCTTTGCCAATATGGATCTTTTAACAAGCCTCGATCGCGAACTTACAATAAAGACAACGAAGAATCTGAGGTCAACGTTTTAGCCCTCGTTCAGACAGCTCCTGAAACATCTTGCAGGAAAATAGACGAAGAGGCGGGTGTACCGAAAACCAAAGTGCAGAAAATTTTGAAAAAGCACAAATTCAAACCCTATAAATACAAACTTGTGCATCATCTGCATCCTGGTGATGCAGAGCGCAGATTGGAGTTCTGCAATTGGTTTATACATATGAAGGCAGAAGATATCGATTTTGAAAAAAAGATTATTTGGTCAGACGAGGCACATTTTACTAGTTCAGGGATTTTAAATAGACACAACACGCGATTTTGGAGTCAAGAAAACAACCATGTTATTTTTCCTAGGGAGCGTCAGGGCAGATTTGGATTCAATGTCTCCTGTTTTATTTTCAACCGAAAAATAGTTTACCAAATATATGAAGGAAATCTGAATTCGATTGGTTACGTGCGAATCCTAGAAGACGCATTAGGAATTTTGGATGATGTTCCCTTGGCTCAACTAAATAGGATTTATTTCCAGCAAGACGGAGCTCCAACCCACAATGCCAGAATAAGTCAAAACTGGCTTAACGACCATTTTCCTGGAAGATGGATAGGAACACACGGACCTGTTCGATGGCCACCACGATCCCCTGACCTCTCAGTTTTAGATTTCTTTTTGTGGGGTTATTTAGAAAACAAGGTTTATGTAAGGCGATACGAAAACTTAGAACAACTAAGAATGGCCACCGAAAACGCTTTTGCAGAGTTACAAAGACAGTCATTTACAATAGAAAATGCATTAAAAAGAATTTTTAAAGTTTGTCACACTTGTAGGACACATAATGGTCTACAATTTGAACAATATTTGTAGTTTTAATGAAATTATAATTATTACCTTTTACCTACTTCCTAATTTTTTCTGATGCTGTTACTTTGTTATTTCGTTAATAAATATTTGTTAACTTTTTCCATGGCTCCACAGCCACCTTCTCTTATTTCGATTGATCTGCTATGCCATAAATCCGTTTAAAGAAAAATGCATTTTTTCATGTTATTTATGAAAATAAATATGACTTATGGTATGTTTTTGAAAAGCTCTCGACACGAAGAATAAGATGAAAAAATAATATATAGGGTGTCCCATTTAAAAAATAGTAGGTTATGCCAATATGTCAAAAACTATGACTCTCAGCAAAAATCTGACTACGCCACTGAATTCTACGTGAAAAAATCTATAAATACCAGTTGAAACATTTTAAATATATTTTACGATAGCTGAGTTACAGGAGGTGTCCGAAAATGACAAATTTTCAAAATCACCCTGTAGCACGGAAACTAAAATGGTTAGGGCAAATCTGTTTGCGGCCTCTTTAGTTTCATCGAAAAGTAGCACGGTGTCGCGAAAACCGCATCTCTCTATCTCTACTCATAAGCTGGAAACCCCGTAAAACCTACGAAAATGGGACACCCTGTACATTGAATTTAGCAAAGCCTTTGAGGCGAGTGGATACTCTTTTTTAGCTTTTAAACCAATTTCATTTAAAACTCTAGTCGCGACATAAGGGGCAAAATTTGTTCCAAAAATTACTGTTACTAACTCTATACATTTTAATTCGTGGGTCGGGCTATCTCTCCATAGAATGTTCTGGAGAAACGTCTGTTCCGGGTTAATTTTAATTTGTAAATACATTTTTTCGATGTCCGCGGTCATGACAAATTTCGATGTTCTAAATCTACACAATATATCGTACAGGTCCGGCTGAACTGTAAAACCCTGTAAAGCGATATCGTTAAGCGAAAATCCTGAAGAACTTTTACAGGATGCGTCATATACTACTCTGAGTTTCGTGGAAGAACTACTTTCTTTTATGACACAATGGTGCGGAAGAAAGTATTTATTTTCGTTATTTTTATTATGTAAAGTAAGGGGGATATTTTTACCATAACCTGATTTAACATACTCGTGAATAAAATTTTTGTAACTTAAAAATAGCTGAGGGTTGTTTTGAAATCTTTTCTCTAAATATAAAAATCGTTTTTTGGCAATCGAGAAAGAATCACCTAACTTTAAATTTTCTTTTTCTGATTTTAAAAGTATATTAACTTGATACCTGCCGTCTTCTAAAACTATCGTGGTATTTAAAAATATGTTTTCGGCCAATTCGTCTTCGGGTGACAAATTAGGTTTAGTTGGGATATTTTCTAGCGTCCAAAATTTCGTTAAAACTTCATCAATATTATTACCGATATTTTCATGAGTTTGTAAAAACAAAGATACATTATTCGTTATTAATGGGGATACAACACTAACGTGTGAGTTGATGCGGGGCGATGAATATGGAACATTTCCGGCGATTACCCACCCTAAATGTGTGTTATGAAGCACGGGAAGGTTACTTCCAAGGTTTATAATTCCATGGGATAACAACATATAATAAGCGTCCGCGCCAATTAATATGTCGATGGTCGAGGGGATGAAAAAGGTAGGATCAGCTAATTTTATTTCTGAGGGTATTTTTAATTTGTTAATGTCAATCTGTGTCTGTCGCAATTTACAAGTAATTTTGTCCAGAATAGCACAAGAAAGGTTAAAACTCATATCTGTGTTTACGTTAGAAAAAATATCTAAGTCAACCATTTTATTAGAAACTGTGCTTTTTTGGGATATTCCTGATATTTGTAAATTGTGAGTATAAGGCTTGTATTTTAGTTTTTTTACTAAACTTTCTGTGATTATTGAAGACTGAGAGCCCGAGTCTAACAGAATTTTTGCACGTACCGGGTTTTTGTGAGTATCGTATAATTGATAGATTGATCGACTTACCTGTAAGGATGATCGATCTAAATTATTCTAGCTGTCGTCCGGAATGATTATTACACTCTGTAGTATGCATGATTCATGCTAACCGGCCACAAAATTCCAAAGATAAGAAAACGTAAACATCCGTGGTGTCCTGCCTGCCTGTTTCTGAATATTCGTCATTGCATTTTCATAGCAAATTAGAGGCATGGGTGAAAATAAGAAGAAGGGTATGGGTGGATTGTAATAATCATTCCGGACGACAGCTAGAATAATTTAGATCGATCATCCTTACAGGTAAGTCGATCAATCTATCAATTATTCGTCGCTGTCGTCCTTCATGATTATTACACTGTGTAGATGTTTAAAGAAAACTGATCTAATTTGCTCTCCAACACATAAATATTTTAATTCATTATACATACATTGGTGTATATAAAGTACTTAAAGAAACGAACAATAGCAACCAATAACAATTCAATATTGACAACACTAAAAAATTATCACACAAATTTACAATAAATCTAATGTATGGGCAATGTCTAAATACATTCCATCATAAACAGATACATAATATAATAAAAACATAACTGTAATAATTAATATTAGATACAGCAATAATGTTTAATTTTAGACAACCTAAGTAGTATAGGTAAAATTTTTGATTTTATATAATATATATATATATATATATATATATATATTATTATTTTTTTTTATTTATTTATTTATTTATTTATTTTTTTTTAAAGGGATTGCACTATTGATCGCCCAAAAGTGGTTGGACAGGCTGTAATTGGTCTGTTATAAAATTGAGAAAAAACTCTTGAATCTTTTGTCCAACCTGCGGTGCACAGTGGGGTATTTGATATTAATTTCTGATCGAAATTGTTTTTGAAATAAATATTTCTTAAAACCGTTTTAAATTATAAGCGGATATTAAATCAGTAACAATTTATTATTTTAAAGGGTGAACAGATATATAAATTATACAGGGTTAGTCAAAAATGCCGCAACAGCAAAAATTTCAGAGAGTATTCCGTGAATTTTTTTTTTAATTTTACATCGGAGTTTTTATGTATGCTTGATGCAATAACTATATTTAAATTACAAAAAAAGTTGATTTTTATTTAATTTTTAAATTGTCTACATTTCAAAAACGAAATAAAAATATAAAAATAAAGCTCTTATCTTAGATGCAACAAAATGGACCATATGAATAAAACAGAAGCAAATGCTTTTGCTCAAATTTTTTGAAATAAACATATTCAGCTTAAATGTAGCAAAGAGAGACAGAGGTATAGTAAAAGCATTTGCTAAACTTTATTCATATGACTGAATATTTATAAACGATGTTATTATAAAATGAATAATAAAAACTATACGGTAATGCTACAGTGAAATATGAAAGAAAAATATTAATAAATTAAAAATAGCAGCAGAACAACTAAACATAACAACAGTAATAACAAATACAGTTTACAGTTTTATCTGAATGAAGAAATTTAAATTAATTTGGTGAATTATAATTTAGTCAGAGTCTGAGGTAGATGCATCTGATTCTGAATTGCTAAGATTATCTAAATCAAATAATTTTGCTGGTTCTTTTGGCGGTTTTAACAAATTTTGAACTTCCGTAGAAAGTTTCTTAAATTTTTTTGGAGGCAACTGTCTAAGACTCGTAATTAGAGGGTCTGAAGAGATTAATAAATTATTTAAGATGTCACTGTTTGTAGCTACTCGAGAACACTTTCTAGAATGACCCTGTCTATATTGCTTAATATCTTTATTACGAGCCTCCTGAGCTTCTTCGCTCAGTTGGCCAATTGGTAATAAGGCATTCGCAACAATTTGAGGACCATGTATAAGAATTTTATGCACGGTTGGCGGCATCATATACCACGAGTACAAATTTACATATAAATTTGCAGTTTCAAGACAGAATTCGTTAAATTTTTCTGCATTTATATCAAAACCAGATGAAAGTGTTTGTAAAATCACGTGAAACTTGTGTATTAAAGTTTTATCAATGCCGGTAATACGGGCAGACTCATCTTCATTCTCAAAGAAACGTCTGGCCGTATTACCGTCATTGGTGTTCCCAAATCCTTGTTTGGGCTTATCTACCCAAAGACTCAGCACATGTTTGAATTCGGTTTGAATTTCTTGCTTGCGTCTTGCAACAAGCTCTTTTTCTTGTTGCCCACGGGCTTGATATTTTTTTATACCAATTTTATACGCTAGATGTAATAAGCATTCCATGAACCTGATCCACGCGTGCAAGATACTTAAACCGAACTCAAACATTTCTTTTTTAATTTTACCTTGTAAGCACTTTTCAATGTTATTGAAATCCTTACCAGTTAAGTCACATACATAACAACGCAGTGTCGATTTATTTTCTGCAATGGCATTACAAATTTTACCATCTATCATAGTAAAAAGTAAATTATGACAGATGGTAAATTGTTTTTCATTGCAAGAAAATGTTGAAGGGATCAGAGATTGAATTTCTGTATCAACTCTTACTTTTTCGGCTTTAGAACTCTCGACCGTTTCACGTTCAAAACAAAAGCGAATAGGTCGACAGTACCTGGTGAAGCTTGGTCTAGGGTTTTGCCACAGAATACAATCTTTATTTTTATCAGAATACAATTGTATAAGTACAAGAGACGTAAAAAGTAGGTTCCCATCACTGCTATCAGGAGTTTGAAAACACTGCTTATATTCAGTAGCATTTGTGCCATCTAAACCCCACTTCGAAATTAAATGAAGATTAAAACCATTAGACTCAGGCATACTGTTTAAAACATCTTTAATTGATTCCAATAATCTTAAGGTGGTATGGTCTAAAAGGCCCTGTAGTGTAATTTTGGCACAAATGTCAGTAACTGAAATGTTTTGTTTCTCTGGGTAGCAGTCTCGTTTAGCTCTCTGCACAAGTGAGTAGCATGGGAACCTACTTTTAGCATTCCGTTGAACTAAACCATACTGATGCCTGCTGAGTTTTGCTTCGGTCATTAAAGAGAAAGCCTCTTCTTTAGTCATTTTTGATGTATTCTTGTTTTCATATTCTTTAATTGCCTCACTATATACTTTTGCTTTATTGAGGTTACTGGAGACTTCTCTAAGGATGTTGGATGCTTTACTATTACCTGCTAAGCGAAGCTTCATTTGAGTTGAGTAGGACAACATATCGACAGAGTGTTCCCGTAATGAAATTGTTTTTCTTCTTTTGACGCAACCTGAACTTTCTTGAAAGGTTAGAGTAGGACGGCCACGTTTGGAAGCAATATTTTGATTAACTTCACGAGGATATATTTTGAATTCCATATAGCTTTGAAGCCACTCTCTATTCCTTGCCAAAAATCTTGTTTTTATCCTGCACGATTCAGCCTATTTCTTCCGCAGTTTAAATTTAAATTTGTTTAATTTTGACCTTATTAATGGTAAACACTCTGCTGGGTGATTCGTTTCCTTTTGAATGTGTGCTTGGAGGTCTTTAAATTCGTTGTCCCGGCTTATTTCAGTAATACGATAAAATAAATCCTCCACTTTGATTTTTAAAACAGCTTGATGCGTTTCTGTAAAAGAACAGCCCACATATAGAAAAAAAGAAACAGAGAAAAATATGTACATATTTATTTATTTATTTATTTATCTATTTATTTATTTATTTTTTTATTTAGTTAGTTAGAACTTTACTGTAAAATCATAGGTAGGTTAGAGCTGAATTATTGTAAATGTTAAAAAACCCCCAGATATCAATTTTTTCCGAAATTTTGACAATATTCAGGAATGTATAAAAACAAAACATAAAATTTTAACACCCTGTATATTGAAAAGTATGCATTTCCGGACCTATATTAATTAGAAGTTTTACCTAAAAAATAACTCTTTTAAATATTGCCGCGTTTAAAAAAAAATGAAAAACTGTATACTTAGTTGACGGATGTCAGTTTTGTTGGACCAGGTTTTTATATTTTGGCCAAAAAGGAGCAAAAAGTAGCAGCCAGTTTTTTCACCATAAAAAAGCTAAATGTTTATCAAGTATTACGTATATAGAAACATAGGGGAATTCAGGGGAATAGTTAACTAAACCTCTCTGTTAAAGTCATACTTTATGTTTTCTACATGAATTAAAAAACTATTATTTCTAAAGATCGCTTCTCAAAAAATTATATAATATTTTAAAATACATACCTACAAGTTGCTCCTCCATCCTAATTCGGGACCCAGTTTGTATGGAAAAGGGACACAGTATCGAGTATAAATAATGTATTTACTGATAAAAATATATAATTAATTTTAGACTTACACTAAGTCGTATATTTGACATGACATCACAACCAAATAATCTAGATAATCAAATGCTTGACAACGCAGAATAAACAAATGCTGTTTCGACTTGTTATTTATGAGTTTTTTTAAAATCCAGCGCACACTTGATTTTTTGATTTTCGATCAGCTTTATATCGTTAACACCCCAGTGTGCGGTGTTCCTAATAACCTCAATGTTCACCCCAGCCCTAAATGCTGCTGATGTACTGGCGTGTCGAGTACTGTGCGTTGTAAAACACGATATATCTATGCCACTTTTCTCAAGAATATTTTTAACCCACCTGCTTAAAGTTTGTGAAGTGGCAGAGCGATGAGGTTTACGCCATGTAATAAAAAGTTGTTCCTCGTTTTTAGGCCTTAAATTTTTTGTCTTCTCAATGTAAAAAGATAATGTTTTTAATACACATAAATTGGGTTTTTCCTGAAACCGAGGAAAAACCATTAAAGGCTGTAGTTTTTTATATCCAGAATTTTTGATTTTTTCTGGAACTCTTATTCCCCCTTACTGTCAGTGATTTTTGTTTTTAATATAAATTTTCGACAACGTTTGCATCCTGTGAGCTGATGTTAAAGCTAGCAGAGTAACTAATTTGTAACTGAGTAGCTCTAGAGATAGTGTTTCCAAGGGAAACATGTTAGCTAAGTATTCCAAAACTACTTTTGGATCCCAGGTTGCCGCATATTTCGGTTGGGGTGGATTTAGGTTGTAGACGCCTTTAAAATAGCGTTTTAAAATAGCATTATCTTTTTCCTCTGGGGAAAAAATTAATGAAAGGGCAGCGCGATGAGTATTCAGGGACGAAAAAGATATTCCTGTAGATTGTAACTCTGAAAAATATCCTAATATTACCTTTAAGTTATAATTATAGGGATCTTGATCTTTTTCCAAGCAGTAGTTCCACCATTTTGTTAAACAATTATCGTACTGTTTAATCGAACTATTTGCCAATGACGCTAGTAGTGTCGGTATTACTTCGATGGGTGTTCCTTTTTGTATAAAAGATTGCCTGATAATTTCCCGGCCACCAGGGTAGTTTTTTGAAGAGGATCCGTCAACCTAAAAGGTGATATGACAATTTCATTAAAAGGGTGAAATCTTAAAGGCTCGTCAGTTAATAATTCTTTAAACCGAGGATACCAGTACTGAGAAGGCCAGTCGGGCACTACTAAAATACCAGTAGCTTTATCATGAACAATCTTATCAAGAACTTTTCCGATTATTTGGAAAGGAGGGAAAGCATAGAAAAAATATGGTTTCCAGTCTATGGTAAAAGCATCAACCTGAATCGATTCTGGATCAGGGTGCCATGATATAAAATCCTGGCATTTCCTATTTTGATATGTTGCAAATAGATCGATATTGGGAAAACCGAAAATATTGGTAATTTGTTGAAATATGGTATTTTTTAATTCATATTCGCTTGACATATTTTTTATTCGCGATTCAGAGTCCGCTATTATGTTGTTTGCTGAGCTGATATATGATGCTTGTATGAAAATATTTTTGGATTCGCACCAGTCCCAAATTTCTCTCGAAATTTTATTGAGTCTGGTATGTTGAATGCTTCCCATTTTATTGATGGTAGCAATTGCCGTGGTATTGTCGATTCTTATAAGAATGTTTTTGTTCTTTATATTTTTTGAAAATGATCTTAAGGCATTAAAAGCGGCGATTAACTCTAGACAATTAATGTGGAGTTGCTTTTCTTTAGAGTTCCAAAAACCATGAGTTTTAATGTTTCCCCAATATGCACCCCAGCCCGTATTAGAAGCATCTGAGTATATTTCCATATCAAAATGTGTATGCCCAATGTGTAGCTTGCTGTTTGGAATATTATCCAACCACCATTTAAATTCTAATTTTGATTCATTGGATATACACATTTTTTTATTATAGTCGCCGTCTGGAAAGAGCGCTTTATGTTTTTCCCTCTCTAGGCTCTTTAAATGAAGCCAACCATATTTAACAACAGGTTTAATGGACACTAATATTCCAATTATTCTAGCAAAAACTCTAATTCGACATGTTTTTGTATTATAAATAGAACGGATTTTATGTAAAACGCTTTCTGCTTTCTTAGATGGTAATTTAATTGACATTTCGTAACTATTTATTGTAAACCCTAGATGCGTTATCTCGTGTTTAGGCGTTAACTCACTTTTACGTAAGTTTAAATTAAACCCTAATTTGCGTAACAATTTTAGAGCAATATTCGTGTGTTTTGTTGATTCCCTTGGTGTTTTAGAAATAAAGATAAAATCGTCTAAATAGGCTGAGCATAACACCCCTTTTTCCCTTAAATATTCTAAGATCGGCCTGGATACCTTGGTGAATATATAAGGCCCTAAATTTAAACCAAAAGGTAGGCAATTAAATTCATACAATTTGTTAATAAATTTAAAACGTAGATATTTCCTATACTTATTTTTTATTGATATTGAAAAATATGCGTCTTTAAGGTCAATGCTTGTAAAATAACAGGATGGTGTAATAAGTTTTAGAACAGTTCGGTAATCTTCAAGTTTAAATAAACTTGTTTAAATTTTTAAGATTTAAAATAAATCTGTTACTACCATCTGCCTTTTGGCGAAGAAAAAAGGGCGAAAGAAAGTCGCCACGTTTATGCTTACATTTAGATATGGCTCCTTTGTCTAATAATTTTTTGATCTCTTCTTCATATTTGGACAATTCTGAATTAGTTATGTTAATTTTAGGGGTAAAAAATTGCATAGGTTTCCTTTCGAAAGAAATAGATATACCTTTAACCCAGTGTAGAACCATTTTATTTTGTGTTATGCATCTCCAAGTATTTACCTTTGACGTGACTCCTCCCGAAAGCCGCTTATTTAATTCTGGTACTGGTTGAATCTCGTTCCTCGCTGTTGGTACGGTTTCCGAAACATTGATTTGATTAAGTCTCCTGGTATCTTTTTCCTTGGCTTGTTCTGCGTCGGGTAGTAGTTTAAATGACTGCTATTTGATTTTGTCTTCGTGTCGCGCCCCTGGTAACCTGAGGGTCCTGGTTGAGGTACCTTCGCAAAGTAAGATTTTTTGAACGTGGGTGTCACTCTTAATTCCCTGCTGGTTTTTGTCACTGTTTTGTCCGACTGGATTGATTCTTGTAGATTTTTTCCAAAGAGAAAATCGTCAATTGGGCATTCGCCGACAACTTTTCGCTTATCCTCCTTTAGAAAAGGTTTTAAAAGGAAACGTCGATGATTTGACAGCTGGTGAAAATTGTCGCATATTAGTTGGCCACTGTCAGCTAGTACTCGTAACAGATTGTCGTCCTCTTGTAAATTGCCCTTGCTATTTTTTGTAACCAAAACATTCGATATTATGCAACCTGTAGCCGCTAATACACTCGCCATTTGAGTTTGAAGTTGGATCAAAAACTGATCCTGCTTTTTTGCCTCTCTGCTTAGGCAGATCTCAATTTCTGTGTTTAGTTTGGGGGGAGTTAGAGCACAGTTTTTTGGAAGTGGGTATTTCTTAATAAGCTCCCCCATGATACTTTTATCAACTCCCTTCCTTATGTAATTTTCCCACCGAAGAGCTACTTCCGCATGAAAATCAGTTCCTTGTGTGTTCTCAGAGGCTGGGTTGGACCCCAAAATATCATAAGTAGGTTGAGACACAGCAAATGTTTGCTCCTGGGGTACAGGATCGTTTCTCCCTTCTTCTGTAACAACAGAAAACCGTGCAGTTCTTTGATTACGAAAAAAGAGGGCCAACCTCATTAAATCGATTATTATTATTATTGCGTAATATTTACAACATAAAAATCAATTGTCTATGTTACAGATTTGTTAATAAAAGGACAGAAATAAGCAAGATATAAAATCAATTGCCTATGCTAGTTAATTAATTGCCCAAAGATAAGCAAGATATAGAATCAATTGCCTATTACAGATTCGTTAGGAAATGGACAAAAATAAGCAAGATATAAAATCAATTGCCTATAGCATTTACTCACTGATTTATTAGGTATTTAATGGCCCATCCAAACAAAATCAAAACAAAAAAAGATAACACTTAAATATGTTATCTAAAAGTCTGTTCTATATTTATGATTGCCACATTTTGGCGTAAAAAATGCACTTATAAGACAATAAGGATTGTGCACCTACCTTCAACTTCTTCGAGGTCACTGTTTCCACTTAAAGTGGCCTCTTGAACTTCTCTCTGAATTTCTATTAATTTTTCCAGTATTTGGTCGCATTTTTCACTTCTTTTAAACACTTTCGGTCGTAATAAAGTGTGTTCTTCTCCACTCTCAGAATCGGAAGATGATAAAATACGTTTACGATTTATTTTCGGCATTTTTCACCAACAAAAACTTATACTATTTCCACTTGTACAAACTCTTTCACAGATCAACCAATTTTATTTGTGAATCGGCCCGCACAAAAAAATGCAATGACGAATATTCAGAAACAGGCATGCAGGACACCACGGATGTTTACGTTTTCTTATCTTTGGAATTTTATGGCCGGTTAGCATGAATCATGCATACTACAGAGTGTAATAATCATGAAGGACGACAGCGACGAATAATGTTACTTCGGCGGTTGCTAATAAAACAACTGAAGTTTTAGTAGAGAGAGCCGTTACTTGAGAATGATTATTATTGGAATTTTGTGAGTGACTGGGCAAATCAGTACGATTAGAAACTGAGCGAGCTTGATTATTAGCAGTATTACGAGGCGGATTCCTTGGAGGATTTTGAGGGTAGTTAGAATTAGTATTGTTACGAGGGTTGCGACTTTGATTTGAATTAGAAATTTGTGGGTTAACATGTAACAATGTATGGTGACGTCCTGCACAAACCAAACAATTTTTCGAGGTGCAATTTTCTCCAGTGTGTTTGCTGCCTAAACAATTTTTGCATAAATTGTTATTTTGAACAAATTGTAATCTTTCATTGTGCGAGAGGTTAATAAATTGTTCACATACATAAATTTTATGTCTATCAGAGTTGCAGTAAGGGCAATGTATGTAATTTTGGGATTTGGAAAAGTCTCTGGTGGTCGTTCTTGGTCGCTCGAATTCCCTGTTTTCTCGGTTTTGAAATCCTGCAGAAAAATGTGAACGCAATTGATAGTTAGGTTGCTGAGGATTTCGCGGTTTAAACGAAACGTTTGATTCGGGATTTAATATTTCTAGGGACACACATTTCGAGTCTAAAAATTCTAATAAATCATCTAGTGTGGGCAATTTAGTAGAGTCTCTGTGAAGTTCAAATGCTTTGCGCGTGTTAAAGTCTAATTTATGTTCTAATAAGTAAAGTACTAATAAATCGCGCTGTTCTTCTTTGTTTACCAAGTTTGCAAGAGAGTCTATGTTTTGCTTCGATTGTGTTAGAAAATTCCTGAGAGACTGTGCATTACTTTTAGTTAAACTAGGCATTTCGAAAAGATTTTTGATGTGGGTATTTACTAATAGTAATTTATTAGAGTATCTTTTAGTTAGCGTGTTTATTGCTATGTCAAAATTAGCATGAGTTAATTGTAAATTGCTAATCAAATTTAAAGGCTCATTTTTCAAACAACCTTTTAGGTACATAAATCGTTGTATGTTTGTTAATTGAGTGTTGTTTGTTATTAGGGTTGTAAAAAGTTCCAGAAAAGATGTCCAACTTGCAGGGTTTCCAGAGAAGGGAGGTATATCTATGTTCGGCAATTTTACTGCTGGAGTATTTTGTGCATTTTGTAAAATTATCGGTACGTTAGAAGTCTGCGAAGCGAGGTTTAGAGACAACGAATCAATTTTTTCATTTAATTGAGATAAGACTGTGTAAAACTTATTTTCTACGTCATCTCTTATTTTTATTTGATCGTCAGAATTGTCAAGATCTTCAATCTGATTTTGAATTTCACAAAATGTCACGAGAACTTCACTTAATCTTTTTTGTCGCGTCTTATATTCGAAAATTGAAACATTCGGGTTGTTTATATTTTTGTCAATAAAATTTTCAATCCGTGTAAGCGATCCTTTACAAGAGCTACGTTGTTTAAGTAAAGTTTCCATGACTAAATATCAAATGATCCGGCTAGGGCTGACTGACTTAATTATACGTGGGAAGAGGAAGGGAACGTCGTTCTGCACACGTTCAGGCGGCATAAAACTAGTTTGTTTGTTTTGTTCGTGGAATCTTAGCAGCGTTTTTGCGATAAGAGAGTTTGAGTTCACTTCATTCTTTCCGAGAAATAATAACCTAAATATACCATAAAAATACACTGAGTTAAACGTTATGTTTTAACAAACGGCTTTCGGGTTTAGCAATGATGTCAATAGAACAGGAATTACTGTCAGAACTTAGTGAAGACCAAAACTTTTACGACCAAATTATAGATAAATTTGCAACCTTAAAAGACAGACGTATAGATTTAACGTACAAAAAGTAGTTTTTTTATCTTATTTCATACAACTATTTATTTTAAGTTTTAATAAACTAAATTATGTTATTATTATCGCAATAACCGCTATATTTTAGTGAGAGGTGTACATATTTTACTTGTTTTGTTTACTTTTTATTTACTTTTTTTAGAGTTTATTTTTTTAGTTTTTAATGGTTTAGTAGGGCTATTGGCGATGACCTCCATTTAAAAAAAAGGTCAACGCGTCGCAGAATAATACCTCATGGGTGACGTGGAAATTTATTCACATTTAAACAAAATTAACCTCATGTAGCCTCACCCTTCAATATACTCACGAGCCGCCACTGAGTACACTACACCCACGTTGTCGTTCAGTTTGGGGTGGTTGTTTACTTTTATTTTCGCGGATTTCGCTGCAACCGGTTAGTTCGTTTGCAGTTTGCTTGACTGTTTTGTGTTATATTTATTAATTTTCATTATTGATGAATCCGATCACGGATGTGGTTTGCATTTTGTTGGAAACTCCATTTAATCGATGGAAGAAACAAGATCAGAGTTTTAATCGTCATCCTGGTTTTCGGTGTAGAAATGGTTATGTAGTAGTCAAATATTACAAAAATTGTTTTGCTGGCCTTGTTTACTAGTTTCCAATAAATATTGCAGCATTTAAAACACGAATTAATGCTGAAAACATCTGCAAAAAATCAAAGCACTATAGCTGACACTTTAAAAGAAAATGCTAAACTATATAAAATACATTTTAACGAAAACGTCCGATTGAATAGACTTTATGTGCTTGGTAATTGACACAGTTTTGTACCTTGCAAAACAAGAGTTAGTCTTTCAAGCAGCGAGTCAATAATAGGGGAAATTTTAAAAAGCTTTTAGCTTTATTAATATCCAGAAGTTCCCAAGAACAAAAAGATCATCACAAAATATTTAAAAATGTTTTTACTGGTGATTCGAAAACTATTCAAAACGAAATAATTATTAATTGAATTTAATTCAATGCATTTCTGATTATTTAAATGATCGATGGCGCAAGTGTCATGTCTGGCCATCTAAATGGCCTTCAAAAAAAAAAGAAAAAGCGCCGCAGGCTGTATTTGTCCTGATGCAGCAAAATTAAAAAATATTTCTTAATGCCGTATTTGTTTGCAAGCCTTAGTGGTTGTTTTGTAATTTTATACACTTTTTTGTATCTTTAATTAAATAAAACTGCGAAGTATATCTTAACAGTGACATATGATTTATTAACACTCTTGACACACACTCTACATTTTTTATTTTCTCTCTCTCGACTCTTAGCCGATGATATGGAAGGGCGGCGTTGCCACTATTAAAATAGTATAATACAATTTTAATGATATATATTACACCAAATGCAGAAAATACAGTTTTCGGAATGTGCCCCCAGTCTTGAAACCACTAGGGGGGTTCAATAATTTAACCTTGTTGGTCACTGGGACGTTGAATCGGTAAAACGCAAATTTTGGCGAATGACACCACGCACTGTTTTTATGGTTACCACTCTTGACTGACCTGGGAGCACCGATTGTATTCTTCCCATACACCACTGAAGAGGTGGAACATTGTCTTCTTTCACGATTACTAACATACCTGGTTCTAATTTGATATTGCTGGTATGCCACCTTTGTAACACTTGCAATTCAGACACATATTCAAGGGTCCAATTTGACCAAAAATGCTGCTGTAGTTGCTGTATCCCTTGATAATGAGATAATCTGGATTCAAGAATGTGACACAGATCATTGGGGTCCATGGACATTGGTGACAGAGGACGTGAGTTTAAAAGGGCTTCAATTTTAACTAATATGGTATAGAAATCTTCATACACTAAACACGCGTTAGCCAAAACTCTTTTTAAGTGTACCTTAACGGATTTTACTCCGGCCTCCCAAACTCCCCCAAAATGAGGTGAAAAGGCAGGTATGAAATGCCAGTCGATGCCTTGATTTGCAATAGTTTCGCTAATACACTCACTATTATCTTCAAGAAATTTACCAAGTGTCTCTAGTTCTGTTTTGGCCCCCACAAAATTTGTTCCATTATCGGAAAACATCTTACTGGGTTTTCCACGCCTTGCTACAAAACGACGAAATGCAGCTATAAAGGCGTCTTTAGTTAAATCTGTCACTAATTCGAGGTGTATTGCCTTAATAGCAAAACACACAAATACGGCAATATAGGCCTTTACCTTTACACTACCACGTCCACATTTATTTTTTATTAACACAGGACCGGCGTAGTCCACACCACACGAGAAGAAAGGCGGAGCAGGTGTTAATCGATCTGTTGGTAACATACCCGTTATTGGATTTTTTTCTCGAGGTTTCGCTCTAAAACACCTCACATACTCATACACAATTTTTCTAGCTAAAGTCCTCCCACTTAGAGGCCAAATTGTTTCCTGCACAGTATACAAAACTAGTTGCGGCCCTGCATGGAACAACCTTAGATGTTCAGCTCTAAACAAAAGGATAGTAAGTTTATGTTTACTACACAATACAGCAGGATGTTTTTTCTCATCTGCCCCCCACCCTTATAATACCACTCTCATCCAGAAAAGGGTTTAATCGTCGTAACTTACTACTTTTATTTACACTCTTTCCTTTTGTGAAATCTGATATTTCATCCATAAAGGTTTCCTGTTGGGCTATTTTAGTTAAAACCTGTAAGGAATATTTTAGCTCACCTGCTGATAAAAAATCTGATGATGACTTAGAATTGGGGTTTGAAGTCCTATTTTTTATACGGCAGTTGTTAATAAAACGAATACAATATGCACACACCCGCTGTAATTTTAATAACACTGAAAATCTTCCAAACGGAAATAACTCTATATTCTCGACCTTGAAAACACTGACTTGATTCTTGAGTTCGGGAATAGACTCTGGAGGATCGAACCTTGATTTGGGCCAACTTTCTGTTGGATAGGACAGCCATGTCGGACCTTTCCACCACAAATCACAAGAATTGAGATATTCTGGATTTATCCCACGGGATAACACATCTGCAGGGTTGGCCTGAGTTGAAACATGGTTCCATTGCTCAGGCTTAGTCACTGCCTGAATTTGAGCAACCCTATTGCCTACAAATGTCTGTAAAAGATTAGGAGGAGTTCTTATCCAGCTTAAACACACAGTAGAATCATTCCACAGGAAACAATCATCAAACTTTATTGTCATAGATGTTTTAACCTTTTGTACAAGGTTCGCTAATACTACAGAAGCACACAACTCTAATCGGGGTATGGTTAATATTTTCAATGGAGCCACCTTTGATTTTGCACACAATAAACTCACTTGAATAGATTCGCCCTCACTTAGACTCCTCACATATATACACGCTCCATAAGCCTCCAGAGAGGCATCTGCAAACCCATGAATCTCTACTCTTACTGATTTTTGACATAAGACTTGTCTGGGAATGTTTACCTTATTTAATGCAGGCAACTGTTGTTTAAATTTACACCACAAAGTATGAAGATCTATTGGAAGTGATTTATCCCATGACAACTTATATAACCACAATCTCTGAAGTATTATTTTCGCAGTAATAATACATGGACTCAGAAGACCCAATGGGTCAAAAATCTGTGCAATGGCTGATAATACAGTTCTTTTAGAAACCCGATCACTGCTGTTGTTATTAATACTATATTCCAGAACATCTTTGTCGCATGACCAAGAAAGCCCCAATGTCTTTGTTTTTTCCTTTTCACCGAACATTAGTATGGGTGACAACGAATATTTTGTTCTCAAATGATCTAATACTTCCTTACTGTTGGATGCCCACTTTTGAAGTTCAAAACCACCCGACCTTAACACTTTGCTCACACTATCACATAGTCGTATGGCCTCACTCACCGACTCTGACCCTGAAATAAGATCATCCACGTAGAAATCCTTGGAAATAACCTTGGATGCTTCTGGATGTGTCTCTCTATACTCAACTGCCAACTGCTGTAAACATTTACAGCAAGGTATGGGGCCGACGAGGTGCCATACGTCACGGTTTGCAGCTCATAGGTTTTAAGGTCTTCTGATGGATCGGACCTCCACACAATTCTCTGTAATGGTAACTGAGAAGACTCAATACGTATCTGAAGATACATTTTTATGATGTCAGCGCATACCACAATAGTGTGCTGCCTGAACCTCAAAATAATTTGAAATAACTCATCCTGTAGAGTTGGACCCACAAACTGGATACTATTTAAAGACTCGCCACTATCCGAAACAGCTGAACCGTCGAAAACTACAAGCAATTTTGTAGTAGGGCTTTTATCATTTGTCACACTATGATGTGGCAAGTAAAATGATGGACTTACACCTAAATTCTTTGGAGGTACCTCAATCATGTGGGATAATTGTCGGTGTTCTTCTATAAAGGACACATATTTTTCTTTTAGCACAGGATTTTTCATTAATTTTTTTTCCAAAGAATAAAATCTCTTTACTGCAGTTTGATAAGAATCACCCAGGGAACTAGGAGATAACCTGAAGGGTAACTGAACAACAAAACGACCTTCAAAGTCACGCCTTGTGGTCTTAGAAAAAAACTCCTCACACTGTTACTCGTCCACTGACAAAAGTTTTTTGTCTCCACAAACCTCCTCTATTTCCCAAAATTTGGTTAACTCATCTTAAATCTCTAAGGTTTCTGTAAAATTATACCTAAAATTTGACCCTTGTATACCAAATTTAGACTCTCCACCAATCACCCACCCAAATCGAGTTTTTTGCAAGGTAGGCATACCTTCACCTAACTGTATTTGGTCAATGCATAATAAATTTAAGTAAACCCCGCCACACAGTGGGCCAGAGGGACCCTGTGATCTTGAAAAACTCGAAATATGTTTAAATGACAAAAAAAAATTTCATAAGTATTTGAATAATGAAAAATTGATTTTTTTGAGTTTATTTGACATTCATAAAACTTATTATTATACAGGGTAATCTCAAAAATATCTATATTACAAAACAGATCAGTCGTTTGAATTGACTGAAGTTAACAATGTATTGATAAATAATTTTGATAAGAATAACCAAAATTCAGAAACGATTTTTAAATTATATTTTATATAATTTTATATAATTTATATATTTATAAACCTAGTAACAGTGTGTGTGAGAATTTGATTAACAGTTGACAAACTTTCTTATTTTTCATAGACTTTTATTCCTAGTAAAACAAATAAATATTAACTATGGTTTAATTATTGATTCTTTGCTGTTACGTCATAATATGGCAACCGATGAATTCCATAAGATGACGCTTGGTGACATTCATGACGTAACGGCAAAGAAGTATCAGTAATTAAACTTTATCATTATACCTATAACAGTAACACTATATAAACTTATATAGTTCAATTTTTTTAACGTTCCCCTTTTGACATATGACAAAATATGACATTATTGACATATTTATATTAAAATTTGACATAATAATTGTCAATTAAAGGCTGTCAAAGGTCAAAACGGGGGAACGGTATAAAAATTGAACTATATTTATTTAAGAACAAACAAATAAAACGATATTAACAATAGAATAAAACTCATTTGTTAGCAAATAATATCGACAGTTATTCAGAATCACTGCTACTGTCACTACTGTCACGGTCGTTTAAAGATGATGGATTTGGATTAAATGATTTTAACAAATTTAATGCTTCTGGAACGAGTTTTTTCTTTACCGGCAATTTAAGTTTTCGTAAACTTGTAATGAAAGGATCGGAAGAAATCAACAAATTGTGGAAGACATCAATATTAGTTTCCACTCTGCTCATTTTTCTTGAACGATGTTCCCTGTATTGTCGATATTCTTTATTTCGAGCTTCTTGATCCTCCTCCGATAATTGACCAATGGGCACAGGACATGATTGGATGATTTCTGCTCCATGGAGAAGAATTTTATGTATAGTGACAGGCATTTTATACCATGGATACAGATGTACAAATTGTTTGGCGGTTTCTAAGGAATACGATTTAAAACTGTTTATATCAATGTTAAGTCCGCTGGCAATTACTTGTAGGATTACAAAAAAACGATATAATAAATTTTGATCTAAACGTGTTATTTCGGCAGAAATTTTGAAATTTTGAAAAAATTTTCGAGCGGTGTTACCGTCATTACTTGTCCCCACCCCTTGTTTTGTTTGATCTATAATTATACCTAAACGATTTCTAAAGTCTTTCTGAATTCTCTCTTTTTCTTCTTTAATTTTTATTTTATCTTCTCCACGAGCCTGCCATTTTTGTAAACTTAACCTGTAACTTATTTTGAGGAGACATTCAAGACAGCGAATCCACGCGTGTAACGTAGACATACCAAAATTTAAATATTGTTCCTTAATCGGTCTCTTTAAAATATCATCTATGGAATTCATTTGTGACGGTGAGGCCCCACAAATATAGCACGTTTGAGAAGATGTATCTGTCAAAGCACTGACCATTTTACCATCAATCATTGACATGATTAAACTATGATTTATCTTAACAGACACATGCTCACTCAGTACAACCCGAGTTTCGACCAATTTTTGTATTTCTGTATCCATGTTATACTTTTCAGTCTTAGATACTTGAATTGATTCTTTTAAAAACTGCATTTTTATAGGCCTGCAGTAAACAGTGGAAGAAGGCCGCGGATTTTGCCATACAAGAACTTTCTCATTTTTTATATATAATTCTAACGGAACCAAACAGGACAAAAGTAAATTAGTATCAGAAAACTCACCCTGAAAACCTTGCTTATACTCTTTTTGCCCTGAGCTACCATCACAACCCCACTTACTCAGCAAAGTAAATGTATTAGTATTTTGAGGAAAATTATCGGAGGAGAGGTCAAGTGCCAAGAACAATCTGGATACCGTATGATCCAGTAAAGATTGTAATGTGACAGAGACAGAGTGTTCAGTAGCAGTGATTTCTGTTGGATAGCAAGATTGTTTGGCCTTTCTTACAATATTGTATGATGGATACAAGTTTACATTACTTTCTTTTGCATTGTTTCTTAAGAGTTGATACTGACGCTTGGAAAGGTTTGTATCTATTATCAAAGATAGTGCTTTTTCTGGAGACATCTGGAGCGGTGAACTTGTTGTATTGTTTTTAGTTAATACTTTTAAATGTATAGCCAATAGACTTGCAGCTGCTGGCTTGCCGGAACCCCTCAGACCCATTTCTGCAGCAAATACGAGTTCATCGGTTTCACATTCTCGCAGTTTCTCGGTTCTCTTGTACTTTCCACCATAACTTAAACTATTAAATGGTACCTTTGGTCGACCCAAAGTAGAATTTTTTGGCTTGGTGCACGTTATTGTAATATTTGTTTCCAGCCATGCCGCATGACTTGTCAAAAACCTATTTGCGTTTCTATTGCCATTTTTTTCGGAATTGAACGAAATAATTATGTGCCAAAGATTTTACCCGTTTTTGGTTCTGATCTCGACAATTTGCACATAAAATATTAGATAAGATATCTTCTATGGCACGTTCTTGATGACGGGATTCATATAGTGATTTTATCTGAATTGAATGTCTAATTTCTAAAAAAAAAGCGCCATATTTTACAAATTTGTTAAAAAGAATATCTAACTCAGAAATAGAGAAATAAAAGTACAACGAAAGTGTAAAATCACTTAGCGATGTATTTGAACTTGGCCGCCATCTTGGTATTCAAAATGGCGGTCATTTCTAGTAATTGGGTAAGTACTTAATCTATTTTTCATAAAATGTTTTTTGTTTCATTGCAATCAGTCATTTATTAGGAGAGTTACATATATGAATATTGTGTGCTTGTGTGTTTTCAGAAAATATAAAAATTAAAATGATATACTTAGTTATCTAAAAAATTATTTTTTTGAAAAAGGAGCAGCTAGGAGCAGGATTTTATTATACAGCAAACATTATGAGATATTAGTAGAACTTTTAATAGTAATGGTAGTCCTAACAAATGCTAACATTTTAAGATATTGCTTAATAAAGTCAGAAAATAGTTTATTGTGATATTTTTTTATAAGCTGAATGCTGATTATGATCTGGTTGTCTTTAAGAATTAGTTTATCAGCGTGAAAAATGGATAAAAACTCACCTTCGATGGTTTCTTGCATTTTAATTTTTGTAAAAAGATAATTATCTTATAATAACTGCTCGATTTTTAGCCGACAAAACTATTAAAATATCATATAACAGTACAAGAATATTACTGACAACAAACTTTGAAAATTATTTCTGTCATTACTATGACAACCACTCGACTTGTTACACTTGTTTCCGAATCTTCATGGCCTACTTAACCTATTTGTGATAATAAATAAAGGCAAAATACGAAAATGATTTTTGGACTTTTTAAATAGTTTAGGGTATTTGTGGCCCACAGTGCGCCACCAATAAGTATATCAATATCTCCTGGATTATTAAAACCTGGATCGGCAAGATTTATATGCTTAGGTATAGGCCACAATGATGCAGATATCTTACAAGGAGGATATTTGCCACTTATTTTAGGTATAACAAGACACATAAGATCAACCTGAAAAGCATTTTTTAAAGCTTGCACTTGCACCTTACACCTGTATTTTAGTTGTGTTTCTGTTTGACCAACCCCTGTAACTGTTGAAGGTAGCTCAAACTTCTCTAAACCTAACCTCTCACAACATTCCTTCGTAATAAAATTACTCTGACTTGTACTATCGAGAATAATTCTACACACATGAGAAACACCATTCGAATCAACAACCTGTACCAATGAAGTTTGCAATAATACCTGAGACATATCACTCTTGATTTCACTGTTCATATTTATTGTTGCATTCTCTATACCCCCTCACTATGATGATTTGTATTTTGGGGACTTCCCTCAACTTGATTTTTATTTCGTTTAAAATGCAACAATGTATTATGCTTTAAATTACACTTATGACATGTGGCCGGTACATGCTGAATAAGCATGCCCTGCCTTTAAACAATTAAAGCACAATCGCCACCTTTTCACCTTGTCTACTCTATCATTCACAGATAATTTCAAAAATTCTGCACACCTTTGGATAAAATGATCATCACCACACATCACACATGAAGGACCTGAAGATTTTTCCTGTACAGAAAAAGTGCGACTTTTTTGAAAAGGTTTGCCCTGGAATTTCTCTCTAGGTTTTTCTCTTTCTTTTGACAATTCAAGATTCTCCAAAAAATCAGCCCTGGATTTTAAAAAGTTCATAAATTCATGAAAAGTAGGCAATGTATCAGCTTTACTAGCCTTCTTTTCCTCACACTCACGAAAAGTTGTTTTGTCTAATTTCCCACCTAAAATATATATCAGAAGACTATACCACGAATCACAAGGTTGCTTTAAACTCTTTAAACATGTTATGTGTTTTATTATGGAATCAATTATTACTCGTAAATCACTAGAACTCTCACATGATAGCACTGGTAATTGAAACAACCCCTTGACACGATTTTGCACTAAAATATTAACATTTTCGTATCTACTACCCAAGGTATTCCATGCTAAATCATAATTTTCACTGCTTACCACAATACTCCTTATCACCTGCCCCCGCACCCCCTTCTAATGATGCTCTCAAATAATGGAATTTTTGTATATTTGATATAGAATTATTTGAATTTATTAGAGAGTCAAAAAGATCACGGAATTCTAACCAATTTTTGTAATCACCTGAAAATTTATGTAAATTTATAGGAGGTAATTTTACACCCTGTATGTCCTGATTATTTTGTTGAGGGCCAGAATGGACACTAGAAACACTTAACTGATCATTATCAGCGGATTGTAAATTATAATATTCTGCAATTAACTTTTTTGCTTGAGAACCTAACTTAAAATATAAATTTTCAAATTCCTCTCTTTTAATTGGTTTGTTTGATCGGTCTCCTCGACTAACATTTCAATCACCTCATCAAAACTTCGCAAAGGTTCGGAATATTTCACTACTCTACTCTCTAAATCTAATATAGTTTCTTTTTCAAAAGTATTTAAATCAACAATTAATAATCTTGGTAGTAATGCATCAAGATGTTTCTTAAAAAGAGTTTGACGTGATTTTAATAGACCACGCTTCTTTTTTGCCTCTTTAAGTATTTCTTCCGATATTTTATACACTTTTTTGTATCTTTAATTAAATAAAACTGCGAAGTATATCTTAACAGTGACATATGATTTATTGACACTCTTGACACACACTCTAAATTTTTTATTTTCTCTCTCTCGACTCTTAGCCGATGATATGGAAGGGCGGCGTTGCCATTATTAAAATAGGATAATACAATTTTAACGATATATATTACACCAAACGCAGAAAATACAGTTTTCGGAACAGTGGTATTCCCTAATTTTTTCATCACTCAGCCAAACAAACGTATTCTCTTACATCTGCATCTACGAGGCGTATACCAACAATTACAGAAACTCGTTGTTCTTCAAATTCGAGGTTAGTAAATGTGATTGTTCAAGTTGCGTTCTTCAAAAAAAATCGTTTGACCTTCATTTTTGCATATCCCATATAAAACGCTATCGTGAGGCGCTCTGTAAAAAAAGAAATGAACATTTTTTTTAATACCATGTTTGATAAAGCAAATTCTATTACAGAAATAAATCATTACAAACGTGAGCTTGCTAAGCTATCATTAATTTTCGGTTCTATCTGTAGATTAAAAACATGCAATTGGCGTTGATAACAAATATGATGCATTTTTTAATGTATTTGCTTATTGTTTTGAGCTGGCCTTTCCCTTGTGCTCCTCAAGGGTGATTAGCAATAGAGACAAATGGGTGAATACAGAGATTAGGGATTACTTTAACTATATAAAAGATTTATATACATTATCAAAACAAACTAGATGTCCAGATTTAAATCTTCACTACAAAAATTAAAGTAAAAAATACGGGAAATTTTTATCAAATTATAAAAAAAGCATAAATGACAATAAAACCACAAACTGTCTAAATAAAACCAAAATGGCTTGGTCAATATTATATTCTTCTACAAACAAAAAAATGTACAAAGTAAACAGTTCTATAACGAATGTAAATGGATGTCTTATTGAAGACCCCTTTGAAATAACAGAAGTTTTTAGTGCAAGCTTTGATCTTGGTTTTCAGCAATTAGACCGTATGCCTCAAATAAATAATACTTGTCAACATAGCTTATTTCTATCGCCTGTAGATAAATATGAACCCCGTATTCACTTAAAAGGTTTAAGAGTTAGAGCAGGTCTAGTTGCCATGGTATTTAAATCTCTTAGTTCGCCAGTTATGTTTCGCTTATGTCACTGTTATTTTGTAATTGTGACATTTAGAACAATTATTTGTTCAGTTGTTAAAAATGTCAGCTTAAACCTACAACTGTCAAGTTAGACCTGGTGTAAATTTAAACACCTTTAGTGAATACGGGTGTTGGTGTCCAACATAATCAACAAGATTCAAGCTGGCATTTATCAGGTACCAGTCGTGATTCTAAAACATCTCTCTGATTTGATTAGTGAGCAATTAGCTGAAATCATTCGAGTTTTTCCTTCTAGGCTAAAGGGTGCAAAAATTGTGCCAATTTATAAAAAAGGAGACCCTCATTTGGCAAACCACTACAGGCCAGTGCCTCTTTTGCCTTCTATTCGAAGGTGTTTGAGAGATCTATCTACAACCGGCTCATGTCTTTTGTAGTCACAAACAAAATTTTAATAGAACAATATGGATTTTGACCCAAAATGTCCGATGAATTTGCTATCTTTAGAACAATTGCATTCATAATGAACGAAATTGATAAAAGTAAAAGTCACCGGGTTGCTCTTCGATCTTTCAAAAGCCTTCGATACAATAAACCATGACTTACTTGTTCGAAAGCTTCAAGGTTATAGCATTCATGGTACAGCTGCATCCCTTATAAAATCCTACTTAACCAACAGGACCCAGGTCGTCTGTATAAATAGAAATGGCTTGAATTATTTTTCTTAACCAACAGAACTCCACCAGGGTGTTCCACAGGGATCTATTCTGGGCCCGCTCCTGTTCTTGCTTTATGTGAATAGTCTTGGAGATAGGGTGCACTCTAGGTTACTTGTCAGTATGCAGATGATATATCTGTGATATTGTCAGGTGATCTCTTGGGGACCTCTCACAGGACTGTTCACGTGCAGCTCAGCAGGTAAGTGGATGGTGCCTAGAAAATAATCTCGACTTAAATGCCGGCAAGGCTGGCTTGCTGGAATTTTTATAAGGCTTCCGCTCCTCTACATTGTATATATAAAGGGTGCGAAACCAAAACGTTGTATGTACCAAAATTATAATGTTACAGGGAGGACAAAAAACTGTTGGATCAAAATATTTGCAAACATTGTAATAAACTGTTTTTATATTCTGATTTATACATGTTTTATCTTTTATTTTCACAAAACTTTAAACTTAAAATTATTGTTTAAATTTTAAATAAACACAAAATTAACAACTAAGTTGAACAATACGTTTTATGTGCCGCTGATTGTGCAATTGCAACTTGGTGGCAAAAATTAGGTTCTGATAATATTCCCTGGCAGGTTCAGGCAGAAATGGCAATATGGCAGTAAGATCTTTTTTGTTTCTCAGCTGATAATGGTCTTGGTGATTCCTTAAGTTCAACTAGTAAAGACTGGAATGATTCAACGGAAACATTTTTTTTTCAAGACATTAACCTGTGTCCATGGAGCCAAGTCTGAGCAATCGATTTCCAATCATAGAACTTTGTCATATCCATTATAACAAAAGGATTTTTCAAACACGCTGACGCCATTATTTCTATTAAATCTTTAGGAACTTTTGGAGATGAGCGTCGTTTGATTTTCTCGATAAGAGCGAAGTCTCTGTCGCATGATAAAAAGGTGTGGCCAGATATTGGAAACTTGTGGGTTATTTGAAGAAATTTACTTTTTGCGATTAGAGTTAGCAGCATCGCTAACATAATTTGGTTTTTATTTTGTCCACAGCAGTTGTCGGACCATAAAATAAGTTCCCTTTTTTGTGTCTGCAACTCTTTTATTATAAAAGAATAAAAACAACTTGCTATTTTATTTGAACCACCTACAGATTCATTCCAGAAACACATAAATCCTTTATTAGAATCTTCTAATCTAATTGCCTGCTGTAGTACATTTCAGTATGTGTCAAGCTTGGAATGTACATTTGCTGCTGTAAATCAAAGCTTAATACACAAACATATGAATCCGGATTCTTGGATGTCCTGCTATCAGTCGACATACTTTTTTGTGTCGACTCAGCTCTGCGCTGATGTATTTCTAGCGAATTTTGGGCATCCACTTTTTCTTGGCCTTCTTTTGCTTGAATTTCGATTTTTTTCAAATCGCAAACCGAACACGTATCTACTCGTGGTGGGGCAAAAGACAAATTAAAGTCCGATAAAAACACATCGTTAAACCACTGAGAAACCGGCGGCCTTTTTCCTTCTGTATATTTTTCTCTTTCTCTGTATAGTTTCGAAACATTTAAGTCTGGAGATAAAAACTTTTTATCTGGATTGTCCTTTCTGCTACAGTGATTCTCTCTTGCAGGAATACTAGATATGTAATCTTTAATCTTGTTTTTCCACCCAACAATTTTCTTTGAAGGTGTTCCTCCTCTTTCATCTTTAGTATCCATATTCCCGGTTAATATTTTATCTGCAAGCAGCTGCACTCTTCGCTGTGTAATGTCAAAAGTTTCACAAAAGGTCTTCTTGCAAACTTAAATCTCGGATGCTCCGGGTAGTTCTAAGATGTAGCGAAAGATATGCTGACGCCTACTTCCTTCTGGGTTCTCATATGTACCGTGCCTGCGACGCCGGATTAATGTTGGACGTATACAGCCACTAAGAAAGCTTTGCTGCCTGTTGTAGTTGCCAATTTTCCAACTTATTCCCGAATTCCTTTTCGTTTTTAAAACACATTTTTTTCCATGAAAATATATTTCTTTTACGCTTTTTGCTCGTATGATCCCTAGGATTACCTTGTTCATCCATTTTTAAATCAAAACACGACACACTAACGAACGTTCAGCAAACTACAGAAAATCAATTTTTACACATGCCAGTACTGCAATTAATATATCGGCACTTAAAGCGTTTTGGTCGGCTAGTAAGAAAAAATGCCATTAGTGGTGCTCGCGTCGACTTATTAAATATAGTGCAGGCATGGGCGCCGCCAGAAAAAAAACTAAGGGGGGGCGAAATTTTTATTTAAGTGAAACATTGTATTTGATGAATGTTTTAACAAAATAATACATTTAAGTGAGTATACAAATACAAAAAATATACTTGATTCCACAAAAAATGACCATCGTCACGTGATGGTCATCTTTCGTGGGACAAGAGTATGTTCTGATTTAAATAAAGTATAACAAAAAAGTGAAACACAAAACTAGGTATTATTGCCCCCAAAAAAATCTCAGACAGACAATTTATGCGGGAATATGAAATATGTCATGACTATGAAATGTGTCATGGTCAATATTTATGAGGGGTTTTGAATTTCATGTGACATTTTCAAGTTGACATTCTAATAGTCCAGCGAATTCGCTGTCTGAATTTTTTTTTGAGCGCGATCTTATACAAATTTATTCTAGTCGCTCAATGCTCAAGCTTCTCTTTTGAAAAATAATTTTCACAGAACTCTCAATATTTCAACACAAATTTTCAAAGTCTATTTCAAAAAAGAAACTTGAGCCTGCGACGATCCGCACCGAAGACATCAATAACATCTTTAATTATTTGTTCTTTATTTTCTGCTATTTTTTCCCTATGTACGCTAAGCATACATTGGTTCGATAGTCTAGCTTCGGTCATTGTTGCCCTAAGCCAGGTCTTTACTCTTCTCAGGGTACTAAATGAACGTTCAATTGTACATGTGGTCGGTGGCATTATAAGAAACAATTCGATACATTTTTTGATAGCAGGAAAAAAACACACTCTTTATCGACTATTTCTAGGAAATCCAAGTCTTCAGGAACTTCTCTATCTTCCCAAATTGAAATCCAAGTGGAATATTCGGCCTCCAAATTTTCAATTCTATATTTTTTGCAAATTGCAACAATCATGTTTTTCTCCAGTAACTTTTTCTGCTTTATATTCCTGGGATGTAAAAGAGATATCGAGAATGCAGTACTAGCATCATCCGAAAATCGGGTCCTCAAAGATGTCAAAATGGAATCTAGGTAAGGAACAAAAATAGAAATTCTGTAATATTCTTCTGTATTTGCCCTTTGCGTTTGTCTTCCTATAATTTTTGGCATTTTTAAATCAACTCCGAGCTTCTGTGCTAGGCTTGAAGCATCAGCAAATAGGACAGAAAACTTAGTTTCTGAATTTTCACGATCTTTTTGAAACGAATTTATCAAGCCATCAATATGATTCTTAACGGCAAACAAATTCATTGAAATGCCTTGCAATATATTGGCGATTGGTTCCAACTGTGCTGAATATCTTGCTATAATTATTAGTGATACGATGAAATGTGAAGATGACATGGCAGTTATCAGCTGACTTGCTTTATTCCTGGTTTGCACATTAAAATCCTCTGAACTGTTCGTAATATTCAGTAAAACAGAATGAATGTCGACTATTCTTTCAGAAAATAGCCTAAGCGACTTATATTTTGCAGTCCATCTCGTTTCACAGAGTAAAGGGATGCTAGCAACTAACTGGCGCCTTTTTGGGCTCTCTCTGAAAAAATTTATAACTTCTTTAATCACTCCAATGGCATTTTGAATTTGCTGAACTGCATTTAGTTCATTTATAACCAAATTCAGCTTGTGTGAAGAGCAATGAAAATACGTCGCAGAAGGGTATTTGTTTCGAATCAATCTCTGCACCCCGTTTTCTTTCCCAGACATGGTAGAGCATCCATCGAATCCCAGGCCAAACAAATTAGACATATCCAAGCCAAACTGTGTGCAATTCGACATAATAGTTTCTGCTATTGTTTTAGCATCCATTTTTTTCAAAGCAACAAATCCAAGAAAGTCTTCTTTTATATTGTTACTTTTATCCAAATATCGTACTCCGAGGGAAAGTTGTTCAATGCCCGCTATATCTGCGGTTTCATCAGCTAAAATAGAAAACCCAGCACTATTATTTATTTCGTCAACGATTCGTTTCTGTAAAACATTTCCAGCGATGTTTATTAGTTCGTTTTGTGTTTCGTGTGATGTATATCTAGCATTTTTGTGACAATTTCCCAAATGATCCTCTAATATTTTATCACCACTTTCTAACCGAAACTTCAATAAATCTTGAAAATTTCCTCCAGATGCTTCTTTTCCCCTTAGAGAAATATCATGTGTAGCACAAAATAAAATTGACGAAATTATTGGTGCTAATTTTTTTCTATTTGCTTCAATTTCATTTTTCTCGGCAGTATTGACCTGTTCGAATACTGTTGACATTTGTCCAGACGTAGTTTTCGTAAAAAAATTTGCTTTGCTACAAGAATTGCGATGCCACTCGGAATTTTGGTGTGATTTGGCACAGGCATGCATATCTTTATAATTTTTAAATTCTTTTACTATAAAAGATCCTAGAAGCCCTCTTTTAACGTTTGGTTTAAATAACACACAATATTTGCAGAGAGCGCCTTTCAACTTAGGGGAATAAACCAGCCACTCGTACTGATCCAACCAAGCCATTTTGAAATATCTTGATTTTTGTTTTTGACTCTCACTAACATCGTTTTTGAAATCATATGACATTTTGGGCCTATACGGATTTTTCAGAACTTCGAACCTTACATCGGTGGGTATGTTCTCTAAATCTAGAAAAATACCGAGATCGAGATCGTTTTTTTGATTTTCAACATCAGATTCAACCTTTGGTCCTGGAACTGATGAAGACCCAGCTGAAGTGCTTGGCTGAGCTTGAGGACACTCGATATCTTCCAATTTTTTCTTAGTGGGTTCGTGAGAATTTTTGACCAAAAATTTCCTTATATCCATGACTGAAAAGAGCGAGTTTTATAAAAACCAGGAATCATTGTATACCGGGTGTCCCTCAATAGTGGCTCACCCTTATAACTTTTTTATTTTTAATGATAAAATTTTGAAATTTGGTATGTAAGTATATGACATCAATTCGGATTAATTTGCGTATTCAGTTGTTTTTTGTCACTTCCGGTTCGACCGGAAATGACTATAACTTTTGATTTTTAAATAGGAACCGCGGTATTTTTTGGTTTTATTCGATAGAAAATGGCATTCTGAATACAATGATACCTCAAATGTCAAATTTTAACAATTTTTAATTTAAAATAATTTAATTTTAAATTTTAATCTAGAGTGCCATGACTATGATAAAATTACTATTTCTTAATCAAGAAACCTTAGAAAAATAGATATTATCCAAAAAAGTTTTTTGTTTGCTTTTCTGAAGGGTTTAAAGATTGCAAAATCATATTTTTGATCATAACTCATTTTTTTCAAATGGAACAAGGGTGGCTCATTATGATTTTCGGAAAGAGCATTTTTTTCCGAATATTTTGGTACCCCAAACATGACATTTGGATCAAAATTAACCTTTTATACTCAAAATTTAAAATTAAAATTATTTAAAGCGGAACTGTCAAAAATTGACATTTGATGTGTCATTGTATTTATAAACCTATTTTCTGTCAAATAACGCGAAAAAAAAAAACAGTGTTGCTATTTAAAAATCAAAAGTTATCGTCATTTCCGGTTAAACCGGAAGTGACAGATGACAACTGAATATGTGAATCAATCCGAATTAATGTCGTATACTTACATACCAAATTTAAGATTTTTATCTTAAAAAATAAAAAAGTTATAAGGGTGAGCCTGAGCCACTTTTCAGGGACACCCGGTATAGGTGTCACCAATTTTTCGCAACAAGCGAAAGCGTTTTCTATAAAAAAATAATAAAAATTCCTAAGTAAGCAATCAATTTATAACAAGGTCTCTCCGCCGATCTTTTGTCTTCGAGCATATTGCATACCCGTGCAAGTATCAAACCAATACGATCATGCATCAACAGTTTTTGTCAAATTATTAACAAAAAAATTTTTTGTCCAATTTACTCACGTCCGCTGTCCGCTTCAAAATGAGCGGGCCAAAAGCGCCATCGCATTCATCGCAACGCGGCAACGCCATTGACAGTTGAGGCAAAGTCTGTTGAGGAGTAAGATCCTAGACAGACCTTGATAAAATTGAGGATAAAATATTAGCAGTACCTATGCAATTCAAGCGAGCATTGAGAGTAGGTCAAAAGCAAAACACGTATCAAAACATATTTGGGTAGAATTGGTCCCTGTTTCTACAAAAATAATAATAATTACTCAAAATGGTGTTATCAAAGCAGCAAGCAACATAATATTATTTTTGCAAGCTGCGCGTAAAATTAAATTGCAAAGTGCACGGAGTTTAACGGGATCAGGGATCACGGGTAGTTTTTGACTTACCTTAATCTTACAAAGATTCACAAAAGTAATAAGTATTCTTACTATTCTTCCTGTGCCACTAAATAAATTGTTTTTGTAGTATAGGTACCTATTATTATGTGCCTAACTGCCTAACAAAATCTGGTACTAAATAAACTAGTTGAAGACTCTAGGGCAATAGGTACAGCCTAATAAATAAAAAGAACGATGATTCGACGATAATAATATATACCTAGTTACTATGTCCTAGTAGTGAGGTCTAGACACAAAACGACAAAACCTTCAGCGCAACTGCTGTTTATGCTTCTAAGAATGCACTGGAAGGGCAAAAGTAAATTCCACCCAGTCCTAGGTTTAATATAATAAATATTGTATTCACCTATTTTTTCCTAAAAATGATAATATTAATATTGTTTATTGAAATTTTTTTAGTTCAGGCATAATCCAGGGGGGGGCAATCGCCCCCCCTTGCCCGTTCCTGGCGGCGCCCATGAGTGCAGGTCGGGCTAGGCACTTACAACGTTTTCCTGATTAAAATAACATTTTACCCTATTTGGCACTTACAACGTTTTGGTTTGGCACCCTTTATATGTAAAAGTGGATCATAAATCTATACCAGTGGTACAGAGTTTAAAGTTTCGGGGTGTACAACTTGATGATTCTTTGAGTTGGTATTGTCACACCAATAATTTAACTTCAAAACTAAACAGCCTATGTGGTCTCCTACCCAGACTTAGGGAGAAATTATTTCTGGAGACTATAAGAATGTTTTATTTTGCAAGCATACAGTCAGCCATTATCTATGGAATTTTATTTTGGGGTTCATCCAAAAATGCTCAAACCCTCTTCAGATGTCAGAAACGTATTATTCGATGCATTTTCAGGTTCCATCCGAAAACCTCATGTAAGCCTTTTTTTACCAAATTTAGGATACTGACACTACCTTTCCTGTATTTCTTATCTTTAGTAAGTTTTGTTAAATAAAGGACAACCATTTTCTATGACCATGTCTGTTGTGACCAGAAACAGAGATCAGCTTAGTATTCCAGCTCACAATTCTACATAGTTTCAACGCGGCCCGGTATACAGGACTGTTAAGGCGTTTAGGTTGTTACCATATGACATACAACAAATTAATAATTTTAAAAAAAATCGCAAACGTGTGTCCAATTTCTTGCTTGAAAAATGCTATTGTTCATTTGGTTTTGATTTTCAATCAGAAACTGCAAGTTTCAGAGTGTTGTGATCAGTCTTGTTCTACTGTTCTCAGTGTAATCTTAAGTTTTTAAAAGTTAAGTTTTTTAGAAGTCCATATTTCATATGTTGTTTTTATTATTATACGATATTATACTGTTGTATCTGCAGTTTTTGTCATTAGACTAGATTGTAGTACCTACATTTTGTTTTTGACGTTGCTTTTCACCATTTATTGTGATTGTCTGGCAATAAAGAATATGAGTAATTCTGTGGCTTAGTCGAAAAAGGGCCTAAATGCAAAAACAATGTTTTTTCATCTATATATTTGAAACACTAAGCCAAAATTTTCAGTACTGCACCGGTAATATGATTTTTATTTAAAATGATCGTCTGGGGACGTCTGTGTCTCAAACACAAACCTCCTACCTTGACTCGTCACTCTAAATAACAATATCCCATTGTATCTGTGACCAATCCGGATGATGTTTTTCCCATATTCGCCCATTATTTCTCTGTCTTCGAGTTAACAAAGGATTTTCTTTAGTCTACGAGTTAAAAATGTTGTACTGAGTTTGTATAAAAAAAGCTCTAGCAAAAAAAGGAAAAAAGTTTCATCAATATTCAAAAGTAGAAAACAAGAAGGAATTCAAGCGATTTTGATAAAGAAACATTTGATTGACAACGAAGTTAAATTTAAAGAATTCTTTCGAATTTCACGCTCATTTCAATTATATACTGGAGCTCATACAAAATGATATTAAAAAAGAACCCTATAATCGCGTAAAAGAGACCATTTTGCCAACAGACAAATTGGCAATAACACTAAGGTAGGTGCAAGCAAATCCTTTAATTTTCTATAAATATAAATGCATACAAAACAAGAACATTAGTGATTAACCAAAAAAGTTTTGAATTTGCTGCGTCAGAACTATCCTGTTGATCGCAAGAAGAACCTGTCGGAACGTCTTGTTGTTCCCAGTTTAACGGGGACAACAAGGATGAGCTTCTAGTAGTAGTCTCACATGAGTAGGTTGACAGTTATTTTTTGACAGTTAAGGCAAGACTCTTGAAAAACACATCAATTTCATCCTCAGGGGGTGTAGATGGAATTGAAGAAAGCTGCCTCATTAAATGTTCTCTCTCCAAGCGGCTCTTATTTAGAAATTTGCGAATCAGCACTGGATAACACCCTACAATAGTAAAAATATTTAAGATTTTCTCTCGATGTAACATCAGGCATAAAACTTAGTTACACCAATAAAAAAAATTCTCAGTTAGTCAAGAACCATAAAAATGATATCAATTTTATATATTGCATATCACTGGTCAATGTAAGTAATATTTTTAAAATATTGCACACGTGGCATCTGAAATGTTTGTTGGTTCTGTCTATGTACGGTGGTGAGCAAAAAAAACTGGGTCATTCAAGGTCAGACTAAAATATAGTAGTCTGAACAAAGCTTAATTTTTGTTAGGTAGGATTGTCAATTTCAGCTAATTTAACATATGTCGTTTATCTTCTAACATATCAAAGTGACCTATGTCAAATATTTTCAGAGAATTATGCCGCGATTAACCGGAAATCAAAGGGTTATTTCAAATTGGTCTACCTAAATTTTTCATTTAAATATGTATAGAGCAAAAATTTTGTAATAAAAAACTAATTTAGTTTAATATTCAGCTTTTAAAACATCATTTTTTTATATTACCCTGTATAATTTATATTAATGTCATTCTGTCACGATAACGTCAATATTTTTAAGCCTCGTTCACCATCGTATTTTCTGTCATGTTAAATTTATTGAATCACCTCGGAATGGATACCTTCTTTCGTATTCTAGGACGTCGAAATTGGATTTCTTTTTCGATTTCCCATTGCAGCAGATCCCGTCGGCTGTTTGGTCTTCTTCTTCTGTTTATAATAATTATCTCGGATGTTTTTCCATCTTTTTTTGCATGCAGCAACTAAAACAAAGATTAGGTAAATGGTTTTATTGGAAGTAATTCATAATAGTAAAATAGAAACCACTACAGTGTAAGCCTAATAATAGATAAATAAAAGTCTAATAGGTACAATGCTATATAGGGTAAAGTCGGGTATATCGTACCGGGTTTATTAAAACCAACATAAAATACTTGATAATAAGATATTTATCAAAATAACAATATTTTTGGATACTTTAGGCATTTATCTATCAATAAACGGCAGCAAAAATGTATGGTTTTGATATATTTCTCAGTTAATTGCAAAAAAAATGCGGAATCGGTACGATTTACCCAACTGGTCGACAATATCGTACCTCTTGGTAGGTATATCGTACCAGACATAAAAGTAAATGTCGGCTAAATTGGACCATTAACAAATTTGGGAAAAATAAGGCAAAACAACAACTTTGTTACAAAATTTTATTACAAATTAAAATTAACAAGAGCAAAAAACACAATAATAATTTAATTTTGATTTTATTGTGACGCATTTTTCATGAAACCACTTTTTACAAAGCAAACACTGAATCATATTTTCCACTGAAAATTCTTCACAAATTTCACAATGCCACTCTTGTTCGTTAACTTCTATTTGAATCACAGGCTGTGAAGAAGATGATGCGGATGTGCTCGGGATAGAATCAAGATCGGACTGTGATTTTTTCTTTAATGTAGTAGATTTAGAGTACACAGGTTGTGAAGATGATAATGCTGATGTGCTTGGAATAGAAACGAGATCGGACTTTAATTTTTTCTTTGAAGCAGATGTTTTAAAGAACACTTGGCGTTTTACAGCTTTTACTTTTTGGACCTTTGGTGTATGTTTGTCTTTCACAGCTTCTAAATACTCTTTATGCGGTGTACTTGTTAAAACTACAGCCGGCTGGGAACCCCTCTTCTTTCGTTTAACTATTTGGGGAGTCATTTTGGGTATAGGACAGAGATCTTCAATAGAAACTTCCATTTGAGTCTCATTTTGAGTGGTGCAAATTAGGTTATCGCTAAGGGACTCTTCTTGGGGCATATCATTTAAAGTTTCAACGTTAGAATCATGTTGCACTTCCTCTCTATTTAAGTTTTCAGATACAGATGAAATTTCTAATTCGTCTATGTTATTGTTCAAAATTTCTGCTGCGGCAAATTGATGTTCTTTAAAAACATGGTGATCAATAGGCCAAATTCCACTTCCCCGAAATCCTCCAATAGCATTTTCTATAGTAGCTGCTCTTCCATAAGCTTCAGCTATTATCTGGGATATTTGAAATTGAGTTACTACTAACCCTGGATTTGTGCGAAGCCACTTTACTACTGCTTGGTCATAGTAGGCCTGCAAAGGCTTAAAAAACGCCACATCTAAGGGCTGAAGTCTATGTGTTGTATGGCCGGGCAACTGAAGAAGTATAACGCCATGGGTTCTCGCAAGTTCCAGGGCTTCCAAATTTCGGGAGTGGGTGGTATGCCCATCCAATAAAAGCAAAACTTTTTTTTTTGTACTGGGTCTAACAAACTCAATAAAAAATTTTAGCCATTTAACAAATATCTCAGAATTGATATATCCAGTATCAGAAATTTCAATAATACTACTTCCAATTTGTGTTCATCGCAAATTTTTTCTAGGATGTCAAAAAACTCGTAAACACGTTCTTTGTTAAATCCTTTGGCTCGAGCCATTGATGTGGACTCTGGTTGCGGTAAACTAAGTTGAGGGTGTCGCTTTAAAAACGCATAGTACCAATCTTTGCCGGCCATCTGTTTTTGTTGATTAAACTGGTTTTTAATACCATTTTTTGTAGCTATTTGAAACGCTAACTTTCGTACATCGGTTATGTTTATTCCAAAAAGACACTCTTCTAATTTTAATATGTGAGTAACCAACTGATCTTCAATTTGCTTTGGCAAGACAGTAAGGCGCCCAGCGGATTTAATGGAATTATTTGCTTTGACGTTTTTAGAGTCCAAGTGTCTCTTAAGAGTTGGTTTTGGAATATTAAAATTTCTGGACGCTTCGTTAAAGCCGCATTGGCCACTTCTATAAGCAGCAAGGGCCTTTTCCATGTCTTCTGATGTCCATAATCCATATTTTCTTTTTAAACTCATTCTAAAAAAACACCAGTTACAGCTGTAAAATTATCACTACCATAGTAAAATAAAAATTCAACACAGTCGGTAAATCGTACCAGTACGATTTACCAGACATGCAAGGGGTACGATATACCCAACAGTCACAGTGGTAAAATATTTTAACCTAAAAATGTTTGATCTAACTTTAGAATGAATGTAAACATGCAAAATATGCATAAACAAGCTATATTTTTTGATAGTTAGGTTCAAAAAATGTAATAATTACCTCAGACTGCAGAAATGCCTTAGATTATGGGCCTTAGAACTACTATTACCTAGGTCTGAAACGAAAAACTGATACTAGACTGTTCTCAATAAGCAGAGACTACTAACAATCGGAAGTGATGAGTTTAGGACATATCTTGACCGTTTCTAAATGTTAAATGTCACAAATTTCCCGCCAGTTTTAAAATATCGAGGTGGTACGATTTAGCCGACGGTACGATATACCCAACTTTACCCTATATAGTTAGGACTATAGTACCCAAGATGGTATTTGTATTAATGAATTATATATCACAGTTTCTGTTCTAAAAAGGATATGCGAAAAATTAATGCCGATTCAACTTCCATCTCCTTCACAAATTGATTTTAAAGAAAAAACAGAAGAATTCTGGTCTCGCTGGAACTTTCCGAATGTTATGGCTGCCATTGATGGAAGACACGTGCGAATAATGTGCCCAAATAAAAGCTGCTCTCTTTTTTTTTAATTATAAGAGTTACTTTTCGATAGTTCTTTTAGCTCTTGTTGATGCTAACTACAAGTTTTTGACTGTCGACATCGGATCTTATGGGAAAGAAGGCGATGCAGAATTTTTTTCAAAATCAAAAGTTGGGCAGGACATTTACGGCGAAAACTTTAATTTTCCTCCACCAAGAATTAGCGCATTTGAATAAATTAACAATAACTTTACGCAAATAGTTAGACAACACTTTTCCCCGCACCATTTTGTAAGAAATATACACACAACTACTCGCTGATCTGTCACTGTCAACAATCAACAAATAGCAAATGTTTTGTTTTAACTCAAGGCTAATTTGACAAACAAATGGCCATGTTTTTGCATGGGCCAAACGAAATGATTCATTTTTATATTATTTAATTTAGTGGTTTGTGCATATTTCAAGTGTTCTAATTATTTGTTTTAGTAAAAAATGTTTACATTATTGTTTCAAATTATTATAACAAAAGTTGCGTCCATAGATTTTTCTTTTGTGTTTTAATGACTTCTTAAAAAAAATAAAATGATGACTGGGCCAAATGATTGCCGTACTATTCGTATTGTATTATCGTTTATTTATATAAAAAAAAAACAAATTTTACCCAATACAAAATGTAATTCAGAATAAGTAATAAAATTAAACTAATGCGTTTTACCATTTTTTTATATTAATTTCCCCGCGAAAATGGTCCTTCTGAATCCTATCAGAAATCTCAAATGCTGGATCTGGTTAAAGGGAACCGTGGATATATCATCTTCAATTATTTTAAAAATCTTTCCTGATACCATTGATTTCAAAATCTGATGCTCGATTTCTTCTTCTAAAACTTCTCTCACCACGCAGACAGCGAAATTCCGTCTTTTTCCGAAAAGCAGAACGAATTTTCTCTTCGACTTATTTTCTAATGAAGGGCAGAAACTTTTCCTCCTCTTCTTTGTTAATCTCAATATCGCTATCGCTGTCATCTAATACAATTCTCATTTCCATCATCACTGGACTCAAATAGTTTCGACAACACTTTGACCTAGTTCAGCTACCAACAGTTTTCTTTTACGTCGAGATTTATACACACAACTACTTGCATTTTTCGATCTGTCACTTTTGTCAACAATCAACAAATAATAAGATTTTATTTATTTATATAATTTTTAATTTGACAAACAAATGGTACCTTCAGTGATTTTTGCCTTACGAGAAAATGCCAAAAGTTATTTTCCGTAGAAAACAGAGATAGATCTTTAACATGTTTATATTATGTTAATTTAGTGTGTTTAATCTTCTACGGACATGATTTCAAGTGTTCTAATTAAAAATTTGTTTTAGTAAAAAATGCTTTTACATATATATATATATATATATATATATATATATATATATATATATATATATATATATATATATATATATATATATATATATATATATATATATACCCTCAGGTGACTTCTTAAAAAAAATAAAATGATGATCTGGGATAAATGATTGTTCATACTATTCGTATTGTATTATCGCATATTTATATAAAAAAAATCTTTATTTTATATAGCCATTCGCTATAATACAAAATGTAAAAAAATAATCAAAACTTCTTGAATAAAAAATTGTAAACTAAAAAATGTGTTTTACCATTTTTTTATATTAATGTTCCTCCTCGGGCCCTTAAAATTGAAGACGGCGTGGCATCGAAATCAAGCTCTGGATCAGAAATCTCTCAAATTTCCTGAACAGCCGCAAAGCTCAGAAGTTGTTTGGATATATCATCTTCAATTATTTTAAAAATCTTGTCCCAAAGATGCTCAATTGGATTGAGATCAAAACTGCAGCTTCGGACAATTCCCACCTCTTCTAAATAGTCATTCTCTCTAGCACGCAGACAGCGCATTATCGTCCATTTTTCCGATGAACGCAAAAGGTATCACATTCATCTGGTCGTTATTATTTTCTAATGAACCGCCATCCACGATAGCTAGGTCAATACGAGCCTCGAAACTTATACCACCCCAATATCGCTATCCTCCTGATCATCTTTCTACAATATTGCATTTCCAAATCATCACTTGCCTCCGCAAACTCTTTCGCGCCGTCTGGTGACCTCAAGGTAAACCTGGACTTTGAGAACAATACACTTCGCCAATCTGCGTCATTCCAGTTTTCGTGTTCTCTTGCAAAGGCAAGTCTATTTCTGATTTATAATTATAATACGGGGATTGGGATACATTTTTCGAAGTGTTGTCCACCTGCTTACATCCACATTTCTCACTTCATTCAGACGATTGGCCAATTGAACTGATGTGTCATGCCGATTTCTCAAACATGAAGTTACCAAAAATCGATTTTATGTTGCCCTTTATATAACCTTTTAATTTATCATTGAATCGTTTCTTTGAACCGTCCGTACCTTCACCTAACACATTAGCTCTTTTTCCTTACGAGAAAATCTTGCCTAAGAAGTTATTTTCCGTAGAAGTTAGAGAACATTTTATTGCAATTAGAATTAAATGACACTACAAGATCACTATGGTAACCCGTGTTTAATAAATGCAACCAACATGAAGTTATATTTTCGCGATCGTTTTAACAAATAAAAACATAAATTCCTATTTGCGATGAGGAATGCAGAACTAATATAAACATTTTGGTTTATTTGGGATATACGAGGGCATACCTCTATGAAAGCTACAGCTTCGCGAAAAAAATTCGTATTTAAAGTGGCCAAGAGAAATTGCTTGTAAAACTACCGCAAGATGGCGTACCTTTAATGGAAAATTAAAAAAAAAACACTTTTTTTTGCAAAAATACCCAACATGAGATAACATTTTGATTACAGCAACAAAAACTCCGACAAAATCTGCGTCAGTTTTGTTTAAGGCATTTTGTCGTATTTGCAATAATAAGGTCTCCTACATCTTTTATTTAATGTTATCCGAGTGGGTACTTGTTTGAAAGAGCATTTAAACCGCTTTTAACTACTGCTATTTTTGGCTCTCGATAGTTCTTGGTAGACTAACTAGAGGGCGTTTTTTAAACAAAAGTCAATTTTTAGAGATTTTCTCGAAAAAATCACATGAAACGGTATGCTTGCAAATAATTGCCTAAATTCTGGCGAAAACCGCGTTTTGATATATTTATTCATTTTTTAGTTATTTCAAAATAACCTGTTTTCCGCTGATCAAAAAAAATTAGCTTTTAATCATAATTAATTGTTATTATTCTGTGACAAAGTATTATTTATTACAACTGGAACGCAAATACTCCTTATTACAATAGTGTTGGCTTTATCTCACATTTTATTCAGGCTTGCTACTGGTCCAAATTTATTTATTATCAAACATTTTAAGCATTTAAAGTCCAACGTGCTATGACCATAACAAAACGGTAAAACTGAAGTCCTAAAAAATTACCATTACAAAATGTCTTTACAAATGTTCAAAATTGTTGTCATTTCTGTAAACCCAGTGATTTTAAGGTGGGAAAAATTAACTAAACCCTGTTTTAATATCTTTATTCATTTTTTAGTTATTTCCTATGAAGCATTCATAAAAGTGGTAAATCCTAAAACCTAATTCCTAATTTTAAAAATTTTTAAAGCTTATTCTGTAATTTTTTGGAATAAATATTATCGAAACGGCTGGATAAGACGAGGCAGTTTGTTTTCATGGCCTGCTAGATCCCCGGACCTCTCTGTGCTTGATTTTTATTTGTGGGGAAGAATAAAAGACATTGTGTTTGAAACGCGCCCTCTACGCCAGAAAGTATGATTGAAAGAATTCGAAATGCTATAGCTAGCATTTCGAGAGCTGAAATTGAAGTCGCCTTTGTTAGCACTCGGCAAAGACTTGATCGTTGTATTGGAAACGATGGAAAACAATTTGAACATTTGTAAACACATTTTTGTTAATTGTAATTTTTTAAGATTTGTGTGTTATCGTTATTGTTCTTTTATGTTGTTAGTGATTTACTTAATGGGTTTTCGGTTTTGTTGTTATAGCCCGTTGGCTTTTAAACACGCTTCAAATTTTTGATAATAAATAAATTTGGACCAGTACTAAGCCTTGATAAAGTGTGAGGTAAAGTCAACACTATTGTAATAAGGATTATTTGCTTTCAAGTTGTAATAAAGAATACTTTGTAACAGAATAATAACATTTAATTATGATTAAAAATGAATAAATATATTAAAACGCGGTTTTCTCCAGAATTTAGGCAATTTTTCCTCTTTAAAATCATACTGTTAAAAGCATACCGTTCCATTTGATTTTTTCTAGAAAATCTCTAAAAATTTGTTAGTTTTGTTTAAACAACGTCCTCTAGTTAGTGTACCAAGAACTATCGAGCGGCAAAAATGACAGTAGTTAAAAGAGCTTTAAACTCTCTTTCAAACAAGTACCCACTTGGATAACATTAAATAAAAGATGTAGGAGACTGAGCTTTGAAAGTTGATTTATTTATCACCTTCCCCCACCCTTATTATTGGAAATATGACAAAACGCCTTAAACAAAACTGACGCAGATTTGGTTGCAGTTTCTGTTCCTGTTATCAAAATGTTATCTCATATTGGGTATTTTTGCAAAAAAGTGTTTTTTTTATTTACCATTGCACCCATTACCATTTTTTTTATTTACCATCTTGCGGTAGTTCTACAAACTTGAAAATATTTTCCAGCAATTTCTCTTAGCCACTTCAGTCATAAAAATTTTTTTTCGCGAAGCTGTAGCTTTCATAGTTTCTCAGAAAAGCTACCCGGCCGCCCTTAGTGGGACACCCTGTATATATATATATATATATATATATATATATATATATATATATATATATATATATATATATATATATATATATATATATATTTTTTTTAATTACTTGTTTTGTAATTGCCTTTGAAAACATTTATTGTTTTTAAAAGACTAAGCAGTACACTTTCATATAAAAATATTGAAATATAGCAGATCGTGATCTTGCAGAATGGTTTCGATGTACAACTTGTCATTTATACAATACCTTCCACAAGTGTAGTGCACCCTACCCAATTTATTCCTCTACAAAGCGTTATACTATCAACTCAAAAATTTGTTGTTGTTGTGTGTACCATTCCCCTAACTCTTCTATAGACATTATTTCGTCCATCTAACTTCCACAAAGGAATTAATACTGGTCTCATCCATAAAAACACAGTCATAAGTGCAACAAAACCTGGGTTGTACATGCCTGTTCTTTCCTTTAATATGCATCGAAAACGCATTTTCCAAAGTCCTTTCAATAACGTTTCTAGCACGCGTATGTGCATTATTATATCTTCCTTCTGGGGTTCCCACAACAGGATCTAGGAAAGGAGTCATCAACTGTTTACTTTGTGGGTAACCTGAGTCTTCAATTAGCCATGCCTGCTCTCCTAGTTCAAGTTATTTTCTATGTAATGTTTAATTTAAGAATTATTTCAAATAAAAGAGTTGTGACTTGCACCTCCAAAATTTGCAAATAAATTTAAAAATTTCGTTTCTCCATTTACAATTACTTAACAATTGACTGAATGGTAACCCAAAAACAAAACATAATTTACATTAAACTTAATACTCTCAACTTTAGTTAGGGTAAGTCCGGGAGAGTTGGCTCCCCTTTTTTTTAAATGGCGTAAAATTAAATTCCAAAGGGATAATCAAACACAAAATATTTATTTAACTTTAAAACACATATAATATTAGGTTATAAATATTATTTAACAATTAAGTCAAACAACTAGCTTAAAAAATATTAAGAAAAAAAATGGCCACCTGGGCCAACTCTCCCGCATACTATGGGTTAGTTGGCCCAAGCATGTAGGGTGAGATGGCCCGAAGAAACTTTTATGATCTAACCCCTTTTTTTGGACAATATTTTACCACACAGGTCACAGAGGTTTATAAACTTCGAACAACTTTCGTGGAACCACCTTTGGCAGTGTAAGCATTTGATCCAATCATCGTTTTTTGTGGTAAGGTTATAGTGTTCACCACAACCCAGGCACTCTGTCTCGTCTTCTTCTTCTGGACTGTCATCAGACTGAGTCACCAACTCATCTGACATATCATCGTCTGTGGAGGACTCTTCCATTTTCATTCTTTGTTTTTTTCCTTTATTCTTTTTCATCGTTAAGGTCTTTCTCTTCAATTCTTTTTTCTGTTCTTCTTCTTTCTTGCGTTCAACAGCGCATTTTCTTTTTCGATGTGACCTTAGCACGTTAATACAGCTGCTACTTGCTTTGCCCTTCCTCGAACTTTTTGTATGGCAGCTGGGTACAGGAGAGAATTTATTAAGGAGTGTTCCGGGAGTGTCTTCATCGAGATTGGCGTTATCGGGATTGTCTTGATCGGTATTTGGCATCTCTGGTTGAGGTTCTGGTTCTGAGGCTGAGGTAGATGGAATTTCTTGATCTGATGTTTCAGTAGTTTTATTAGGTTCCATCGCGTTAACTGAAATTAAAAAAATCAAGATTAGACCTAGGTTTACAATAAATTCGTGAAATTTGCACTAACCTGTATTATTAAATTCCTCCTCTTCGGACCCCAAGTATGCATATTCCGGGATAGCTCCTGGATTAAAAGGACAAATTCCAGTTGATTTAAAAGCCGACACAGCATTATCAACCGTCGCTGATTTCGACCATGCCTCCGACAACAGTTGTCCAAATTGTAACCGAGAAATTTTTCTGGTAGGGTTTGCTTTTACAAATGTATTACAAGCTTTATTAAAATATGCTTTAAGGCTCTTAAAGAAACACCTGTCTAACGGTTGGAGAAACTGAGTTGTATGACCAGGTAAGCAAAAGAGAATAACACCATGATCATCGGCATATTCAAGCATTTCTGGAGAATTGCAATGACTCGCATGGCCATCTAGTAGAAGTAAAACCTTTCCTTCTGGTTTTCGTGGAATAAACTGATCTTTTAACCAGGTAAACATCAAATCTGTGTTAATGTAAGCTGATTTTTCATTCATATATACAACTAAGCCCGGTGGCATACACTCTTAAAAATAACATGGTAGTAATTACTAAATTTTAGTATCCACAACATTTTTTTTTGTGAAAACGCACTCAACCGAAAAGTTGTCTACCACAACTAAATAAAATTTGTTGATATAAAAAGGTTGTGAAAGCTTATCTCACAAATTAAAATAACATACAAGTTTTAGTTGAAACAACCAAAATCGAGAATTCACATACTAAAATCTTTAGTAGATCCAGTTTATTGGCTTATTTTTCACAACATGTCTTCGAGCTAAAAATGCTAACGTTTTAGTTATTTAAACAACTTTTATGTGTATCAAAAGACTATGCTTTTCATTTGCTGTTAGTTAATTATTTTTTCTTGTCATTGATAAGAATAGTTGGGTCACTTGTGATTTTTAGCTCTGAGAAATTATTAAAATTATAAAATTAACTAATATTTTATGTTTGCTTTATTAAAAAATATAGTTCTTCAAACATAATTACCCTAAACTATACAGGGTGGTGCACTACATAGGCATTGGTCTATTTACAAAAAAAACGATAAAACATTTTTTGACCAATCTTTTTGTGTGATAAGTCGGTCTACTGAAAATATATGTTAAAATTATTTCGAAACATACATATTTCGCCAATGGTTGTATACAATATAATGTAGATATTTTTGAAGAATATAAAGATGCAATAATATATATGGTGTTGCCATTTGAAAAAAATAAACATTTTTGAAACAATTTTAAAATGTGATTTTAATCGACCTGCTTATCGACTCAATAAGTATATATGTTTTACCGTTTTTCGTAGATGACCAGAAGAATAGGTAGTGTGCCACCACTAACAGCTTGAATCGTAAATTAAATTTGTAAAGTAAATTCTTTATGTTCACAATTGTGTAGTAAATAAAGAAGAAAAAAAAACAATTTTTTTTAAAACACAACTATATTTATTAACAAAAATAAATATTTCCATTACATCAAAAATATTGGGTTATTTCTGGTTTCGTTGTGGAAAAACGGGGCATAACATTTAATAGATTACATGAAACTTTCAAAAGAATGTCATATTCTAGAAGTTTTATGTAGCTGGGGACGAGTATAGTATATTAATCAACCTTAAAAAGTCTATATGAAATATATTACATTTATACTTAAAAAAACATCAGCCTCCAGCATATCAATAACTTTACTCTTGTCTAACGCACAAGTGTAAAACGAAAAACAAAACAAATCATTTACTTAAATATACAAATAGGTATAAAGCGTCCGCCATAAATTTGGGTGCATAAATAATATGGGAAACTTTGATTATTAAATTGAGGAAAAAAGTCACTCTTTAGAAAATGTTCTGCTTTCTAAAAAATGTTAAATAACAGAACATTTAACTATATAAACTTAATTATTGATATGCTACGTACAGGGTAGCCAAAAAGTAAAAAAAATGTGAATACAAATTTTCGTATGAAACTTTCTTTAAGTTTAAAATAAAAAACATACATGAATTCGAAAAGCTATACAGAGTTATTGTGTTTGGAATTTTGGGTACTAGTACTGATATTTAGCTTTTCCAATTATCCTTTTAAACTCTTTCAATTTAACTCTTTAAAAAATTTGATCCAAAAATTTTTAATTTCGCGAATCCACACTTTTCTTACTTTTTGACTACCCTAATATAAAATAAATATAATTTTTTCAGAAAGCAGAACTTTTTATATAGAGTAATTTAATTCGTAAAATTAATTTATAGTTTCTTCCCATATGTACCCAACTTTATGGCGGACGCTGTATATATATTTTTTGCAACAATCATAGGGGTAAGTAGGAACCTACTAAAAAGCTTAACAGAGTTCCTAACTAAATTAGTCTAAAGAAAGGTATATTTGAACATTAAAATAAGGCTAATTATTAAATAAATGCAAGTCAATTTTCGTTGAAGAGTAAGGCTTGTAGTCTAAAATATCATTAAGAAAAATTAAGGTAGAAACATTTTTGGCATGCGCTTCATAAGCTAAAAAGTGTTCGTTAAAAGCAACTGTTTTGAACATTTTAATCTTAAAACTTACTTGATTTTGACTACTTATTAAAATATTTGTAACAATGCCAAACTGTGGTAGTAAGTTAATAGAATTAATAAGGAAAATTGTGTTTACTCTGTATTTGTAGCCATGATAAGTTACCCAATTACATGAAAACCATGGTATTGACCAAAATATTTCTTCTAAAGGCCCAGAAAAAGAAGAAAATCATTTAGATTTTCAATAGGACTTAAACTGCCAAATAAAACATTGCATGGAAAAATGTCTTTTGATATCAAACGAAAACAAACCTTTAGTTGGTGTTTCATTGCTAAAGAATAAGTGATGTTTTTTCGGTTACAACTTACATTTCCTGTTCTCTTCGACTCCTGATGTTTAGATTCATAACGCATACTCCATATATTGCCACTTATAGGTCCAATTCTTGAAATTACATTGGGATAATGCGTTAAAAAATGAAATTTTGGTGTCAAATGCCTTTTTGATAAATGCAGATACAATCGATTATGTTTAGATATACAAAAATTTAAATAATTTATATCCTGATTACTGATCGATTCTTTTAAAACTATATCTATAATTCTTTTTAAATATTTATACAACTGCCAATAGGTATTACTCGAAGGGACATATACCCCTATAAGAAATGAAAATATTTTGACAAAACACAACATCTCTGACGCTGAAAATGGTAACTTTTTCTTTTTATAAAATTCGTTAGGCAATGGGGAAGGACGATTTCCTAAATCATTAATTTCATAGTTAAAGATTTGTAGCTTATAATTAAAATTGTCTAAGCTTACATATTTTTCAACGCATATAAAATTATTTAGAATTAAAATAAGATCATAGTGACAAACACCTTCCAAAAGATCATGCATAGGATCCACAGAAACATTTTCAGTTAAATGAAAGTTATTTAGTACATGAAAGATACACTCTTCTTTAATTCCAGTTACTGAACTATCATTTAGATCTAAATCACTTGCATAATTAAAACGGTTTCTTAGTTAAAGATTATCTGATGGACAATAAGAAAAGAAAGTATCAGATTGTTTCATTTTGCAAATTCTGCAGAAGGACTTGGCGACAAAACATTCATTAAATCCTAAAATGCTGTTCATTCCTAAATTGTCACCCAAAACTAACGCTAATGCAAAATATATTTTTTCAGTTTTTGTGCCTGTGCAAATATCAATACCTTCATTTTCTAAAAATAAAAGTTCATCAAGCAACAAATTAAAAACAGCTCTATTCCCAAAACCTTTACGGTCCTCAGTATGAAACAAAAGTGCTAGAAATATGTTATTCAACTTCGAAGAATACTGCGGTGGTAAACAAGGTAAGGATATATAAACGGCTCCCAGTTTATGCACCCCAGCATGGGCACCTAAAGGGTTCCCACTTTCATAATCGTCGAAATACAGTAACAACGGAAAAACTGTTTTTCCTGCAAAATTTGCTTGAATTTTTTTCCATAAAGCACTCTGTATAATATTTGTTACTTGTAGATTTTCTTGGTAAAGATTATCAAGGTAATTTTTAATTTCGGAATAAAATATTGAAAGTTCGAAAAATTTTTTCAGTTGACTTCTAAGTGGAATAAACTGAGCCGTAATTGTTACTGATTTATACAATATATTTTCCTTATTCCGTACATCACTTAAACTTTGACCAACATTGTAAGTTAACGGCTTTATAAAATTTTCAGTTTTTTCCATTTCTTTCATTCGTAAATACTCTGATTTATATGATTCAAATGGACTTTTTAATAAACTGAAGATATCTGAAACATTCTTTTCAAAATCAGTACTATCTCTATTATCTATTATATAATTTTCAAAAAATTCCAAATTACTAAAGAGGTCAGAAAGGTAGTTGATAATTAATTGAATGTATGTTTTTGGCAGATGAGGAAGATTATATAGCTTTGAAATAAATAGGAGTAATTCTTCGTTAAAACAGGCTTTAAAATTATGAATGTTTACTTTTTCATTTTTATTCTCATTCATGAAACTATTTTCCTCCCTCTCAACATCGGTTGAAAGATTAGGCACTTGCTTTAAATTACATTTGGACGCATCATGATAACTACTTGCATTACTACTGCTAGAGTGCTTTAAATAACAGTGATTCCGAAAAGAACGTAACGAATTAAATTTTCGAAAGCAGTTTACTTCTTGACAAAAATATGTTGACGATGAATCATATTTATGGATAATCCTTAAATGCGTTTGAAGAGATTTAAATGCCTTAAAGAATAACTTGCATTCGCAGCATAACATTTTATCTGTCTTGTTTTTAATATACAGATATAATTAAAATTAGGTGACAAAAATATAAATAAATCAATTAGATTCAATTATTAGATGTGGTAATAACAAATTCACTGATACAAACTGCTTATCATAATCTGTTTTCAAATTAAATAAAGTTTGTTGGATTAAAAGCCAAACTTGTTCAGCTTCAGGGGGATATAATGCATTCAAAGCATGGATAGCTTTAAAAGTTACCTCGATGGCTTTTAAAGGAGACTCCACCATGTATAAGGTGTCGTTGACTCGGACATATGATGCATTAATGTTATCTAAGTCTTCCCCAATAATTATTGGCGTTGGCTGAAACGTCAGTTTAAAACCATCCAATTTCTGTTTTCTTTTGTCTGATGATATCTTTCAGATCATCTATTCTCTAAAAAAATTACCTAATATATTTAACTATTTACATAGGTATTTTGTGGCCCTTTAGTGGGAGGAAGAACAATATATCATCGTTAACCGAAATGCGAAAAATGTTTTATATAAAAGCTTTCGAAGGTGCACCTCCTGATAAAGTAAGGTTTTGGCTATTTGATAAACTATAGATACTAAAATTGGCTATTTTAACACTGACAGGCTGTAAAATCTAAACCCCAAGAGAGAACAGAAAAAAGGTTTGCCCGTCCTGGCAATACTTTTTCATAAGCCAACAACTGATGCCAACTTCATATTTAACCCAGGGTTAAATCTAAAGTAAGTGTCAGACAATAGCTTATGACACTAAGTCATGAATATGCAAACTAATATTTTGATTATCCCCTAAGTTTTAGATTTTACAGCCTGTCAGAATCTTAAATAGACGAATAAATCGATCAATACCAAAGTGTCAAAACACCCCACAACTTTTTTTATGAACCGTTTTCAGATCTTAGTGAGATACGATGATTTTGGACTTGAGACCTGGAACTAGAGGGCCATCCTATGTCTTGTGTATTTTTAAAAGCTTGCAAAAGTGTCGATAAATGAACACGTAGATTTTAAAGTGAAATTAGTCACTCAGAAAGGTTTTCTTAAAAAAATATGTTAATTTGATGGCATTTAGAAGGTTCCATGAAAAAATATCAAGGTAAACATACCTATCATATTATTTCATGGGGCCGTTTATAATGGTTTACGTGAAAGGCTATGATTGGATAAATTGCAAATTATAAAAAAAATAAAATTCACGTTTAAAAGTTAGCCGACGTTTCGAAGCTTATTTGACGTCTTCTTCAGGGCTAATTTTATAGATCAGGAAGTTATAAGTAAACTTAAAATGTATGATAACTTCTCCACGCAACACATGGGTACACTGACGTGACATTGATAATAGATAATCACAATTGAATGCTTATACTTAACTGCAAACTACTTAAAAAAACACCAACATTACATTTAGTTTTTTTTTAATAGTAAAATCTAAAATCAACATAAATACAGAAACACAAGTGACTGAACTTGTGATTATTTTATGTACTGGTTGTTGATGTTTTATAGTTGTTTGAATTTTTAATCTTGTAGCGGTAACTGTGCTTTATCAGTGTCACCTCAATGTATATATGTTGTATATAGAAGTTATCGTACTCCTGATCTATAAAATTAGCCATGAAGATATCAAATAAACATCGAAACGTCGGCCAGTTTTTGAAATAGTTCCTAACCTGCTATTTATTCAACCATCCACAATAAGAAACACTAAAACTTGAAAATGTATGAAAAGCTACGTTATACACTGATTGATTGCATTTATAATATACCTCCTCATATAAACTCTCATATGATACCTAGCTATAAGTACAAAATATCCCATGTTTATTAAATAATTATATAAAGTAAAATGGATTCTTAAATCTTACTTTAGTATGTATGATAAATGCTTCCTGTACTTCGGTTTTAGAAGGTTTCCATTTTCTTGTTACAGCTACTGGACTGACCATGTATGGCAACATCTTAATTATTCTATTATTTCTTCCATCTATTCAAAAATATTACATAAACCTTAATAGTATTGTAAATATTTATTCATGCAAACCATTACCTTCTCCAAGATTATCATTCTCTATTTCTTTAACTAACTGAGTAACAGTTTTGTCCTTGCAATTGGCCTTCGCATATTTTAATAATTTTGTTGCAAAATGAATCCAATTCAAATAAAAAATATCGTTTTCCTTATAACGCTCCTCAAAATCAATATTAAACTGCAAAATAAATAACTTGTATTACTCTAAAACTATATCAATTTATAAACAAAAGCAAAACATATTATTTTCTTTCTTCAGTATTAGGTGAGAGACCCTTACCATATTATAACCTTCATTTATTTGTAGAATAGGAAATATTTTCATGTATTCCCTTATAGGGGTATTTTTTAAAATTGTTCGCCTTTTTCTGCAAGTTTGCCTCCAACGGCTTTCCACTTGTAAGTAAGGTGATATATTATGTTTAAGCCATTCAATAGACTCTGTTATGTTCTCTTCATCTTCGGAATCTAAAAATAAAATTACTTTTAAAAAACTTTTTTTTTGCCATAAAAAGGTAACATGGCATTACTAGCTTATCTAGAAAATTACAGAATAATATGTATTACATGATTCTTGATGCCATTTTTTAAATATTCCTACCTCTTTCCTTGCCAGTTGGAGATTCGTCATCAGAGCAACTCTTTTCTGAATTATTATTTCTATTTTTAATGAGTCCATTAAGTTTAAGTTGCTTTCTTAAGTTATAGTACTTGCAGAATAATTTTCCACCACCAATATACCCTCCATTTCTTTTTCTAGTTTTCCTAAAGTATACCTCCTAAAATTTAATAAGAAGAAATCATACAGGGTGTTTTATTAAGGGTAGCGATTCCCCAGAAACTATTGATACTAGGTGCAGGTACTCATAAAAAAATTCTAATTAAAGTGTCCAGGAGAAAACGGTGGAAATTCTTTCTTAATATTTTAAATCCATTCTAGAGGTCATTGCAGTCAGAACCTACTGCAAAATAAACTATAATTAAATTAAAAAGGAGAACAAGAGCGAAAAGACCCTCTTAAAAACCATTTAAAGGAGACCATGTTTGCTAAAAATGAAGTTACATACATACATGTATATGTATATATATATATATATATATATATATATATATATATATATATATATATATAATATATATATATATATATATATATATATATATATATATATATATATATATATATATATATATAAATATATATATATATATATATATATATATATATATATATATATATATATATATATATACATATATATATAATATATATATATATATATATATATATATATATATATATATATACATATATATATACATATATATATATATATATATATATATATATATATATATATATATATATATATATATATATATATATATATATAAATATATATATATATATATATATATATATATATATATATATATATAGACAACACGAAATAGCGGGGTATATATATACAGCCGTGAAATATATATATATATATATATATACATATATATATATATATATATATATATATATGTTATATATATACATATATATATATATATATATATATATATATATATATATATATATATATATATATATAGTTTTTTATCCTATATATAATGCCTAACGAATTTTATATACATTGCCTGATTTCATACTTTGCCTATAAAATGATATATGGAAATTAAAAAGTAAAAAAAACTCACACTAAATTCGGTAGGAAACAGGCCAACAATGGCAGCAGCCATTTCTTCAAATCGAAGTATGGAAATTCTTTTGTCCATATCTTCCTCCAATTCGGCATCTAATACTAGTTCTACCAACTTATCTCTATACTCTGGAAGGAGTTTTCTATTTTTTTTATAGGAAAACATAATAAGCTTTCCTCTCGTTGTCGAATTAAGAGTATCTTCCAAGCCAGTTCTTTTAGCGCATGTTGCATTATATTTTACAAAAGGCGCATTTGTTAGGTCTCGGGCGCTCATGCCAAGAGTGGCATGTTGCCTTATGTAATTAGGATGATCACCAGAACTTACTGATGATGTGCTCATTACATCGGAAGTAATTGACGTATCGAGGGCAGCCTCCTCGCTATGATTATCTACATTGATAATTTCAAAAGTTATATTGTTATCCAGCAAGTTGACTGGCTGACTCTCAATATATTTGTTAAATTTCTCTGAAAATTTGAGTCTAATACCAATTTTAGGAATTAGTTCCATGATCAACTCTTTTGAGAGCTGTTTGAAGGCAATTTCATCAATACAATGTTCTAAAAAAAAACATTATTTGGTAAATATTAATGGTTATATTATTTGCCTTATAAGTAGAATACCTTCAAATGTTGGTATGAGTTCTGTCAAATTCCAACTCTCGAGAAGGTTTTTAACAACATCCATGATTAACTCTGCAATGAAAATGGATAAAAAGTATTTTTTTTATTTATACATATATTTTAACAACATCCATGATTAACTCTGCAATGAAAATGGATTAAAAGTATTTTTTTTATTTATACAAACTGTTTCTCATTAGACGGTGCGTGCCATTTAAAGCACTTATTACTTATTCTGTTTTAAGTACCAAATAGAACGACAAAAAGTCCATATCTAAATAGCATATACAGGGTGTCCAATTAAAGTTCCCTACAAATTTTATTATTAACTTCACTAAAAAAAGTTCTTCATAAAAGTTCTGCCTGGTTTAAAATCAAACTAGGTGAAATGAAATAATCATATATCATTTTTATGTATCCTTAAACAACATTTGTCCAAAAAAAAAATTCGTTCAAGTAAAGTATAACTACCCTTTTTCGCATAATCAAATATGCAATTACACCCATCCATTATGAAGATTTTTTTGTTTTTTGAAATTTTTGGTATAGCCTTGTATACGACTAGACGAAATTGATATATGAATACTTATATAGTTGATTTTAGACCATGCAGAACTTTTAGTGAAATGAAAAACTTTTTTTCGTAAAGTTATTAATAAAAGTTTCCCGTTTAAAATGAAAAATATGGTTCAACATTGAAAAAAAATCCATTTTTAAGCCCAATTTTTTTTTAACGATGCTTAATATTTAAAAACTTTAATTAGTTTTTATAATTAATTAGATTGTCCTAAAAATCTTAATTTTTCACTTTCTTAAAATTCAAAACCTATATTTTTTTCTTTTTTGAACACCCTGAACATCTAATCTAAAATTCTTATATTCTAAATTCCTTTTCTAAAGAAGCAGAATTTTTTATATAGAATTACTTTTTCTCGTGGATTAAATGGTACCAATTTCTTCCTATTTTTTGCACTGTACTGCATTGTGGACACGCTGAATATGTTTTTACAGGTTCGTAGGGTATTGTCTACATTTTTTTATAATTAATAATAAAAATATAACAACACATAAAATCAAACAGTTGATTTTATGTGTTGTTACATTGATAACTTGAAAAGGTTTCGAAACGAAAAAACACTTCTCTATGTTAAAAAGTTAAGGTAGGAAAGAGCAAACCGCTTTTTTACATCTTTAATGACTTGAATTTCAAAGTCATAAAAGTCAATATCTCAGTAGGAAATAGGGTTAAGGTGACTGATATATGAAATTTCTTGGAATTTTATAGCGATTTTGAATTTTAGAACATATACAGAGAATTATGGGGGGTAGTTATTCCATTAAAAATATTTAAAATAAATAACATTTTTGTAGAACACATTGTGTCATCTTTCTATTATTTGTAAACAAATAGACGATATTCTACAAACGAGTAAACATTTTTTTATCTTTTTAAAAATGTACAAGTTAAAGTCTCAATTATCACATAATGTAGGTGCAACGTATAGGTAACATATCCTCATGTATAATGCTATTATTAAAGATTGTGGGATATTTTGTACCAGCATTGTATAATAATTAGGTATACAACGGTACTAGGTATTAGAAAAAAAAAATACAAAACCTGTGAACACATGTTTCACGGTAACAGTTTACTAAACGGTTTTTCTTTATTATATTATAATAAAATATTCTCTATATAGAATTATTTTAGCAATTACAGAGACAAAGAGTATATACAATTAATTACACCGGCTGAGAATTTTCGGCACCCTGTATAAAGAAACAAGTACGTATATAAAGCACGTTTTTTTTTCAACAAAAAAAATGTCAATTAAGTATAATTGGTTAAATATATATTTGTGCCAAGTAAAATTAAGATACTTTTGTAAAAATGAAAAATAAAAAATTAAAGAAATTCGAACGAACTTTCGCATTTTTCTCGGGAATTTTGAGATTATGTTAAAAAGTGGTTTCTACAAAAGTTGTAGATATTTGCAGGATTCACAATTTTTTTATAGGATATTTTTTCATAGGATGTCAACTTTCGCCGAAAATCTCAGTAATACCATTTCCCCCCTTTTTCTTCCCACTACGGGATCCCTTCCCCATACCCGAGGTTGCATCTATGTTAATTAAGTCCCTTTACCATTGGAAATTACAAAGGTTCGGGTAATAATTTCTTTTTTTCCTCCTCTAAATGAGTTATTCTGATCGGTCTTTAAATTCTAAGCCTGAATAAGAAGAGTCCTAGATTCCTAGAGATGCTACAGGCGTGGCTGGCGGATATCGGCATTGTATTATGGTGATTCACTTTTTTATTTTGTGGGTTATACGCATGCGAAATTGCAAACGAATGTATTATGTACTTACGTGTTATTCTATTTTTGCAAACAACCATACACTTCACAGTTTAAGTGGCGAAAAGCGAGGAAGACCACGCTAACCTAACATTCACGTTCTTTTTTCACTTACCACGTTCTCTTCTCTCTTCTGTTGGCGTCGTTTGGCGTTCATTCCCATATTTCACGGGTAGAGGGCGTCAATCAGAAGATCATCAACTTCTGAGTTCTGAGAGCAATAAGTTTATGTTGCGTGTACAATACGCGTTTGTTGTGGAAACTATAAATTGGTTATGACAACCAAAACTATTTAAACACAACTATTTAACATTTGTAAATTCAACTAATATCAAGCAGTTATTTTATCTTTTTTTTGTTAGTAACATTAATTTTACTAGATAATTCTTTTAACCTTACAGATATTTTGCGGTTCAAGTAAAAGTACAGACAACATAAACTATTGATTATAACAACCCAAATTCTTTGACATATTATTCTTATTTCCACCAACGTTACTGTTTGGTTAAGTTGACTGAGGAAAAACGGGTTTTTGCTTTCTTGACTAAAAAACACTTATTTTGACAACTCAAACGCCTCAACCAATAAAACAAAAGTTAGGTGTACCAAGTCATTTTTAAGAGTGTACCATCTTCGAATTCGGCTTTTTTGTTTTTTCCTTTGAATATACAGGCAGGTGGTATATAAAATCCTTCTGCGTTACAGCACGAAATCACTGTTATGGTTTCTCCCTTTTCAGATGAAGTAATTGCCGCAACATTTTTTGAGCCTCTCTGTGCAATAACGTAACCCGGCTTATTGTTTAATTGAAGCCCAGTTTCATCCATATTAAATAAGTGACCAGGCTTGTTTATTAAACCAGCTTCCATTAATGTTGTTTCCAATAGATTAAAGTACGTCGAGATTTCTGTTTTATTCATTCCTTTGCAGCGAGCTAGTGAAACACCCTCAGCCTTTCTAACACTTAGATCAGGGTTCCGCAGTAAAAACATATTTAACCAGTCATAGCCGGCAAGCTTCTTGTCTTTATTAAACCTGTGTTTAATCTTAAGCTGTTCTGCTAAGTAAAACGCCATTGCTCTGACACATTCACGCGTCGGTGCAAACCCATGTTTTTGCAGTTTTTGTATATGAAACTTAATTTTCAATTCATTCTGGCTGCCAAGAACAGAGGGTGGCCCGAGAGTTCTTTTAGTAAAATCGGACTTTTTAAATCGTCTCCGAAATGTTGGAGGAGGAATATCATTAAAAGTACGACACGCTTCCCTTACTCCCATTACACCGTTTCTGACCGCTTCTGCAGCCTTAACCAGATCTTCTTCAGTCCAGTTTCCTCTTTGCACCGTCCCTTTTCTATTATATTTTGTTGGCATGACTAGAATAAAAATATACAATACAAATTATACACTATTATACAGTCCGGGATAGATAGCTCGTGAGCCAACTAACCCGGATACCCGTTGCGCCATCTATCCCAAAAGTCTGGGAGAGATGGCCCAGTCGATATCGCAAAAACCCAATGCAATTATGGAATGTTCGGTACGTTAACATAACCTCAAAGAACCCTAAAGTAAAGATTAGCAACAATTACGAACAAAAAATGCAATGGGGAGTCAAAAAAGTAATTTTATTATAGGTCTTAAATATTTTTCATGTCCGTAGAATAATGTTTTTAACATAACTTACCCAAAATTGCACAAAAATCAACAAAAAATGAGGCACGATATACACGAAATGTATAAAACAGGTGGTTAAAGTAACGGTACCGAGGGTTTAAAATTATCGGATATATTAAAACGGGCCATCTCTCCCGGAATTACCCTACATGTAAATATGGCTTCAAATTTCACTGTAAATAGAATCTATTTTAATAAATGCCTATGTGACATCTCGACAATAAAAAATATTCTTATGTTGTCAGTTAAATTCTAAATTGTTGGTAATATGGACTAATAAAAAATATTTGTTAATACTGCTTTCAACTAAATCATTTTGTAATTTAAATATCAGACCATTTATGTACACTTTTATCACTTTTTATGTGTTGTGTGTTAAATCGTACTTTTTTAAAATATGAGTAATGTAAGCTACCTTTTCTGTTAAGAAAATTATGTTCTTCAGCTGGCATTAATATAACTATATGTGTTCCGTCAATAGCTCCGACTGTTCCTGGGAACCCAAACCTCTCCAAAAATTGGGTTTTGTAAATGTTTCTATGTCTGTTGGAAATCTGATATATCTATCAATCAAATATGTCCTATTATGTCAGATACTTCATGAATGCAAAAATGTACGGAAGCATGACTAATGCCAAAATTGTATTTCTCTCTGATAGGTTCCAGTGGCGTAGAACCGTGGAGCAACTAACACTTTTTGCTTTGTCGAAATGCCTCTTACTATTGTTGGTCTTCCAAAATAGGAACGAATTAAATCTACTAAATTCGTGCACCATCGGTTTAGAAAGACGAAATAACTCAATGAATCTTTCATCAGGAATAACCAAAGGATTATATTTATCACTAATTTCTCTCCGCATACGAATCCAAGCTTGGTTTCTATGTCTTCTCTCGTTATTGCGCCGAATTCCTCTTACATTTAAACTGGAGGAAATATAAAAACTATCAACATTTTTTGGTTAGGTGGTTGGTCGTTAATACAAGCAGTAAACAAAAAATAAATTAAACGTCAAATACGTCAAGTCAAAATTGCGTCATTTCAACTAATTAAATATGAACATATGTTCACGCTAATTTTAATCAATTAGTTTATGGTAATCGAGAAGACGTGGAACTACGGCAGGCACACTTGCATCCAAATCTTCTTCAGTAGCTTATTTTCTAGATGTGTGGTAGTCAAAGTTCTATTTTGTGTAGGAAAATGTATGACTATTCAAAAATTATGGGACTTACAGTCTACGTAAAAACAGGTATTCATTTGAGTTACATCTACATTGATAATTAAGGGTTTGTTCAGCTATTGTTACTTCTCGAATTTTATTTGTTATTTCAAAGTTTGTCTTACTGGTTACTATAAAAAGCTAAGAAATTTTGTCGTGTTTAGTTTTTGCAGTGAATTTCGACACAACGAACTACGTGAACGTAACTTGAGCTGGATCATGCATGAAGCGAGTCGAGCTCACACACCTTAAAACGTAGATATAATTTTGGTCTGTCTAATTCTTCTAGAGTTTATTTTCAATTTACCTGCTGATAAATATTAATTTTTAGGCTTCATCTACCATTGGCTTTATGGGATTCTTTGCCGTTGAAACATTTTTTCTTGTAAGCGGCATGCTGGTTGTCTATTTGGCATTTAGACCAAAACCAACGAAAACTCAATCTATTTCTGTTCTAAGCATCTATATTACAAGATTTACAAGGTAAGTATAGACGATAGGAATTTAAATGTTCTGTAAAATGGGTATATAATCTAAATTTGACATAATACTACAGCATAGTGTAATTTTCAAATAAATTGCTGGTATGCTTGCTAATATGTATTTAGTATACTTTTATTCTATCTATCTACACTTTTTTATTTTTAGGGTACTTTTAAAATGCGAACCGGTATGAGTTTTTAACGTAATAACGTTTCATGTATCAAAAGAGAAAGAAACAAATATTTATTAAATTAAATAAGACTGGAGTTCAGTTCTCTGGATATATAAAAGAAACGTTTAAAACTTATTGATTTATTTTTATTTTTAGGTTGGTTCCCGTTCTAGCTGTAACTATCCTGATAACAATGAATGCATCCATACTATGCCACTATAATTTGCCAACATATTGTACCACACATTTTCTATTGAGAAAACTAGATCATTGTGAAAAAAACTGGTGGTTGACTCTTTCATTTGTACAGAACTATATAGATCCGGATAATATGGTGAGTATTAGCATTTTATTACTCCAAGGAAACTGATACCGAAATGTGTACATGTACACGTTACATACTCTTACTAAACCTTGTTGTCCTTTTATGTTATAACAAAGCACTTAACGGCAATTTTCTCTTTTGCTAGACATTTGCACCTTCTTTGGAGGGTCATAGAAGCTTCTGGAACTTTATTATCCCAAGAGTTATTTCTTTTCTTCCTTCCTTCAATCCGTTTTCTCTTTTTTCCTATTTTTTTAATAATCCCGAGTAGATTTATCTACTTGGCACCTTTTTCTCCTTTTCCTTTCGGTATTATCCATATCTTCAAGAGATTATTCTGAATCAGATTAATCTACCATAGTCGAATGCGGTCTTATCGTGCGGGTCCAAAGGTCACCAACATTATGAATCAAATCAGAAAACACAGTGAATACCAAAATGTTGTGTGATTCTTTTATCGAGCTATTAAATCTCGATGGGCTATTTACAAATATACAGGGAGAAAGAAAATAGCTTTTTTTATTATATTACGCAATATTATTAAGATAGCCACTTATGGCACAATATCATTTTATATACTAAATGCCGAGGGACTAAATAAAAAAATTCGCTAAATATGTATTTGGTTAAAATTTTTTGTTTGGCAAACACAAAAATACACAAAATGGCAAGCGCCTCAAAAAAGTCGGAAGGCTGTTCGAATCAGTGGAACAATCAGGATATGTTCTGTTTATACTGCCACTTAATGAAAGTGAGATTTTTTTATCAATCACCAAAAATTATGATCCCCGCTTGACCTAAAAATCTAACCACTTATACAGTGTCGTTTATTTAAATGCGGGCCATCCCTGCGCAAAGAAAACTTGTTTTTTTTTGTATTGTGATAACAAAAAAATTTTATTTTACAAAAATATTATACACTTTTGTTAAAAACACAAGATAATTGGTCATTACTTCCCTCGTGAGATTTTTTCAGATCTTCACGTTTAAGGGTCCCTAGATGCCGGAAAACATGTTTTCTCAATTCCGTCTGTCTGTAGGTATGTCTGTCCGTCAGTCTGTCTGTTCGCGGCATAGCTAAAAAACGACTTATCCGATTTCTTCAAATTTCAGTCTAAAATTAAGGACCATGCATGCGAAAAATACGGGCTATTTATATATATATATATATATATATATATATATATATATATATATATATATATATATATATATATATATATATATATATATATATATATATATATATATAAATATATATATATATATATATATATATATATATATATATATATATATATATATATATGTATATAGGGGAAATTCGGATATGATGGCCCCCTTTTCGTAATCACCATATAATTCGAAAACCTTTTTACCTAAAATCCTTTTTTATAGACAAATAGTTTTGTATACACCTATTCTTTATACTACCAAAAGTATTTGGTAATATCAAAGTCGGTTATGGAAAATAGCTGTCATCAGAAAAAAAGAGGCAAAGGGACCATCATATCTGCATGTAGGCATATGTTGGTCCCCGTATGAAGTTTTGTTGGCCCACTACATTTTGCACATCCTTTAACTGTTTTTTTAAATAAATTCACAGTAAAAAACAAGAAAAAAATCTTTATTTGTCACATATGAACTAAAAAACACATCTGATATGAAACTTACCAATATTTTTCTATGCTATGAGGAACATTTTTCCCTGTTTCTGTGAAAAATCACTTTTAAGAACATATTTTTCTATAATACAAACTAAAACAATGCTAATAAATATATTTAAACAACGAAACTGTAACGAAACTGTATAAAAATAACTTAACCTTAAGCCTTTTTGAAAAAAAAATGAAAACTTTCATGGTTTGCATAAATTACATATATAGGTTTTAACCTTCCTGTTTACGTCGGCGCACTGTATGTGCCCATGATTTACAACTTTGACACCTTATCCAAAAATCAGTTTTTCGCGACTCAGAATAGAGCCCATTGCAGTAGATGCATGCTGCGTCGCTATCTTCGCTGTCATTGTTTTGTGAAAATGGATCCGCATTTTCCATCTCATCTATTGCTAGATTTCTTTTTGCTTTTTTTGCGGCTTTTCTTTCCTCAACCTCTCTCTTCTGTCTATGGATTTCTCTTGCTTCTTCTAGATTGGGTGTTGTATTAATAGCTCCATGAGTCGACTTGTTTATCCTTTTTCTTTTTTGCTGGTTAGTAACCATAGGAATAGGTGATAGCTCTTGTATCAATTTCGTCAAATCGGATTTTGGGTTCGATAGATCAGCCGTAGAAGTAGACGCTTGTTCTGCTCCATTTTCTTTAACAGTGCTCGTTTCTGGAGAGGGCTGATTGTGTTTGGTCGGATCGTCACTATCTGATGTTCCTATGGTTATATCAGTAGTTTTGGATGGTGCGAACATCCATTCTGGGAAAACATGGGGATCCAACGGATAGATGCCGGTTTTTCTAAACCCACTTGTTGCATTTCCAACTGTTGCGGCTTTGGCATAGGCTTGGCTAAATATTTCTCCTACTTGGAAGTGGCTAACCACGCGCTTTTCATTTTGAAACATCCATGTTCTTATTGCCTGGTTATAATACGTCGTTAGCGGACCGAAAAAACTCACATCTAGGGGCTGAACTCGATGGGTACAGTGAGGTGGGAAGCAGAAAAGTAAGATATGATTTTTCTTAGCATATTCGAGCACTTCAATATTTTTGTGACTGCAGTGGCCATCCAATAACAGCAAAACTTTGTTGTTTTCTGAAGGCTTAGAATGTACCTTAAAATGAGACAGCCACTTTAAAAATATTTCCGTAGTCATCCACCCATTTTCTTGAGCATATCCCACTGTACCCAATGGAGCTTTGTCTATTAGCTCTTGCTTCATATATTTTCTCGGGAAAATCATAGCCGGAGGAATGTAATTTCCAACAGCATTCATTGCACATACCGCTGTAAACCTTTGACCTTTCTCAGCACTTGTGGCAACCCCGACCTGCTTCCGCCCTTTTGTAGCAACAATACGTTCAGTTCTAGATTGTGCTGTTGTGAAACCAGACTCGTCCATATTATAGATAGACTCCGGAGGAAACTGGAATCTCTGTATAAGAGCTGACAAGGTATTAAAATATTTCTCGATCTGAACTTTGTTGAAAGCTGAGGCACGTGCAATGGATGTTGCCTCTGGTGTTCTTAAACTGAGTTGCGGATGTCTTTTCAAAAAATCCTTTAACCACTGCCAACCTGCCATCTTATTTTTTCTGCTAAATGTGTGCTTTAATTTTAAAGACTCAGCCAGTTGGAAAGCTAATCGTCTTATGTCAGATGAGGTTAGACCAAAAAGTCGATCGGACATTTCCAATAAATGACTGACGAGGCTCAGTTCCACTTCTTCAGAAAAAACTGACTGATGGCCCCCTAAAAAACCTTTTCGATTGCCTTTGGATATTTTATTTTTCTCTAACACTCGTCTTTTAAGGGTACTTCTAGGCACACTGTAAGTTTTCGCTGCAAGCTTGTATCCCATAGATTTGGACTTAATTGCGTCAATGGCCTCTTGCATATTGTCCTCTGACCACATTTGGCGCTCTTGGTTGGTACCAGGCATCATTCTGTTTGAAAACAAAATACTTTATTTAGTACGAATGAGGGCTTACTTGGTGCAGGCATGATGACCCCCTAGGGACCAACAAACCCAAATAGTACATAATGTTGAAAATATTCGAACCACTCTTAACTACAAGACTTGGCACCGCGCTTTTGCTGTGCGTTTATAGGTTATGTTTATGACTATACAGAAACCGCATTAAAATAATTAAAATAAATTAGCTTCAAGAAATATAAACAATATAACTTACCGTCTTTGAATATTCACAACTCAGCAAAATGGCAAATGGTAATTATTTTCGTAAATAACAATTGAAATCACAAAATATTTTAATAAGAAGGCCAGACAGCCATGCAGCAGCAGAAATACTATGCAAATCAATGTTGCCAGATCTGCAAATTAGTTATTTTTATAGGGGTCCATCAAATCGGGGGGGTCAACATATCCGAATTTCCCCTATATATATATATATATATATATATATATATATATATATATATATATATATATATATATATATATATATATATATATATAATATATATATATATATATACAGTGTGTATCAGCCAAATGGAATAAATTCGATAATAAATAAATGGGGGCGTGTTCGGAAAAACGCTTGGACCCGTCGATTGGTATTTTTAATTGCTCATTTTCTCCAATAAAAACTTTTTATACAGGGTGTGTCCTGTAACAGTGGTCAATGCCAACTTTCTTATTTCAAATGCAACACCCCGGATATTATTTAATTTTTGGATTCTTTAGGAGATTCTAAACATATTTTATGTTCAATGTCCTATACCTATCTTCAACTATTTCGGCAATATTAAGTGTTTTAAATTTATTTTTATTTTATTTATTTCGAATTTATTATTATTCATGAAAGTGGCTCTGGTTACTGAACTATTTATTTGATTACAAAAATTCGCTACAACACACTTAATACTTATTTACCATTTAGGTCTTCATATTAAGAATGTAAGCAAAAACCATTTTAGCGTTCCTTTTTATTGATATGGAACAAAAAGAGCCAGTTTTGTTTACTTTTATGTTTTGTTTACTTTTGTGCAAAATGCCTGGTCTTTCTCTTTGCAAGACAGTAGTTGTCAGTGTCAGTGTCATAGTCTTTTGAATTTCGTTAACTGCATAATACCTAATATCAGAAAAATGGTTCATTTAACAGAAATGCATAAAATAACAATTCTACAAATGATTGGTTATGGAGATAACACACGAACACAAGTGGAAGTTGCTCGCTTATTTCATGAAAAATTTCCAAATTTGCCGCATATATCCCAAGGGACAATTAGTAAAATAGAAAAGCAGTTTCGCGAGCTTGGACATGTGAGGCAGATAAAAAAAGCAGCTGCCAATTCAATAAATGATGATACTAAATTGGATATTAGGCTTGAGTTTGAGGAAAACCCACATATTTCTAGTCGACAAGCCGCCGCAATGTTCGATATTAGCATTCGTCGATTATTCGAACATTAAAAGAAAATAAAATGCATCCCTATAAAGTGATACCAACTCAGGAGCTCATGGAAGACGATTATGATAGGAGAACTTATTTTTGTGAACAAATGATGGCTATGTTAGATAACAATGTTATTCAATTAGAACATGTTTTGTTTTCGGATGAGTGCACCTTTACACTTCACGGTCATGTAAATCGTCAAAATTGCCGTTATTGGTCTAGGGAAAATCCTCACTGGATCAGCGAAGAACATACTCAATATCCTGAAAAGGTTAATGTTTGGGCAGGAATTGTTAGGGCTCATATCATAGGCCCCTTTTTCATTGACGGCAATTTGAATGGCGATAATTATTTAGCACTGCTCCAAAATAATGTCGTGCCAACTTTGACAAATTTGTATCCGGATCCAGCAAACCCACAAGTTCCAGCGAATATGATATGGTTTCAGCAAGATGGAGCACCGCCCTATTACCAAATTAATGTCCGGCAGTACCTCAACGGAATATTTCCAAATCGGTGGATAGGGAGACGAGGATCGATAGAATGGCCAGCGCGATCCCCTGATCTGACGCCATTAGACTTTTTCTTATGGGGACATATTAAAAATGTTGTATACAAAACTAAACCCCTCGACTTAGCTGACTTAAGAAGACGAATAACGCTTGCGATTAGATCGGTCACGCCTGAGATGCTAAATAACGTTAGAAGAAATTTCTATTTAAGATTAGGAATTTGCCAAGACGTTCGCGGCGAGCATATTCAACAGTTCCTAAATTAACTTTTTACTTTTGTTTATACATTATGAAGAAATAAATAATTTTATTTTTTTAATCTTAATTTTTGCAATAAATTTGAAAACACTTAATATTGCCGAAATAGTTGAAGATAGGTATAGGACATTGAACATAAAATATGTTTAGAATCTCCTAAAGAATCCAAAAATTAAATAATATCCGGGGTGTTGCATTTGAAATAAGAAAGTTGGCATTGACCACTGTTACAGGACACACCCTGTATAAAAAGTTTTTATTGGAGAAAATGAGCCACTAAAAATACCAATCGACGGGTCCAAGCGTTTTTCCGAACACGCCCCCATTTATTTATTATCGAATTTATTCCATTTGGCTGATACACACTGTATATATATATATATATATATATATATATATACCGTGTGTCCAAGATAAAGAGTGGATAACATTGGTAGATTGGAAACCATAAGAGCTACAGCTTGGGTTAAATTAGAGAAAAGGTGCTCAATTTAGTTTCCAAATCAATGCCGTTTACAAACCTAAAAAATTCCAAACCGTTCCGAAGAAATCCGACAAAAACCGAAGAGGTGCATTTTTGTTTTTATTTTTTTACAGCCCTATTTTTAAAGTTGGATCAAATTTGAAAACACATTCTTATAGCAGTTTTTTCTCGCCTACAAGATTCCACTGTCACAATTTTTGTCTGACGTTTCGTCTCCTGTCAACCATCATCAACTTTGTTTTTTCATACGGCCGCCATATTGGATTTTTTCATTTTTAAAATGACCATTTGAGTCCCATTTCAACGATGTGTCACTTCATCAACTTTATTTTTCCTACGGCCGCCATATTGATTTTTTTAATTTTTCAAATGCTGCCTTATTTACGAACTTTGTTTTTTCTTATGGGCGCCATATTGGATTTTTGCAATTTCAAATTTCTCGTTCAATTCTTATTTCAACGAAGGTTGATAGGTGTTAGGTACGCCTCGTAGGTACCCACCAATTTAAAAAACAAAACTAGAAACCTTTAAGTAGACAACACAAAACGATTTATTTCAAACTTAACTACTACTAACTACTTAACAGACAAAAAAGAATTTAAATTAACTATCTTACTTTACAGAAGGTGTTCAAATAAAAAACCATTGTTTTCTAAACACAAGTATGCGCGTCGGATAGTTGCATTTAATACATTTTGCAGGACATCTGGTGTTATGGTTTGAAATGCCTCCAAAACCAGTTGACGTTTATTTTAAAAAAAATCTAGTAGCCTTTTAAAAGCAAATTAATGACTTATGTCAAAATCAACAATGTAAAAATTTGTTGATTCTGACATTTTGTTTACAGAATACAGATTTTGCTTATCGAGTTTTTTAAATTATTGCATTTTTTATTGTTATTTATTAGTTTTTGTTTGCTTTAAAAAATGTTTACAAAGTTTTCTTTTGAAGAGAAGTACGACATGCTAAAATGCTACATTTTATGTCATAGCAACACTCAAAGGGCGAAAGATATGTACGAAAATGATTATCCAGAAAGAACTCAACCAAACAGACAGATATTTGGAAAGATTTTTAGAAATTTACATACGTATGGTTCTTTTGATAAAAATCTAGGCAACCGAAATAAGAACTCTAATGAGGAAACAGAAAATAATGTTTTGTTGGCAGCAGTCGAAAACCCGACAACGTCTGTTAGACAAATTGAGCGCCAAACTGGAATCCCAAAATCAACTGCGCATTTTGTTTTAAAGAAAAATAAATTCACACCTTATAAGTTTAGAATTTGTCAGGGACTGCGACCGGGTGATGATTTAAGAAGAAGAACCTTTTGTGAGTGGTATACCAGAAGATGTCAGGAAGAAGAAAACTTGCCGAACCGAATTTTGTGGTCGGATGAAAGCATAGTGACAAATAATGGTATCTTCAACAGAAGAAATACTCATTTTTGGGCCAAAGAAAATTCTCGACGGTTTAAGCAGTCGAAATTTCAGCACCGATTTGGTTTCAGCATGTGGGTCGGAATTTTGGGAATGCAAATTATCGGACCCTTCATTTACAATGGAACCCTAACTTCCCAGCGCTATCGCCATTTGCTACAGAACGACCTAGAGAATTGGTTTGACGAAAATCTTCCTCTAGCAGAACTAAATAATTTTTGGTTCCAGCAGGATGGAGCACCTGCGCATAATGCCAGGATTGTTCAAAACTATCTAGCAGAGAGGTTTCCCGAAAGATGGATAGAGACGCATTCAGTAGTATCGTGGCCCCCTAGATCGCCGGACTTGACACCGCTAGATTTTTATCTGTGGGGTTATTTAAAAAACTGGGTGTACGAGCGAAGTTTTGAAACGGAAGAGCAGCTACGTCAACTGGTTTTGGAGGCATTTCAAACCATAACACCTGATGTCCTGCAAAATGTATTAAATGCAACTATCCGACGCGCATACTTGTGTTTAGAAAACAATGGTTTTTTATTTGAACACCTTCTGTAAAGTAAGATAGTTAATTTAAATTCTTTTTTGTCTGTTAAGTAGTTAGTAGTAGTTAAGTTTGAAATAAATCGTTTTGTGTTGTCTACTTAAAGGTTTCTAGTTTTGTTTTTTAAATTGGTGGGTACCTACGAGGCGTACCTAACACCTATCAGTACTTCGTTGAAATAAGAATTGAACGAGAAATTTGAAATTGCAAAAATCCAATATGGCGCCCATAAGAAAAAACAAAGTTCGTAAATAAGGCAGCATTTGAAAAATTAAAAAAATCAATATGGCGGCCGTAGGAAAAATAAAGTTGATGAAGTGACACATCGTTGAAATGGGACTCAAATGGTCATTTTAAAAATGTAAAAATCCAATATGGCGGCCGTATGAAAAAACAAAGTTGATGATGGTTGACAGGAGATGAAACGTCAGACAAAAATTGTGACAGTGGCATCTTGTAGGCGAGAAAAAACTGCTATAAGAATGTGTTTTCAAATTTGATCCAACTTTAAAAATAGGGCTGTAAAAAAATAAAAACAAAAATGCACCTCTTCGGTTTTTGTCGGATTTCTTCGGAACGGTTTGGAATTTTTTAGGTTTGTAAACGGCATTGATTTGGAAACTAAATTGAGCAACTTTTCTCTAATTTAACCCAAGCTGTAGCTCTTATGGTTTCCAATCTAACAATGTTATCCACTCTTTATCTTGGACACACTGTATATATATATATATAAATATATATATATATATATATATATATATATATATATATATATATACATATATATATATATGTATATATATAAATATATATATATATATATATATATATATATATATATATATATATATATATATATATATATATATATATATATATATATATATATATATATATATATATATATATATATATATATATATATATATATTATATATATTTTCCTTTAGCCCTGACTTTCCGGTAAAGCGATTTTACCGATTTTTATATATCAAATTTTGTCTTATAATTAATAAAAAAATTTACTTATTTTAAACACGCTTTAAAATAGGAACAAGTATTCTATAATTATTTATTTATTGCCTACAAAATTACAAATGTACTAAAAAAAGTAAGCAAAAAAATGGTGTCAAATCTAATAAAAAATTTTTTAAATTAAAATTCACTGGCTAATCGGTATAAGGAATGTACAGAAACTTGTGCATGAGAAAAAAAACATAATTTACATCCGAAGAAGATTAAGAAATGTACACGAAAAAATCCAAAGGCAAAAGACTTAAGTTACAATGCAAAAATGGATATTTATAATGCAATTTATGATTTATACACGGCAAAGACTAATGTAATCCTTCAGAAACTTTTTAATATTATAGACTAAAAAATATTATCATCACTTAAAAAGTCCTCATCTTCTGAGTCGTCCTCAAATGGCGCGATGATCATTGGTGCTATTTCGACATCTAGAACTCGTTCTCGATTCCACCAATCCCGTATTAATTTCTCCGTATGTTCCACAGATTTCTTCCAGTACTCCGGCGTAATATAATTTAATGAATCTTGCCAAACAATTTGCACTTCATCTGATGTAAGACCATCGTTCACGTGTTTTTCGTAATATGATTTTGTCCCAGCCCATATTAATTCTAGTGCGTTAAACTGGCCAGTGGCGTAACTACAATTTTTTGTCCCCAACGCAAAATGCATAAGGAGGCCCCCTCTTTCAGCATGGGCGGATCTAGACAACTTTTTTGGGGAGGGTAATGTTGCTAAAAGGATAGCGCCGCAGGCGAAAAATGTCGGAGTGCTATGCGCAAAATGACATATTTTTATCAGTCTTGGGGGGGGGTAATTACCCCTTTTACCCCTCTATAGATCCGCTCTTGCCTTTCAGTTCAGTCATATATACTAAAGAAAAATAAAACAACGAGCTTTAATTTTTTTAATTTATTTTACATATAACTTAACAAATTATTTATTTTCATCAAAGAAGAACAAAACTTTAAAATATCAAAATAACTTTAAATTTAAACCAAGTAGGTATTAGTTATTGACGAAGTTGCAAATTGTAATAAAATCTCCCGTGTTTAAAAATAAAACAGAACTTAACTTAAATGTATTAAACCCTAAAATGATTTTTTTCTCGCTTTACACATTGCAAATTCATTAATTAAATCTTTAAGATCTAAATTTATTGGCAACTTCACTTTCGACGGAAATTAAAGATAAATATTTTAATCGATCTTGCCCTATTTGATTCCTTAAATAGTTTTTAATTAGTTTTAACTTACTAAAAGATCTTTCAGCTGACGCAGATGTAATTGGCACGGTAAAAAATAATAATAGGACAATGTAAACTTGTGCAAAGTCGCTTTCCAAATAATTATATTTAGTTAATAATAAATCGGAAAAATTTTTTACAGACATTTCTGGATTTAACTCTGCTTTCAACAATGTAAGCATGTTTATAAATTGTAAAGAGAAATTTGGCGATATGATTTGAGAATATTTTTGTTGAATATAGTCACAGCTCTTAAGGATTTCAGACTCTGTTGAATTTATGAGGTCTTTAGGCTGTAAAAACGAAAAGATATCACTTATTTTATTGAACCCTGTAAATCTAGTTGTTAACTGAGACTGTATAATGTCAATAGTTGATAAAAAAAACATTAACTTTAAAAAGCTGTTCCCTGGAGTCAAAATGATGATCTAAAGCTAATTCGTCAAATGCTTTTTTTTAATAGCTTGTCGCTTACTTTTAAAATTAGTTGGAATGTCCCATTTCAGGGCAGTAGTTCGTGCTTCTTTTAGTACCTCATCGTAGCATTGACGGTAGTTTTCCACATTACTTTTTGCCCTTAGTAAAACAGAACTAGCTTTGTCTAAAGTAATTGTTTCTTTTTGTAAAGCCTTTGAAGCAAAATTTACTTCTGATAATACATAATGTAACATAATAGATAAGAACACAATCTCAAAATCAAGCATATTTTTCTTTATACGCCCAGCTTCCATTCTTTCATCCGCAATTTTACTTGAAAGCTCAATTTTTGTAAGGGATTTAATAATATCGGTAAATCGAAGCTTAAAAGCAGTGATTGAAATAAGTCTACTAGACCACCTTGTTGGGTTTAATTTTTTTAAAGTAACCTCGGATTCGCCTGTAAAACTTGACAAAAGATCCCACCTTTTAATACTATTGCCGAAAAATGTATAAACGTCCTGTAAAATTGTAAAATAATTACTTACTTCCCTACACGCTTTTACAGCATCGTTGATAATAAGATTTAGGTTGTGGCTAGCACAATGTACAAATCCAGCGTTAGGCTGCAAATCTTTAATTTTTTTTTGTACCCCATTATAAGTGCCACTCATTACATTAGCGCCATCATAACTCTGGCCGTAACATTTTCTTATATCTATGTTATGCTGCTCGAGGAAGCTCAAAACATCTGTCACTAAACCATTGGCTGTTTGATCTTTTACTTGATAAAATCCCAAAAAAGATTCCTTAATATCGATTTTTTGAGCTTCTGACTTATCATTTCTTATAATATATGCATACCTTATAACTATGCTCAATTGGTCACATTTAGAAATATCCTGGGTAGTATCAAGGATTAGTGAGAAAAATGGTGCCGAATTGATTTCAGATATAACGTGGTTTTCAAGTTTTTGTCCTAAACAAAGAATGAGTTCATTTTGTATTTTGGGACTAAGGTATTTTGTAGCACCTAAAATAAAAACTAATAAATAAAGATATTAAAATTCTTAAAAAAAAACAATACCTTTTGGCATATTTATGACTTTCTTCATGACATCATCGTATTTGGCTAAAAGGTGGACTGTAGATAAAAAGTTTCCGCTGAAAGAGTTATTCTGAATTTCTTCACAGTGTCCTCTAAAAGCAAGTGAACTCTTAGCTAGCATGAGTGTAATATCAAATAAACGTTGCAAAACCATCCGCCAAAAAGAAGCCTGTTCTCTAATCTCGTTTTCATTGGTCTCGTCTATGGTCTTGTTTTTCTTCCAGGCATCATAAACGGCACATGCTTGGACGTGGTGTTTTGAACTGCTGTGGACTTTTATTTTGTATGAAATTCCTTTCCAGTCTCGCACACCGGTTCGCCATTGGTTGTTTTGCAACGAAAATAACCAACAAGGTTCACAATAGGCAGCATCTAAAATCTTTGAATAATGAAGCCAAAATCGTGGAACTGGACCATATGAAGTTTGGGAATAATACAGGTTTGACGAAAATCTCCTGTACTGCTGCTGTGGATCCTTGTGAAAAGGCCCCATAAACTTTATTAAACTTAAAGAGTGTTTTTCTATTATTAGTCTTTTTTGTTCATCTGTTAATAGTTTATTAACAAATTGGCCTAAATCACTTTCGATTATTGTGTCGTTAGTTGATGATATCACGGCGTCTGACGGTATTTTATGTTTTTCCAAGTTTTTATTTTCAGCGTCGACAAAGGTCAGTTCGTCCGGTTCGTCTATGCTGATATCTATGGTTTTAGCCACCTGAAGTTGTGGTATATCTATCAATTCTGTGTGGTCTTTGCCTTGAGAAATAGAATTATTATTGTCTACGCATTTTGACGTAGATGGTTGCAAATTTGGCTCAGACTGCGATTTCGTCAAAAAAAACGTATCTAATTTTCGTAATTTTTCCCGTTTTTCCTCTAATTCTCTTTTTAGTTTTCTTTTAGTTGCGCCGCTTTGATATTTTCTCATCTCATTTTTAAAATGTAAATGCTGCGGGAAGCGGAAAGCCAAGTCAAAACATTCAAAACAAAAGCCGCCGCTCTCTCCGCTAATCAAATCGGGACTACGTTAATTGCCGCGATGTATATTGCCGGTCGCGCGTCGGTGATCGGCATCACTTCGGGCGAATGACGACTGCTATCGCGACGTTGACGTTGCCAAACTTTTTATTAGGTATTAAATTATGCAGAACATTAGAACATAATAAAAAATAATTTATACTTCACAGTTTCACAGAAAAGTGTCCTTAGGTTTAGTTGAAAATAACCCTACAATATATAAATATATTGTATTGAAATATTTTAATTTTAATATTATTATATTTTGTTTTCTTTTAAGAATGAGTTGACGAGCCGACGAGTGGGCCCCCCAAGCCAGGGGTGATAAACCGTTTCACATCCCACATCCCTTTTTTCTCTTGACACTTTTTACAGACTCGTCCTGCCAAGATTTCGAACCACATCAATTAGAAAATATCCAAGTCTCGTCTAAAAATACCACTTTTCTAAATTTTGAATTACCATTTCCGTGTATTTCTTTAAAAATTGGATACGCTGACTTGCTATATGTGGCAACTCGCATAGAAATCTTCGATTACAGTCCTTTTTATATCGAAAACCCAACATTTTCATTAATGTTGACAAAGATTTTAGTCTAATTTCCAATATGCCTCGATTTTTTAAAGCTTCTTTTAAAACTTGAAAGGTTATATTAGTTTTTGATGTGTATAAATCGTAAATTGCATTACGAACATCCATTTTTACATTGTCACTTAAGTCTTTGTCTTTTTTCGTGTACATTTGTTAATCTTGGGTAGTAAATTATGCTTTTTTTCGTGCACAATTTTCTGCACAGTCCTTATCCCAGAGCTTTTGCTACTGTCTCCTGGATATTGGCCGGTGAATTTTCATTTTCGTAATATTTTATTAGATTTAATATCATTTTTTTCGCTTGGGGATGCAAAAAACCAGAAAATTGTTTTCTGTTACTCATTTTGTCACTGACTTGTCAATCTGATTTTGAAGTGACATCGCTCAAAGATTTTTGCAACTGCTGGTATTTATATGTTTATCCTCTTTTTTCATATGAAAATATCATAGGTCTATCTAATTCATCTTCCAGATTTTATGCGGAGGATATGATTACACGTAATAAAAGAAAAACAAACTTAAAAAGTTTGTCGTTGATAAATCGTATGACCCGCACGAAAACACTGCTTTTGACTATACTGAATAATCAATATTAGAGATACACACAACTTTCTAAAATATTCTTTGCATACTTAAGATATAACACCGTTTGTAGTTAGTTAGTGTAAACAGTAAACATTTATAATAAATAATATTTTATTAATATCGTTAAATTTTAGTGTATCCGTCCTTCTTGGTACTTGGCAGTTGATACTCAACTATTCATTTTGTCACCTCTACTAATATATTGCCTGAAGTATAGGAAAAAAACATCAATTTTTGTGTGCGTCTTATTAGTTTGTGTCGTGTCAATAGTAAATGGAGTACTGACACATATCTGGGATTTAATGGCAGTTATACCGTAAGTAACTTATTTTAGAATGGCTTGCTTAGATCTTAGGGAGCTGTTCTGCCGGCTGCCTAATCACCGGGGAACGAATTTCAACTTTATTTTTGTGTCTTGAATAAAACCTATATATAAAAATATTTTTCTGATTGATGTTATGATTTGTTCTTTGTAACTCTGAAAATGATACTAATTAGTTGTTAATGTTTTAATATATTGTCCAAAAAAAGCTGTAAAAACTTCTTTCAATTGAAGTACATTGTATGCGTGAACTAAGAAAAATCTACAGTTGAGACACTCATTTTGCGTTTCTTAGCCTGCCTTTTGAAAGCAAACAAACAAACAAACAAACAAAAGTATGCTTTATTGCCGCAGAAAAATTTTACAATTTTATGGACAAAGCAAAATATACCTAAAATAAGACATATCAAAACATTAATCGAAAAGAATTTCGATAGGTCAATGCTTTTTAAAAATGTAAATTATCAATTTACCAAATCGTAAAACACACGTTAGAATATAACATAACATTGCCGCAAAACAGTTAATGAATCCTAATAACCTTATAAAAGTAAACAAACACACATGTACCAGGTGAATAATTTCGATGACATTGAAACCAAAATTGCAACTATGCGACCTTAAACTCTATGTTATTATGGTTATACAAATAATTGTGATGTTAAACAGAAGATATAATGAACTAGTGTAGAATGTAGTATACAAAAAAGAATTAAATTTTGTTTTTAATCCAACACCTAACAAAAATAATTAAGTTTTAAGTGAATGTTCGACAGTTCTTTTCTCTATATGATGATTTTCAAAATTCTATGCTACGAGTTAGGACATGACTCACAAAAGATTTAAGTAAACAAGCGAATTTAGTGACAATTTAAAGAGACTTACTCGCTGTAAAAATCATTAACGCTGTAAAATGGTCTCTCAATGAGGTATGCTTTGGTGTTTTTTCGAAATTGTGCAAGCATAGGGATAGATTTTAAATGTACTGGCAGATTGTTGTAAAGTTTTATGGCGTTGTAAATAATTGATTTTTTTATTAATTCTGAGGAAGGAATGGGAAGATATATATCATGCCTAGAGTTTCTGGTAGGGTATACATGTTGTGGCCTTTCTGGGAGGGTGTTTATATGTTTTCTCAGCAAACATACCGTTTCCAAAATAAATAATGCAGGAATATTTCATGTTTTTTAAAATAGCATTGGCAGTGAGCTCTATTATTTAGACCAAACAAATAACGAATGGCTCTCTTTTGAAGCATAAAAATACTACGAAATTGCTCGGTGGTACAGCAGCCCCAAAAGGGAAGGCCATAGCGGAGGTGGGATTCAAATAAAGAGAAATAAGTAAGTTTGGCAGAAGGAACGTCTAGTTCTTTTGAAACTGATCGAATGGCGAAGCAGGCGCAGGCGGTAGAAAGTTTTTTAGTTAAGGTGTCAATATGATTAGACCATTTTAGGTTGTTATTTATATTTAAACCCAGGAATTTAACCGACTCTACGTATTCAATATTGCTGTTATGTACCTGAAGTGGTTGTAAAGTTCTGTTATAAGATAACGCCACCGTTTTATCGACATTAAAACAAAGCATATTGGAATCGGACCGAGCCTTAATTATAACCAAGTCTTTGGAGATACTAGAGTGTAAAGACGTTGTATCAAAATCACTCCAAGTTATGCTTGTGTCGTCAGCAAAAAGGGAAATTCTTCCATTAATTTTAAGGTTCGTGATATCATTAATATATAACAAAAAAGAATAGGTCCCAAGACTGAACCTTGAGGGACTCCACTTGTAATCAACTTACAATCAGAATCGGAACCATTAGCCCTTACAAGTTGTTGCCTATTCCCAAGATAAGATTTGAACCAATTTAAAGAAGTACCACGAATTCCATAAAAAATTAGTTGGTTTATCAGAATTTCATGACTAACACAATCAAAGGCTTTCGCATAGTCACAAAAAACTGAGGCAGTTGGGTGGTTGTTATTGAGAGATAAGTAGACGCCTCTAAGCAACGTGAACATGGCGTCGCTGGTGCACTTGTTGGGTAGAAATCCGAACTGCTCCGGGGATATTATCTGATGTTTCAGGAGAAATGGCATAAAACGATTCTTCAGTAGCCTTTCGATGATTTTTGATAGCACTGGTAGTAGTGCAATTGGGCGATAATTGCAAGAGTTAGTTTTTTCGCCGCCTTTATGAAGTGGAATAATTATAGCTGTTTTAAGGCAATCAGGGAATACACCTTTTATAAAGGACTCATTTATTAATGTTGTAAGGGCCTCTATGACTAGGAGTGGCAAGTTCAGGAATATTCTAATTGATAGGCCATCAGTGCTACACGAAGATTTACTTTTGATATTATTTATTACCTTCAATAGTTCAGTGTTGCTAATGGGACTTAAGAAAAAGCTATCAGCTAAATTTTTTGAAGGAGGGAGAAACGAAAGAGGGTCCAAACTTGGCGAGATACTAGAGGTAACATTTTTGCTTACATTAATAAAATAATCATTTAGATCATTAGCCCCTGGCAAGATCTGAGTCACAGAGTTTGATTTGTTTCTGAGGTTATTGATGATGGACCAGGTTTCTTTTGAAACGTTATTTGAGTTTGTTAGACGTTTTCGGTAGTGTAATTTTTTTGCTGACTTAATAAGAGTAGTGTAGATCCTCCTATAGTTAGAGATATAGTCCAGAATAAGAAAGGAATCCGGGAAATGAATAATTTTCAACGATATATTACACCCGAGGTTGTGGTAACACAAAAGAAGCTGGGCATTGAACTTTTTAGTTGGACTTATTTATTTATTTGTTATAAAATTAACAATGTGGATCATAAAATGGCACCTGTTTCGTCACAAGTACATATAGTAGTATAAAACTAAAAATAAGAAGAACTGTAAATTATGAAACTAAACAGTAGACATAAGATACAATGTTAATGTTAAAATTTAGGACAAATAAAAGATAACAGATTACAGATAACAATACAGCAAGTTACAGCTCAAGCGAGAAGAATTCATTTATGTCATAAATAGAATCTCCCAACAGCAATGCAACAACTGCCGTCTTAAACAGCTTAGGGCGTTGAATTCTTCTTATATTAAGTGGAAGATGATTTTAAACTTTTATAGGCAAGATATAAGAACTATAGTCATACTCAATCTGTGAGCGGGCAATCTTAGACTGACAGTAGTGTCCCTAAGATCATAGGTGTTAGGCATATCCCTGGTTGAGGTAAATTCAGTGATATGTTTCTGTACGTATAACGAACATGGAATTATGTAAATTGAGGTCATGGAATGCCCCTGACACCATAGTTTAAAAGTTTAGCTAATGAGATTTTATGATCAATAAGATCGAAAACTCGGGTATAATCAAAAAACAATCCCAAAGTAGGGTATTTAGTGTCGAGTTGATGGACAATGTTGAACAACCTCCTCTGAAACTATACTGATTAATTGGTAGAATTTTCTTGAGTTCTAGAAAATTTAAAAGGCTACAGTAAAAGGCCTTTTCATAAATCTTAGACAATGCAGGTAAGAGAGAGATCGCCCGGTGGTTATCAGTACTTCCCTTCTTATGAATTGGACATATTATGGATGTTTTTAAACTGTTCGGAAATATTCCTTCAGAAAATGACTCATTTATCAAAAATGCCAGTATAGGAGCAATATACTTTGATACTTGTCCTAGTAGGGAGCAATCCACACCACTTAGAGACTCATAGACCTCTATATCTGTTACTGCATCAAGAGACATAGACTGGTGTTGTACAAAAGGTCTAAATCTACAATCACTATTATTATTAAATGAATGGTTAGCTGAATCAGCAAAAAACTTATTGAATTCTACAGCAGCCGAAGTCAAATCAGGAATTACATTACCTTCTGCATCCTTGAAGGTCTTAGGGTACTTTTTATCAGTGTCAGTTTAATTTTTTATTATTAACCAAGAAATCTTTGACTTATTGTGTGAATTGTTATACAGTTCAGAGTAAATTCTTTTTTTTTGAATCATTAATAAGTTGTCTACGTTCCTCTAGCCTAACTTTATATATCTGTTGAATGTTTTCATCATCAGACTGTTGACAGATCCTATGCATAAGTCTTAAATTCTCGCCCTGGTCAACGTTTTCATTTGTAAGCCAATTACACAACCTTGGCTTATTATTATTTATTTTGACAAGCTCAAGTAGAAATGCAATTTCAACCAACTTTACAAAAGTCTACAGAAATAACTGAAACTTAAGGACAACTCTAGTTCAACAATCTCTTTCAATATTTCACATTTGACGAAGGTGGTCTGTATAAACAAACAACACATAAGACACGTGTTTCTAGTACAATTTTTATATTTACATATTTAAAATTATTTTTAACACAATTCACTTTAAGACCAAAATTGACAAACTCGATATCACCACGGCAGTAGACAGCAACTCCGCCACCACGATTCTGTTCTCTGCAAAATGATGTTGCAAGAGTGTATCTTGCTATCTCATCTGACGAGCACCAAACTTTAGTTAGTGCTAAGATTTCAGGATAAGTTCTACCTTTTAACAAGCATGACTATTTTCTGTCCTTGGCCCTCAAGCTTCTAATGTTAAAGTTAACAAACTGTAGGATACAATGACCCTTAGACCCATTTAGTTGTTGTTGGAATGAGGACTCCCCACGTGATCCTGTGATGGAGTCCTCCTCAGGGGAAAAAACTTTGAAACTAATGCACCTTTTCGCCAGATTTCACGTCGCCAGGCCTTTTTAAAGTTATCTTGATGAATTGTAACTTTCATTCAAGGATACGGTTCAGGATGCTTGGAGGTGTGTACCATACAGTCTACAGGAAATTCATTCAGCAACAAAGTCTTCAGTTTTACTACCCGGTTGTAGACGCGTGACATGCAAGGCTACATGTCTGGGCACTCCTTTGAAACCATTATCAGAGGAGTCCTTGTCCCCACAACAAATCGACGTGTCCTAGTTCTAGCTGTTTTCCAATCACCCCCATTTTCAAGACTGTGTTTTTGGGAGGCATAATTATTCAAGTTTTGGATCTCCGCAAACTCTAGCGCCGTTTCGGCCTCCGAAATTGCGTCTCTAACGTGTGCTGGATTGAAATACTTTTGTTTATTATGATTTCTCACCCCTCTGTCATTTTGGTTAAATGTCATTATTTCAGATCTGTCAGTGTTGCCAACAGAAGAGATAGACGCCGCGCCGCCCGATCCGCAGAACAGTAGGATTTCGCTCAGTGTTGCCGTCCGAAGAAACAGCTGTATCTTGACCATGTGAAATAGCGGCCCGATTCCGATTCACGGTAATTTTTGGGCGAGTGCCGGCAGATCCAGTTGGTGCTGCTTTGGTTGCATATATAATCTCGGACGAAAAGCGAATACGATTCGAGGAATCTTTTGAACTTACGTCTGAGCTTTGTCGACTATCACGTTCGAATTCGATCAGCTCTGGCTGTTTATGTTTTTGACTTAAATTAGAATTATCTAGGGATGCCGGAAAATGACAGTTTTTTAATAATTTTTCTTGTAGAAAGTTGTTTTAAAGAAATATTTACATCCAAAACGAAACTCATTAATACTTAACAATAATCACTTTTAAACATGTATTAAAGTTTTGGTTTTGCCTTTATTATACTGAATTTTTAATTATTCTACCGACTGCTGATACTAACGGTAGTGCGTATTTTCCCCTAAACTACATCGGCCCAAACAGTTAGTGGACCGAAACTTCACTGGCCCTAACAGTCGAAATCCCGACAGATTGGAATGTGTGGAATGCGGCGCTAGCCCGACACTTTAAATAGCGAATTGGCGAGCTACGCTACTGGCTAAAAATTCTTTAAATGGGCCTCCTGTGTTGTCAAGTTTTATTGATAAAAATAAATATATTGTTTGTTTATTCATTTTTAATCAAAACTACACCATGAAAAAATGATGTTAGCGTATTTCCCTGTATTCTAACTTTGAAGTGAAAATATTTTTATTGTTTTTTTTGTTTATTATAAAGCATTTGTTTATCACAAGATAATTTCTATTTAATGGAATAATGAAGATTGAATATTGAACAAAAAAATGTTGGAAAGCCCAGGAAGAGGTTATTGCTTGTTTGCATGGAGATGATTTTAAACCTTCTACTTTTAAACTGGGTATGTTTATTTTAGAATAGTGTGAATATGGTATAAAGTTGCAACCATTTCAGTTTTTACACTCAGATAGTCTTATTTGTTGATGTTGATGTTGTTCCCTACCTAAAGATAAAACAAAAGACCATATAAAAATCCACAAAAGCCTTTAAGCTTATCTTTCAACTAATTTGTTTTGTGAGCTTTTTGAGACACATAATTTCTACTTTTTTTTAAGTTTTTTTGGTGTTTCATTTTTTATCCTGATCCTAAGCAAATACCTATCTAAAAATCAGTTTTTATCAGTCACGTATTGATTAGGGTTTTATAAGATTGTTAATGATTTTCCCTAAGCTTGTTATTCATGCAGGTACTTTATTAATTATAATTTGTTTTAGGACCAATGCAAGTCTTGATGTTTGATATAGGTATCGTAGACAAGGCTTAGGAAGTTAGTTCTGCTCATATGTATGTGCATTGCAGATATTAGTGACGTGTATATTATAGTCATACTTGAGTACTCTTTGTTGCCCTGTTTGCATAGGAAGAAAGAAAAGACTTTAGTTACGGGTATTGATCTGAGTGTCATATAGCCCCAGTTATAGCCCATTCCATCAATGTAATAATTGGGCCTCTTTGTTATATGGAAGCTTCAAATTCTGCACCTTTAAATTTACTAAATATGATGTCACATAAAGTGGATAAATTTACTAAATATGCTTGTCACATAAAGTTGCTCATTTATAATTACTGTTGCTGAGAAAGTGTGTAGTTTGAGAAATAAAAAAGATGCACCATATGATAAATGTAGTGTCAACTTTATTTTTAATTCCATGTTGAATAAATTTTTTAAAGTGTATTACATATTTTGTATATTAATTAAAGATATATAGCTAAAGTGGATTAGAAATTTAAATAATTTTTCCCCTTATTTTAAAAATATTAACAGTTGGTATACACAATTCAGTAATAAGTTAATTTAGTAAGTATGCCAGATATCGCACATCACATCTTCAATTTCTTTTTAAATCTACGTATGGTTTAGGAAAAAGTTAGGTGCATGATATAATTTTAAATGACAAAAGTCTTTCGAAGATACCCTCAATTAATTTCATGCTTTCAGATTCTTAAGTTTATTAACTGGTATAAAGTAGTTTAGATCTTGTAAATTATTTTATCAATTAACTTTTAAAATATAAACTTTTATAGCCTAATCTTATAGAATTTCCAAAAAATATTACATCTTATTGTTGACTTTACCATATGTTCGGAACTGGCCGCCAAACTTATAAGAATGCGTATTGTTAAAAAAAATTGTGGTATATCTTTTAGAATCTTTATTCAAGTAAATGTTAAGTTTTCTAAATAAATAGTTCCAAACCTTAAGGTTGAGACAGTGTTTCAAGAGGGATAGACATTGACTAAAAGCATTATCCCTTATAATACCTGTAGTGCTTTGTTTAATGTTGGATTAAGTAAAATAATTTGTAATTGAGAAAAATCTAGTTTAAACAATATCTTATCAAATTTAAGTACAGTAAAAAGCTTTCAATAAATAACATCAGAGTCAACAACAGAAGATTTTTTAGTTCGAAAGTTCATTTAGAGAAATGATTTATATAATTTCCCATAAGAAAATATATTGAGAAAGAACTTGGTAAATTTCAATAAAAACTTTTAAGTAACAAATGTCCACTTAGACTCTGTGACATCAAGAGAATACATTTTTCGTTTTTCACTCCAATGTTATACTTCCTTCCTCAGCAAAGCTTAACTCTCAAACGTTAGCTAAACATTTTGATGGTAAGGTCTGTTTGAGATGGAAAACTGTTACTTAAAAACAATTGTTTTGCTTTTTCAATTTCTCCAAATGCAACAGACCATAATTATTAATTATACAAAAACAGATGTTTTAGTGATCCATATTTCTTTAATTTTTTTTGCATTTCGTAATGAAGCTACATATAATTTAGTGAGTGTTTTACCCTTACAATAAAAAAATACTGATATTTAATCTCCTATGATCATTTTTGAAGCTTAGATTGCATTGGTTTTGATTAAAATGCTACAACTCACATCACTTTTTTACAATATGAATAATTTAAGTCTGACTACAAATTTCATAAGAAATGAATTACTGCTACCCCTCTTTTTGACTAAATATGGTGGTGGTTTTTGAAGCTAGATTTAAGGTGTGAACGAACTATTTTTAATGAATTGAAGAAGTAATCAAAATAACTGGCTTCTTAAAGCTAAAGAAGCAAGCTTTCAAATTCTGAAAAGATTAACAAGATACATTGTCTTGTTTTTAAAATACAGATACCTGTATTTTTCCTATGATAACTTTAATTAAGTTTATGTAGAGACTATGATTTTTTTCTGAGTCCAGTCTGGAGTAAGCCTAACCCTGGATGTAATAATAATAGCTATATTTTAAAAAATGATATATTTTAAATCATTTTGTGTATTTAGTCACAAATATTTGTATAAGTTATACATCTGTGTAAGTTTCTAATTTTTGTGAGGCATTTGACACAATCCCTCAGGCTATGCTACTGGACATTGTGCATAGCTATATGATGTGGAGGATCTGTGTTAAATGTTTTTAAAATGTATCTGATTATGTTAAAGTAGGAGGAGCTTTGAGTCAGCCTATGCTGATGACTTTATTTTGATTTTCCCCAGTAATACACAGGAAGAAGTGTAGGATTTATTAATTAAGGACATGAATAAGGTTAAATGGTTTTTGGATCATTTTAAACTGACTCTTAATGTAAAGAAAACTAATTTATTCAATTACATCAATTAATCATCCAAATTTTAATTAAATTAGCATAGATTATTTGAGTGTACTATTACAGCTAGGAAATAAAGCAATAAAAAGTTTTAAGAAGTCTATTCATAAATAAGTCAAGACACATTGTAATGGCATAAATAAAAACCTACTTCACAAAATGGTGAATAAGTCCTTATATAGCTTGTTTTCAGAATAAATCTAAACCTAAGATTATATTAAACATAAATTTTATTTAAAACACATTACAGTAAATGTTATCTTCTTATGATGTAATCGGTTTTCTCAACTCACAAAGGGGTTGTTTTCACATGCCTCGCCCCTGGCAATAACTGAATCGGTATAGTTGGTAAGAAGGCCAGATTTTAACCAATGACACAGTCCAAGATATCATTTTCTTACTTTCTAGAGCTTCCATCTTGTTGGTGATCTTATTACATAATGGTCATCCTTGGGCATACTAAAAATAAAGAAAATCTCTAATTACTTTCAAAAACATTAACACACTTATTAAAAAAAAATGAATCAAATAGATATGGCACTACTTAGAAAAATAATCACTGGTGAACTTATGCTATTTGAATTTTAAAAAGAAAACGAAAAAAAAACTACATATATTTAAATAATGATCCCATATAATTTCAAAAAAATGATCAAACTAAATGCTTATTTGTGGAAGTATGTTATAAATATATCAGAAGTTGTGCCATCTATGCATTTTTATATTCCGATAAAACTTTAAATTCTATGAATGTCAGTTTTTAAATATTTACAATTGGACAAAAAATGGTGGATCTACAGGCATTTCCTTTATTTTGTTTAGCTGGCCGTGTCACAAACATTAATGCAATTTTTAACAGACTTCAAAAAAGGAGGTTATCAATTTCACCCTATGCATTTTTTTATGTATGTACAACGATTACTCTGCGATGGTTTCAACAATTTGGATGAACTTTTCAGAGAATATTCCGGATATTGCTCAAGTGGTCCCACAGCTAGCATATTGTAAAAAAGTATGACGTTCACCATTTTATCAGGAATTTACATAGATATTCTATGGTTATTTATTAAATATGAATTTTAAAATAAAACTCATATAAATAGAACTAAAAAGGATGAAATAAAAGATGTATAAAAATTAAACTGACTTCAAAAAATGCACCTAAAATTGGAAAATAATATTATATTCCATCTGGAAAATTTTTAGTCACCAAGCGAATAGAGATAGTAAAACAAAACACTCGTTACATTAATATATTTTGGTAATTAAGAATAAGTTTGGCTTTGACTTCACAGACACAGGGTATGGGATTCGCTTCTGGCGAGTTACTTCACAATATCTACTTCAAAAAAAACACTAAAAAGTAAAAAATTATATTTTATTCCACATTGAAAATTTGACTTTATGAAGTCATCTTCAAACTAATTCTTAATAACTTAATCATAAACAGACATTTATATAATGAGTACCTACATATATGGGAATAAAATATTACTGTTTACTTTTTGTTGTTTATTATATTGATTTAGTAATTTTTATTTCATCCTTGTTAGTTTTCTTTATACAAAGTTTCAAGTTATAAAGCCTAAACTTAGGTTAAAATTTTAGACGCCTTGAGTCCATTGCATATGAAATTTTACCAGAATCACCATATTAACATCAACACTTTTTTCCTGGCAATATAGTGAACGTGGTATAGATTGTCTTTCGCGCTCGTGTATACATGTAGAACATGTTAAATATGGCATCATTCCGCTATATTTAATATGTTTGCTATGGGACCACTCCAGTAACATCCTGAATATTCCCTATTTCATCCAAACTGGTCATACAAGACAATCACATACCATTGCTCTTTCCATTCATTTAACATCTTAATTCAGCTCAATATTTTTAATTATATAAGCAAATTTAATTCAATATCTAAATCAGATTTGTCAATAAGACAGAATTCTTAGACAATAAAAGCATTTAAGTTACATTAAAATTTCAATTATATTTGTGCCATAAATAAATTCTTATTCATCTCTCATAGAAAACCTTGTAGAGTGTAGAGGAAAATTTAAATGATTTTAGTTATCATAACACTTCCTTTTTGTTTGTGTATTTTTGTCTGTTTTTATAAAAAACAATGTTTGTTTTTTTTTTCAAATAAATAAATATATATTAACAGAAAATAGTCATTAACATTTTTAGACTTAACAAATTACAAAATCAAAGTGCAACCTATCAAAATATAAAGCAAGTAAATATATATTATAAATATATATATATATATATATATATATATATATATATATATATATATATATATATATATATATATATATATATATATATATATATATATATATATATATATATATATACATATATATATATATACATATATATATATATATATATATATATATATATATATATATATATATCAAAGACATCTTAAAATAAAGCCTAATAGTTTTATTGTCCTATTCGTGATATTATCTATGTATTTGGCAAAAGTAAATTTGGAATTCAATAGCATTCCCAAGTCTTCAAAAGTATCAACTCTTTTCAAGATTCTTTCGTTTAGTGTATAAATAATGTATTTTTTAAACAATGGAAACTTATTTTCTAGAAATAGAGATATCTCCAATAATATCAACACAGGGGTAGGAACGATTTGGTTATGACACTTCACCAAATTTCTTTATTTAATAAGGGTTCTCTAGTCGGATGTATAAAATTATATATATTACCATTAAAAATAAAATGTATTCAAAGCATAAAAGTAAAAAATTCTTATTGAAAGAGAATTCTGTTCTCCAGATGATTATTTTAACTTTTATATACAGATTACGTCCTGCTTACGTGTAGAGCCTAGTATGAAAGAACTGTTCATTTAAATCATTGAAAAAATAGAGAACATCAAAATACCTTAGTGGTTCCGAGGGATTTTCCAACATTGAAGACACAAGTGTTACATTTTGTAAACATTAACAAAATAGGTTGCCTTTTTTGAAAATACAGACCCCAAATAAATTTTGTCCCAGGCCAAAACTAGGGTAAGCATGGCTCTGTATGAGAGTAATAGATATCTTTTTAAAAATGATAAGTATATGGATCTCTTCATGTGAAATAAATCTTCAAAGCACTTTATTTTGCTACTTATTTAACAAATTTTTCTAAAAGTTATCTTTAAATAGAAAATATTTTGAAAAAAAAAATGCCTCATTATTATTAAAATATATAACTATTTTGACATGTGAATTACCTCAGCAGTTCTATATTTATTCTCAGATGGACTAGGGAAGCATTCCTCACTGCTTTGTCTGTCTACTCATAATTTTATATGCAAAGCTGATTTTCATTTTTTTATTGTTGCCTGAGATACATACCCCGATTTGCCAAGATGGAGCCCACTGTGGTTAATACATCCATGAATTTACTTGGTTTTCCTAAAAATGCAAACACAACTATATATCATAATCATGTTATCAACCAAATACAAATGTTTTTGTCGAGTTTTTTCTTTTAACTAACATTTAGTGTGCACTATACATTAAAAAACCGATATATTGAAGAAAATCCGAAGAGGAACATTAAAGAAAATAGATGTATACACAAAAAAAGAATCTAGATGGCTTACCAATATGAAATATGTATGTTACAATATACTTTCTGATGTCCTAATTTGATAGCCCATTTAAATTGCTGAATCTAACTTTCTAGTAATCTCGTTCTTGAAATTGCATTTAAATGGGCGAAAAACTGAGAATTCAGGACTTATCGGGAACACAGTAAAAGCTTGCATATTATTTCTGCACGTTTCACAACCAACTAACAATTTACAGGCATTTTTCGTCATGTTAGTAAAACTTATTTTATTGTATCTTAACACCGATACGGTAGCAGTAGAATTAATACGTAGCTATTTGCTATTTTTATAAACTAGGTAATTCTTTGAGAACGATTTAAAATTTATTATTCAGGAATATTAATAACATGTTATCAAACATAAATAAAAAAACACAATTGACAATATTACTAATATTGTCGGAAATATGTACTTCTTTAGAACAATAATGCACTTTGGCAACAGTGACAGAAGTTTCTTACATCATTGGCGTGCATGTTTATGTATTTCGACGTTTAAGGCCAACGACGAATTCCATGCATTCCAATGTGTCGGGATTTCGACTGTTAGCGCCAGTGACGGTTATGTGTAATGTAGGTTCGGGCAAGTGAAGTTTAGGGCCAAATACATCGAACCATACTAACCATAATCATAATTTCTTTTCCCCGTAACTCGCCTTATTAAATTCTTCATCACCGAAAAGATAATTCTATACATATTACAACACACACTGTGCACAATTGTTTTATACTAACACTAACCTAAAATATTTCAAGTTGTTTTTATCGTCCACTAGTTTGTATTCATCAAATGAACCAATAACAGCTTTCTTGGACAACTTTATATACTTTTATTACAAATTCAATATTGCGGCACAGTTTGTTCCATCATCAGGGCTAGTAAATTCAATTTTGGTACATACTCCACAGTAACATAAGTAGTATTGACAATCAACCCAAAAATACAAATAATAAACAAATGCAGGGGCGTGCTGTCCATGGAAGCAAGGGAAGCAGTGCTTCCCCAAAAAAAATTACAAAACACCTTCTAAAATGTAATTTTTGCAATAGGAAACTATTAATTTAGTTTATATTAAAAATGCTAAAATATTATCTTGATTATCAAGCCCATAATAAATGCGGCCTTGACTTCAACTGAGCCACAATAGAAATCGAATAGAACCTATGCGGGCCGCTAGCTTCTCTGCAGCCAAGTCCGGTATGCTTGATTTCCTGAGGATCGAGCCAGAGGTTATTGAACTTTCCATCGGGTGTTTGCAATTTTTGCATTTCAGTCGCGTGCTTTAAGTGGGGGCGGAAGCTATCGTTGGAGTAGGTTCTTTGTTTGAATGGCTATCTGTGTGTTGTGCGATACGTACATCGCGTCGTGCATGGTGCGATATGGAAGACAATAATGCGGACGTGGATATGCAAATACCGTCAACTTCGGCTGTCGGTAATAACGTTGAAAATGTTGGAGAATTTAGTAAGAAGAGTGTGTGTGCATGTGTGGTGTGTGTCTTAATAATAAAGGGATTTTCAACATTAAACTTCGTTGATAAGCTTCAAATAATTTCCAAAGAAAATGCAAAACCGCCTATGAAAAATTTAATCACAAAAATGAAAAAAATTTAAAAAATTAAATGGCTAACAGGGTGTGAAAATATAAGTAAATTATTTTGTTGGCCATGTTTACTTTTTGAAAACGAAAAAGGTCTCTGGAATAAAACTGGTTTTTCCGATTTAAACAATTTCCATAAAGCTGTAAAAAGACACATTACTTCCAAAGCGCATTTGCAGGCCGTCATAAAAAAAGTCTTCGGCAAAACCAGAATTGAACACGCCCTTAATAAACAGTTGGAAATTAGTCAGCGTCAACACAATGAACTATGGCTAAATATGATAATTGCTTAAAAAATCATTTAGAGCAGTCTAGCGTTTTTCGCGGAACGTCGAATCGAATCCAGAATGATTTAATTTTTCAAGTGCATTACTTTTTTCGGAAGTATTTCTCTCCAATTGGCAAAATTTTTTAAAAATATTAAAAATGTCAATATTTCATTCAAAACAGTAAATACTCTCAATAGACATTTAGTAAGGACACAACCGATAAATTGTCCAGTTCTGGGGTTTATGCACTAAATTGTAGCGAATGTTCCACGACCTATGTGGGACAAACAGGTCGAAAAATTTCCACAAGGGTGAGAGAACATTTAAGCCTTGTCAATAAATTCAGAAATACGGATGTAACTGAGACTGTTTCAGCTTTTGCCAATCATTTGTTGGAGTCAGGTCATGAATTTTCCATTTCTGACGTTGATGTTTTACATGAATGTCCGAAGGGGAAAAAACTTGACCTTCTAGAAAAAAATGGAAATATTCAAAGCTATAAAAAGTCCCATTCCCACTTGCGTTAACGATGTTTTTAATTTTGAACCAACCCTAATATTTAACAATTTAATGTAATAATAATTGTAGGCAACCTTCATTTCATTCACTAATTCATAGAGTGAGAGTTTTTGGTTCTTTTCTTCGACTAGTCCAGTGGTCTATGGGTGGTTGCTTCGGCGTCTCACTCGGTTGGTCTGGGTTCGATCCCGTCTAGAGACATGAATCTTTTTTTTAATACTTTTTTAATATTTTATCATCAAATATGTATAAGTAGTTGTTTGTTTTGTTGTGCTTTAGTGTGTTTTATTCTATTTGTAAGTTATTGTTTTAGGATTTGTGAGTGTGATTATTTACTAAGGTTCTCTCTGTTGTTTGTAGGTCTGATGATGCTCGAAAGGGCGAAACACGTGTCATGTTTGTTGTGAATTGTAAAATTATAATTTAATGAGACCGAGACTTGGAGTCTTTTTCTATGTTTGTGATTTAATTTCCGTTGTTGCAACCATTATTCTAAAAAGAATTAAGCAGGAAATTGGCGAGGCGCGGTTCATTGCTATTGTTCTGGACGAAACAACTGATATCACTAATTTTAGCCAATTATCTACGCTACGTAAAACAGACGGAATTATTCAAGAGCGATTTTTTGGTTTTAAGAATGTGTCCGAAAATCGTACAGCAGATGCATTATATACCGTAGTTTATAACGTTACTAAAGAAATTAATGGAGAGAAGAAATTAGTTGCTCAAAACTATGATGGAGCTGCAGTGATGGCAGGACAATTAGGGGGTCTGCAAGCTAAAGTTCGAGAAACTTTCCCAAGGGCTGTATTTGTCCATTGTTTTGCTCATAAATTAAATTTAGTTGTATCCCAGTCCACCAATCACATTAAAGAGTGTAAAGTATTTTTCGTTACTTTAAGTGGCATGCTGCTTTTTTTCCAAGTCAACAAAACGTACACAAGCTTTGGACTCCATTGTCCAGAAACGATTGTCCAAATTAGCTCCTACTAGGTGCAACTATAATTGAAGACTTCTGTTAATAGTGAAAAATCGTGTGAATCACTGATTCAACTATTTGAGAATATAATGGAAAATAATGAAACGTGGGACTCAGAAGCAATAAATAGTTCGAGGGGGTTTTTGGACTGTTTGAAACGAGATTTTAATTTTAATTATTTGTTGAACATATTTTCAGAAATATTTCCATTCTCGGACAATGTTTTTAATATACTACAAACTAAAACAACTGATATTGCTTTTTGCCTAAAAAAAAGTGGATGATTTTCAGACCATGTTAAGCCAGAAAAGAGATGAATTTGACTTATTTTGGGAGAAAACGATAACGTTAAATGTAGAGCCACAAGCCAAACGTCTTCGAACAGACAAGGTCGGAGATGTTCAAACATCATACATTGCAATTTTGATGCATTTAAAGGAAAAACTTTTCTAGAAGATGCGTTTAAATCTCTTCTTCTTCATTATGGCCAGTTTTTCGACCGAGTGTTACTGCGATCTGAACTAAAAGTGATTTACGAAACTGATTACATTAGCGCAAAAAATAACGCTAAGGAACTAATGCAATTTTTAAAAGACAAGGAGCTGGAAGATGCCCACACCAAAGTGTCGAAATTGTGTGAATTAGTATTGACCATACCTGCCACAAGTTCATCAGTAGAACGCAATTTTTCAACACTTAAATGTATAAAAAATTTGGATAGATATTCAACGGGGCAGGAGAGACTTTCGCCTACATCGCTGTTGTCCATTGAAAACAAACTTTTCCAAAATATGTAGGAGCATCGACGTTTTTATGATGACGTCATTGACGAATTTGTACAAAATGATCGAAGAATCGAATTACATTACAAATAGGTAAGTTTCTAAAAATTGCTTCCCTTTCTTAAAATTTCACCGCACGCCCCTGAACAAATGACAATAATTTAGCTTCAGGAATATAATGCCGCTGAGAAGACGGAAAGTTATCATCATAATCAATTATCGGAAAGTAGTTTTTCATATTTCATTATTCTTTCTGTCACGTAAATTGATAATTAAATTAAATATTTAGGTACATTTCGGTCAGAATTGTATGACCGTTTTCGTCAAAGACATGTTAGGCCTAACAATAGGGCAACGAAATATTTATATTCCACAAGTTTAGTTAACCCATATTTAAAATTTTATTTTCAGGATAAATCAATGGACTTGGGAACTTTACCGAGCAACGCATCTAAGATTTTTCTCCTGGCTGATCGGAGCCATATTTGGATATATCATCGCATACTATCGAAATGAACAAAAAACCTTACCAAAGGTAAATTCTACATTTTGTTTTTAAGGAAATTTTTAATAGTTTATAAGATATTTAATATAGACTTTTTTCACTGAACTTTAAAAATGTGTTCTATTAAAATAATAATATTAATTCAAAATTCAAAACATGCTTTATGAACAATATCTCATTGACAGAGCGGTATAAGCTAAAAGTTAAGAGTCTGTCGAATAACCATTAACAAAATACCCAAATCTGAACAATAATAGTAAAAAAATACAACAAAATATGATTTATCTAAAATATGCTCCAAAAAATAATTACTATAAGGAAGTAAAAAATAATACAAGTAAATAAAAATAAATGTTAATAATTTAAAATAAAATATAATGATCAACACAATTAAAATATAACACACCCTGAGATCAACCACCGTCAGCCCCCCAGTGATCACGACGCATCCTGAAAGTACTCGTCTACGGAACAGTATGTCTTATCAAGCATTCGTTTAGCTCCTTCGAAATCTCACCTTATTTACAGTTGACATAAGTCACAGAATTCTTAAACTGAGTGGAACTCGGAATAGGCAAATCTACAAGATTAGTTCTATTTCTTGTTAGAGAAGCAAGTGTACTAAATTAATTTGCACTACACTTATGTATCATACACAGGGACTCAATTTAGTACAGAGATGAAAGAGTTAAAATTTTATGTTCTCGAAATAGTGTTTTATATGATTACACAGGGTAACAAAATGAAAACAAAAATGTGGTGCCGGAAATCTAACATCTGATTTTAGATGTTTTTAATGTGCTGATTCCAAAAATGCCACCAGATTTTTTCTATCAGCTCTAGTTTTTGAGATACAGGTTATAGGTTAATTGATATTTTTTTCTGATAAAGGACAACAAATAAAGAGACAAATATGTACTTAATCGTCAAAATAGAAATTTCCCAGAATCTAATTAACCAAATGGATACCTGGAATTGTCCCTGACCCAATGTTCCTATACTAGGAACTACTCAATACACTGCTCTTAATTACTTTTATACCTGTAATTGCCTATGACCCGATCCTTCTATACCTGCTTGGCTGTACTCGATTCAGTATATTACTGAGTTTTCCCAAGTAAAGTTGTGCTATCATTTTGTGTAAATTTTGGTCGTTTTGTAGTATCAAAACACTAAACTGATCTTGGGCCCCACATTTCATATGTAAAACATGTGTTGAACGTTGCGACAGTGGACAACTGGAAAGAGGAAGTGCCTAAAGTTTGGTGTACCAATCGTTTGGAGAGAACCGCGAAACCATCATGACGACTGCTATTTTTGTCTCATTAATATTAAAGGCATAAATAGAAACAATAGACACAAATAGACATATCCTGATCTAGATTCTGCAAGAAGGCCTGTAGCGCATTCGGAAGAAATACCTGTTCCATCATTCAGCAGTCTACCCGAACTGACAGAAGATGATACAGAAACATCAACGTCTGACGAAGTTCAAAGAATTCAATCAGAAAACGACAGCGCATTTGAAGCAGATTTAGCAACTCCGCAGTGTTTCAATCAAGAAGGACTAAACGATCTTATAAGAGACCTGAATCTCTCAAAGGAATCCGCTGAATTACTTGCATCCAGATTAAAACAAAAAAATCTACTTTGTCCAGGTACTAATATTACATTTTATCGTAAAAGAGATAAAGATCTGCTGCCTTTTTCCGCTCAGGAAAATGACTTGGTATTCTGTAACAATATAAAAGGGCTGTTAGAAAAAATGGGTTTGCCTGAATATACTCCAAATGATTGGCGCCTTTTTATTGACAGACAAACGTAGTTTAAAATATGTTCTTTTACATAACGGTAACAAATATGGCTCAATTCCTATTGGTCATTCTACTACCATGAAGGAAGGATATGAAACAATTGCATTAGTTTTTAGAAAAATTAAAAATGATTAACTTCCTCCTTGGACAGCAGAGTGGTTATACAAAACATCCTTGTTTTTTGTACCTTTGGGACAGCAGAGCTAAAAATGAGCACTGGGTTAACAAAAATTGGCCTTCAAGAGATGTCATGATTCAAGGAAAACAAAACGTGATCAACGAACCTCTGGTTTCAAGAGAAAAAATCTTACTTCCGCTCTTGCATATCAAGCTAGGCCTAATGAAGCAATTTGTGAAGGCTTTAAATCGAGATGGAAATTGTTTTGGCTATTTGTCACGTAAATTTCCTGGCATTATCACGGAAAAACTAAAAGCTGGTATATTTGATGGTCCTCAAATAAGGCAACTTGTTAAACATCCACAATTCACCACATCAATGAACGAGACTGAATCTAACGCTTGGTGTTCATTTGTTCAAGTAGTACAAAATTTTCTTGGCAATCATAAAGCAGAAAATTATGTAGATTTAGTGGAAACTATTATAAACAAAAGATTAAACGAAAAATTGACAAAAATACTTTATTAATAAACCGAAAACACATAACCGATTCTATGCATCGACTCGACTGACTAATCTTTTTTCCGGCCGCTTCGATAACCCTTCGCTGAGTGATCTCATCGGCCCGGCACTTGTAAACACCTTTTTTTTTGCAGAGTAGACTTTTTTTTGTCCTACGTTTAAGATTGATTACAGTCGGCCACGCTACTGATGTTCACGTCCTCGTGAACTCGATGGCTCCTAAAAACAAACTATAAATATTCTATCCGGATAGTATCAGCGAAAGAAAATATATAAAAAGAAATACAAAATTTATCGTGGTCGATCTAAAATCTCCGGCTGGTCGTTCACCTATAATCAAACCTATTTTTTTTTTTTTTTGAACTAACCAAATGTATACAGTAACAAATTAAATGATATATTGATGCATCAATATGGGGTCAGGGTTAAACAACACACAAAAAGAAAATAAAAAAATACAATAAAAAAAAATGAATTCTAGCTAATCTTCATTTAAATCAGAATCTTCGTCAGATTCTGAGCTAATCTGGACGTTGTATGGTTTTAGTTTGTCAAGGGAAACGACACCCTTATAACTTCTCTGCGATCGAGAAGAGCCTTCAACGTCTTCAATCACATAACGATCGTGATCTAGTACTTTAACGACAGTATAGGGACCACTATACTTTGGAAGCAGTTTACGACTTCTGCCATCATTACTAGTCACTGCAGTGCGCATTAATACTTGCTGGCCAACTTCGTATTTCTTTACTATGCAACGATGCATATCGTATTTAGCTTTCTGCTTTTCTTGTTTCTTGGTAATAGCGATTTTTACCTTTTCTCTTTCGCTTTGAATGTCACTTCTTGCAACAGTACTTGCTGAGAGTTCGTTAGCGAGAAACGAATTAGCTACTCCTCGCGGAGAACATCCAAAAAGGAGCTCATAAGGCGACTTTCCTGTCGTGGAGTTCACTGTACTATTAAGGCCCCATTTTACCTTGGCAACCATCTCATCCCATCTTTCTTCATCGCAGGTGGAAGCTGAAAGACTAGAAAGTATTATCCTGTTGTATCTCTCAACTTGCCCGTTTGCCCTTGGGGTTGCTGTCGCGTTTAAAACGTGTTTAATATTGAGAGCTTTACAAAAGTCACCGAACTGTTTACTAGTATAACATGAACCTCTATCTGAAATTATCCTCCTTGGTACCCCAAAATTTTCTATCACACTATCAACAAAAGTTATAAGTGGACGTGTTTTAGACGATGGCACTGCTTTCATAAAGACAAACTTAGTGAAAGCGTCCACTATAACAATCAAGTACATATTCCTTCGCTTTGATTTTACGAATGGGCCCAAGTGATCTATATGGATGGTATCGAATGGCTCGCTAATTTTTTCAATAGGATGAAGTAAACCTGGTTGTCTTCCGCCCGGCTGCTTATTATATAAGCACGGTAGGCAACAAGATATAAATTTCTTTACATATCGCCTCATTCCAGGGAACCAGTAAAGCTTGGATATAGCCGACAAAGTTTTGTCCTCCGAAAGATGGCCAATTCCATCATGAAAATGAAGCAGGAGCTGCCGTCTGGCAGCCTTTGGGACAAACCATTTCTTTCCAGTCGGAGTAATTTTATAAAGCCTGTTGTTTTCCATCCTTTTCGCTCCTCCTTGTCTTCGGGCGATTTTCTCAACGTTTCGACTATATATTTACATCTGCTGTCCGTTAATTGTACGTTTAAAACCCAATCTTCGTCATTTATATTCACCAAATTTACATTTACTGGATTGTCGTCGTAAGTACGAACTGGGTTTCTACTTAGAGCATCTGCATGAGGCATTTTGTGTCCCGGTCGATATTCCACGCTGAAAGTATATTCTTGTATGTTGAGCCACCATCTGGCTATTCTCGGAACTAGGTCTGTTTTGTTCAGAGTACTCCTTATGGCGTTACAGTCAGTGATAACTTTGAACTCTATTCCAATTAAATATATTCGGATTTGCTTAAGCGACTCCACTACGGCCATCGTTTCCAACTCATACGAGTGGTACATCTGTTCGTGTTTGTTCGTCTGTCTTGAGAAATATAAAGCTGGTCTTAGTGTACCATCTCGCTGTATTTGCAGAAGAATTCTTGCAATACCCCATTTCGAGGCATCGGTGTGGACTTCTGTCGTTCGCTCTGGATCATATATCGCTAATAGAGGTCTGGACGCTAATTTTTCTTTCAGTGTTTCAAAGGACACTTTCTGTTCGTCTCCCCAGCTGAATTTTATGTCCTTTTTCGTCAAGGTCGTCAGTGGTTTTGCGATTATGGCAAAATTTTTGATGTATTTACGGAAATAGCTTGCTAATCCCAAAAATTGCCTAACAGAGTGCACATCGGTAGGCACCGGAAATGATTGAACTGCTTCCGTTTTCGTAGCTCCAGGGCGAACACCATTCTTGCTAATTTCATGCCCCAAGTACTCGACTCTTTCCATAAAAAAATGGCATTTTGATGGGCGAAGCGTTAGCCCAGCAGCTTTAAATGAAACTAGAACCTCTCTTAGGTTACTGAGGCCTACTTCAAAGGTGGAAGACGGCAGCAACAAGTCGTCCATGTAGGCTACAACTTTTCCATAGCGAAGGTTTCCCAAAACTTTATTAACTGCCCTTTGAAATATTGCAGGAGCATTGCAAAGATCAAATGGCACTCTAAGATATTCGTAATGCCCATCTGGTGTCGTAAAAGCCGTTTTGGAAATAGACGATTCTTCCATTTCTATTTGATGATAGCCGCTTGCCAAATCCAAACTCGTAAAATACTCACAGTCTTTTAGTTTTTCGAGGAATTCGTCAACACGGGGAAGCGGGAATTTGTCCTTTATAGTACGGGAATTCAACATCCTGTAGTCGACGCACATGCGTTGTTCGCCATTTTTCTTCTTGACTAGAAGAATAGGACTCGAATAGGGTGAATCTGACTCTCTGATGATCTTATTTTCGAGCAGATCATCAACCATATCTCTTACAACTTTCCGTTCGTTGAAAGACAAACGATATGGTCGATAAACAACGGGGGTGTCGTCCGCAAGATGTATCGACATTTTAATAACGTAAGTTTAACCCAGATCCTTATTGTTATTTGCAAAGCAACACCTAAACTCATTGACTAAATCAACTACACTATTTACTTGATCTATAGTAAGGTTAGAATTTAAAGACAAATCATTTGGTGTAAATAACTTAGCGGTTTTGGTTTCTACTGTAAAAACATTAAGTGGCTCTTTCAAGAAAGTTTCCTCAAAGCTTACTACACAACGAGCTAAAATTTGTTTATCACTCACCTCAACATGGTTTTCGGACAAATTCGCGATTCTAACAAATCCACCTTCCGCTTTGATCACGCATTCATCAATGAAGTACTCATGCCTGGGAAGTGGACGCAGCCCACCACGAACGTACACATCGTCGAGGACGGTACCACGAGAGGTGACGGCTACAAGCACTGATGTTCTAGGTGGAATGATCGTGTGACTCTTTGCCCAGAGCGGAATCTTCTTGGCTGGTATATTAAGTATATTAGATAGGTCAGCGTCAGAAGGCAGAAGTCTGACGGATTCTCCCGAAACAATGGTAAGTATATCTGGTCGGTTCAGAAATGTTTGTCCTATAATAACTGGAATATCTTGAACGGAGTCAGGAACAACGAGAGCCCTGACGATATCTTCGGCCAGATCGATTTTGACCGAGACCTCTGTTTCACCCAAGACGGTTACTTCAGCTCCACCATAACCTGCGATGGTCATGGTGCTCGGGGAAGTTTTTAAGTTCAGTTCTATGGCGTCTTTCTGCCTTAACAAAACGGCTCCACATCCCGAATCGACATATGCTTTTGTTGGTTTGTCGTTAATAAAACAATCAAAAAAGTAGTTTTTATTGTAGCTGGTTTCCCGTTGAGGTTCGACTAACTGGTTTTTGACCTGCTTCTATCTACAATCCTTATCAACATGTCCTAAACGCTTGCATAAATTGCATTCCATCCTGGGTTGCGTGCACTTATTCGAGTAGTGACCTTTCTTCTTACAATTGTAGCATCTTACCGAGGACGATGAATTGGCACGACTGTCGTAAACTTTTGTTCTTTTTGATGAATCTTGTCCGGTGTCCCTGAAACTTCGTTTTAGGCTGCCTTGATAGGGGTTGGTTCTATGTAGGGTCACTGAGAAACCGACATCTGACCTCAAGGAGGAGAGATATTCTGCGTAGAGTTCCTCTGGTGTAGAGTATCGACCAGCACGAGCACCTGCTTGGATGGTAGGACCGCGAATTCCATCGATTAGACAAGATAGGCCTTTTTACCACTTATGTCACATGCATTTAAAAGATCAAGCTTATTAAAGTAGTACTTTTCCCATGTTTCATTTGGCAGTTTGTATCGATTTACCAAATTTCGCAAAAGGGTGGCAAAATCTCGATGTTCGGGAAACGTTCTGCTTAACAGGGTTTTCCATTCGTCCCAAGTATGTTGATATGACTGGAGGTTATCATACCAATTTCTTGCCAAACCAGATAGACGACTTTGCATGTTAAAAATGATTGTATTCTCATCCCACTGATTAGCCACTGCAAGCTGCTCAATCTTTTCGATCCATTTTTGGCAACTTAAATTCGGATTTCCTGGTGAGAACTCGGGAATACACTCCGTTCTGATTAGAACCCTAGGGGGTTGTGTTAGTGGTGGCTGTGATCGTTCCTGGATAAGTTTTTCAACTAAAGACTCGAGGCGTTCCATTCTGTTATCTGAGGAAGTCGAAGGTTGAGGGCTGTTTGGGTTTGGTAGTAGTGGTGGTTGTGGACGTTCCTGGATAAGTTTTTCAACTAAAGACTCGAGGCGTTCCACTCTGTTATCTGAGGAAGTCGAAGGTTGAGGGCTGTTTGGGTTGTGTATCGAAACCGTTTTTGCGTTTCTCGTTCGCTCAGCATTGGAGCTCGAGGTCGCCCTAGTGTCGGTTCTTGACTTTCTGGATTGTCTCCTACTTCTTTTTGGATTGTCGCAGCTAGAGCTGGAACTAGAACTACTGCTGGAAGAATCGTGACGGCGACGACCCATTTTTGATTAAATAGTAATACACAACAACGAGAGAAAAAAAAACTGTTGCACGTGCTTAACACTAAACACACGATATTTGTCTTTTACGCGATGACGCGATATCAAAATATTGAAATAAAGGCTATTTTAAGTCTTTGTCTTAATTTACCACTGTTTTTACACGCCAGGTATAACAATATTAAACAATAAGGCAACAATATGAAACAATAATTAAACGTCCATTAAAATATCTAAATTTCTACTTTTTACACGCCCGGTATAACAATATTAAACAATAAGGCAACAATATGAAACAATAATCAAACGTCCATCACCAAAATTTTAAATAAATTATTTCGAGAATTTTTGTTTTACAAAAACATATATGTTTCTGTTAGCAACACTTAAGTAAGGCCCACAAAGTCATATTTTTCCAGGAAACTAGACTCATAAATTGAATCTTACTACTGTTAATATAAGTATTCAGATATCAATATCAGCTTAATTGTTTATCTGTAACAAAGTCTTAAAAGAAAATAAAACTATTACTCAAAACTTTTGTGGCAAAAAGTTCTCTTCAAGTGTTTATACGAATAACGTTTACACAGCGATTGTTTTTCAGTGCATGATAAAACTTACGGTTTGATACAATCCTTAAATTGTTCCAAATAATCAACCTTTTCACTCTTCGGGCACTACACTTTCACTGTACACGAAGAAAGGAGGAATCCAATCGACGTGACGCAGGCGTCCGTAGAGCAACACGTAAGGCACAAGGCACGTAAGTTTATCCCACCGCTGCTCTATAAACAAAAGATTAAACGAAAAATTGACAAAAATACTTTATTAATAAACCGAAAACACATAACCGATTCTATGCATCGACTCGACTGACTAATCTTTTTTCCGGCCGCTTCGATAACCCTTCGCTGAGTGATCTCATCGGCCCGGCACTTGTAAACACCTTTTTTTTGCAGAGTAGACTTTTTCTTTGTCCTACGTTTAAGATTGATTACACTATGCTTTCAAATTTTAATATTCTCGGCTGTTTACTACCTCCACAGCCACCTAGATCGTTTTCCAGAAAACTTAGGTGATTATAGTAAAGAACAGGGGGAAAGATTCCACCAGGATATTAAAACTATGGAAGATCGTTATCAACAGCTCGCCTTTCATACGTTTGCGGGGGAAAATAAATGCAGGTGGTACATAATTACTAGTCGCACTAACACAACATATTACAGTTACTCTCTGACCACGTTTCCCCGAAACAATTTTATTGACATTCTTTTTCCCTTTTAAAGAAATAACTTTAGGTGTCTTCTTGGGAACTGTACTTATACCAGTTTCGTCCATGTTAAAGATTCTTGCTGGTGGAAAATGGTATTTGTTCTGACACTCCTACAAATTTGTGTAAAATCGTTGAACTTGTACTGAATTGAACCCAATACCTTTTGCAATACTAGTTGGTGTGGTTTGTCTCAAAGCTAAAGCTGGATGACGTTTAAGAAACCCGTAAACCCAATCCTTATCTGCCATTTTCGTTGTTTTGTCAAACCTGTTTTCAGTTGTATTTACCTCGGCAAATTCAAAAACTATTTTTCTCAATGTGATTAGGTTTAGACCATAGAACATCTGGTCAGTCTTTTTGTAACAATTGTAGATCTCCATCTGCAAAAAAAACAAAAAAATTAGCAAGTGTCGAATAAATTGAAATCTAGAAGAAAAAAATTAAACTAACAGTGAATTACCTCTTGGTCATGTGTGAATGGTGTCTTGAAGCGTCCTATTGACGTTGCAATTGAATCAAGCTTTAATCGTTTTCTCAAGATGCTCTCGTGTATTCCAACAATATCTGCTGCAGCTAATTTACTTTTCCCACCTTTTATCAGTTTCTAGGCTGCGTCAATCTGCTCTGCAGTGCAGGTTTTTCGATCAGGACACTTCCTTGTGTACGCATGCTTACACATTCCCCCGTACACTTACCCCAACACGGTTAACGGTACGAAAACGAACGGAATTTTAAAATGGCGGATCTATTTCAATCATTCATAGGTAAGCACAGTAACGAAATATGGCAAAATAAATAAGAAATTCTCGGAAAAACATTACGTATCTCTTGTTTGTTTACAACTATGCACCGCCGACTTCTCTCACTACCCAATTCAATAGCCTTCGATAGGCAACTAAACTATGTATCAAGTGGTCCGTCAGATACAGCCACATTTAGGTGAAGTTTACTGCGTACGTTTACCCCACATGACTCTACTTGAAAAACTGTTTACATTGAGCAAGTACTTGCAATCTAGTATTTGCGCAAGTAAAACTTGCATCGTGTAAACCCCGCTTTATTTGTAAACACATTTGCAAGTCATAGCAGCAGTAATTGAATTAAAAAATGGACTTAAGCCTATTGCCAATCACCTGAAAAACGTTGATATTCCGCACAATGCATTATTAGTTTCATTAGATGTCAAGAATTTGTTTCCTAGTGTGCCTCCCGCTGTATTCAGTTGATAAGGGATTTTATTGGCGAGATCTTCTTTGCCACAGTTACTCGTTGATGCCCTCACTTCTCTTCTTACCTTAGTTTTAGACCCAATTTTTTTTCAGATTTAATGGACAGTTATATAGGCAAAGGTCTGGGTTGGCTATGGGTTTCTGTTTGTCGCCATTTCTGAGTGAGGTTTTCATGAACAATTTGGAAAACAGGATAATGAATAGTTATTTTGCCTCCTTCCTAACAGCATATAAAAGATACGTGGATGATATTTGCATTGTGTGGAATGGCAACAGACAAGAGTTGGAACAGTTTTTACAATTCGTTAACTCGTTGCATCCTAAAATTGAGTTTACATTAGAAATGGAAGATGAAGGAAGTAGGATAAAGTTTGAGGTTTACCGGAAAACATCGTCCACGGATAATGTTATTCAGTATGTTTCAAACTCTTCTTACACACATAAATTAGCCGCGTTCAACTCCTTTTTCTATCGGTTATGTAATTTACCATTGTCAAGGGAAGCGTTTAATAAGGAGCATGATATTATAATGCAGATTGCTATGAATAACGGTTTTCCTTTGGAGTCCATCACCAAATTATATTATAAATTTATAAACAAGTACAAAATGTCTTATACTGTCATACATTCAAAACTTAGCGATGAGACATATTTTTTCAAGTGCATTACTTTTTTCGGAAGTATTTCTCTCCAATTGGCTAAATTTTTTAAAAATATTAAAAATGTCAATATTTCATTCAAAACAGTAAATACTTTCAAGAGACATTTAGTAAGGACAAAGGACACAACCGATAAATTGTCCAGATCTGGAGTTTATGCACTAAATTGTAACGAATGTTCCACGACCTATGTGGGACAAACAGGTCGAAAAATTTCTACAAAGGTGAGAGAACATTTGAGCCTTGTCAACAAATTCAGAAATACGGATGTAACTGAGACTGTTTCAGCTTTTGCCAATCATTTGTTGGAGTCAGGCCATGAATATTCCATTTCTGATGTTGATGTTTTACATGAATGTCCGAAGGGGAAAAAGCTTGACCTTCTAGAAAAAATGGAAATTACCGTCCTTTATATGCCTTAAATATCTCATTCAGTAGGTAAGAAAAATGTAATCACTATTAACCATTAATATTCGATTTCAGATTACTGTTGCAGTTCTCTGGATATTCAGCTTGGTAGTTGTGTTTGGTACATTCGCTTATACACGGGAGAGGATACTAAAAGTTGACATAAGCACGACTGAAGCTTCTGTAATAAACGCAACGCTAAGGCAGATATGGTGTATTGCAGTTTCGCTTTTAATTTTTCTCTGCAGCATTGGTTCTGGAGGTAACTCAAATGCAGTGAAATAAATAAAAAATAATAAAATTTTGATTACAAATATTTTAATTAAATACTTATTTTAGTGCAAAGGAATTTGATATCGTCCAGTTGAGGTTCATATGGGGATGACCTGGTAATATTTTTGATAAAAATCCAATATGGGTGTCAAAGCGCAACCTTGAAAAAAGTGGTACCAAAAAACTTTTTAACCAATTTACCTCAAATTTTTACAAACATCAAGTGTTACTTAGAAATGAATTGGTGATATTTTGGTATAAATCCAAGATAACAAAACAAGATGGCGGCCTAATAAATTATTTAAAAAATCTGCCTGAGAAAACTACTTATTAGAATAATTTCAAATTTTTTGGAATCATTAAGTGTGACATAGAGATAACGTTGTAAAATTGTGGTACGAATTCAAGATGGCGAAGCAAAATGGCGGCTAAATAATATGCCAATGTCAAAAAATTAACTTAAAAAACTCTTAATCAATTGACTTTAAATTTGGCACAAAAATTAAATGTGATATAGGGATAAACTGGTACAAAATCAACATGAGGAAACAAAATGGCGGTCTGATACTTACGTCGAATCTGTTGCTGCATTTGCATCTGCCACATTTAAAACTATAATACCTAGGAAAGTAAACTTAAGTTGCCTATGCAATTATGACCAGGCCTGTGCGACTTAAATGCAGCTTTTCTGCTTTTTTGGCTCTCATGTTGTTTTGGCTTGATCAGGTCGATATATAGTACTTTTAACTCTAGTTTGACACCACAGTCAAATCATCATACTAAGAAATAAATTTGCCAAACATGCTTCAACACCGCAACTCGATATCTCATTTAGTTACCGATAGTAGTTTATAGTTAAGAGTGCATTTGAAATACTCCGGTAATAATAATCTACAAAAACTATTTTATCTGATTTCCCTACTAAAACTAAGAAGCACTTTTAACAATTTATACTACACAGTCGAATTAAATATATATTTTGTATTTTCGCTTCCATCTCGTTTTCTTATTTACAGGATTGGCTAACCAGTTTTTATCTTTGCCGTTGTTTACTATAACCAGTAGACTGACTTACTCCATGTATTTGCTGCATATCTATGTTATGGCTACTTACAGATTTGGAAAACTAACTCTAGATTATTTTAACGACTGGGAGATGGTAAGTGAAATTGTTCATAGGGTAAATGTGCCAATAGTCGGCCATTTAACAGACTGGTTTAAGAAAAAAAGTCACAAAAATTCTTTCATCATTGCTACTTAACTTTTTCACATAATCAATCAATACTGACTGTTAGGCAAACATAAATACAGACAACACGTGATATATTGGCAATCAATTGAAATTTATAAAATAAAAGGTTTTCCATGAAACCCAATAGTCAGCCACTTGCTACCTAGTAGTCAGCCAAAAGCATAGTATGCTGATGTGTTTTGGCTCAGGTAGAGAACCACAGAAAACAATTTATGTAAAAGCGAATTTATTAAAATTTTTATTTAAAATATTTAGGACATCCACTTATTTACTACTACAAATTTAAATTAATATTAGTAACTAGCATGAATCACACTCAAAATATTCTTGTTTTAACTCAGATATAGAGATATCCGTACATTTTAGATGGCACCATTCAGGACAGTTGTCACATCCAACGTGCTCTTCATCTCGTTCGTCTAAATCACTGTCGAACTCTTTACATCCCCAGCACCTTATCTTCGATTTTTTTCATATTTTATTATTAGATTTTTTTCCTTTATTTTGTGTTCTGCCAGTTGTCTTTGCACTTCTATCTTCTAAATATGCTCGATATTTTGGGGAAGAGATAGCTGCTGGTTGAGGATCCACGTTTCTTCTCTTTCTTGATATGATGGCTGTGAGATAAAATAAACGCTTTTTAATTGGGGTATTTAATTTGAGGTCTTAATATATTAATTTTTTGAATAGTGACAGTTCTATCCGTCTGATTTACTGCTTGGGAATCAGTCTGTTGCAATTCAGAAGGTAGAACATTACAACCATCATTATTATTAGCATCAATTCTTTTCTCTTACAATTTGACTTCTTTATCACCTGTGGCAATTAGAGGCTCTTGTATATACACCTCATGTATATACAAGCTCCAGTTTCTTCAAAATGTATGATATTTAAATCAGTTTCACTAATTTTCGAACTGTCTTCTGGCTTTCCTACTTCAGTTGTTAAATTTTCCAAATTGGTTTTTGAGTCAACCAGATTTTCTATTTGATTAGTAACTAAAACTGAGTTAGCTTCAGACTCTTCATTTTCTGGACATATGTTGATTATCTTATTTTTAGTTTTCTTAGAGACAGTTGATGTGTTCTTTGATATGCTTATAGAATTTATTTCGATTGTTTCATCTGCATCTGTCAGAAGTTCTTGTACGTTACTTTCATCAGCATTTACATGGACCCCATCACTCGTAAATTCGGAGATATCAATATCCTTGTCATTAACAAATATGATTGGCATATCTTCAATAGGTAACCATAGATAGATAGGTTAGGTATATGTATCGTATTGTTTATTTTCGCGATCGCGGATCTTTAATCACAGTTTTTTAGAAAAATAGACAAGAAAAATTAGTTTTAGTGTCGGATAACTTATCATTTGAACCCTGTGAACAATTGGGAGTGTTTGTAAACTCCGGGTCAACGAATTTTCTTGTAAAAAAAAACGAAATCATGAATCATAAAAACAATGATGGAAAACCTACTGTGAAACTTAAAAATCCCTTTGATGATGAAATGAGACAAAAGGCAAGAACTTTCTCAGGAAATTTGGAATACTTCAACCCAAGTGAAAGTGAAATAAATAAAATAATAGTTGTCAAGGACAAGAAAATATCATCGGCAGCGGAACAAGTAAATAGACAACTACACTTACAGGTGAGCGTCGAAAACATTGTTAAAAACGTTTCAGATAAAACAGATCCATATAAATCTGTTTTTTTCCTAATCGCACTGTGCAAAGGACACCACCAGGAAAAACAAAAGAAAAAAATTAAAATGAAATAACTAAAAGACAACGGTCAGATACAACTCCAGAGAATGGAAATGCACACAAACGTCAGTGTGAAGAAAAATCTCGACACGAATTCGATGAAAAAACCGAAAATGTCGGAAAGGATGAGAAAATAGGGAAGAATACTGGGAAAGTCGAAGATAATGACGAAAAAATAGAGGAAAATAAGGAAAACCAAGCTGAACCTGTAACAACGAAGCTAACAGAAAGAATGATAACACAGTTTTTTCTGCAGCTTGATAAAATTGGCTCTGTGATTGACAGGAAGGAAAGTGAGGAAAATGGAAGTATCTCAGTTTCTGCTGAAGATCAAAAATGTATAAAAAATTCACACTCCGAGATTTGCAAACTTTCCACTTTGTTAGTTTTCAGGACAGGCGAAGTGGAAAAAGAAAATATGAGACTTGAACAAATATGTAAAAAAAGAACAGAAAAGCAGATAGAAGTGTCAGATATTGAATACATAAACGTTGAACAAAAAACAAAAACATATGCAAATATATTACATGAAGCAAATACAATTGAACCGAGTACAACCGACAAAATTTAAAGAAGGATGAAGAACAATGGACAACACCAAAAACAATTAGAAAACATGAAACCGTAATCAGGTTAAACAATAATAACGACCCCAACAAAACTATGAAAATCCTTAAACAACATATTAGTGTCAAAGATATGGGAAAAGGTTTTAAAAACATAAGGCAAACCAAAGATAGTTGTGTAATTGTAGAAAGTTTTGACAAAACTCAACAAAACAAGCTAAAAGCCCAATTCAAAATGCAGACGAAATAAAATATAAAGAAAATGAATGCACTGACCCTATGTTTACGATAACTGGAATCGAAAACGGGTTTTCTAATAGTGATTTTTTGGCAGAGTTAGAGAGACTAAATGATGATATTGTGACAGAGCTACAAACAAGCATTCAAGATAAAGTCAAAGTTATTGCAAAAAAACAATGCAGGAACCCATCTAAAGAAATTTTGATTCTTCAGGCACCGGCAACTATTACAAAATGGTTTCTGAGACGGCGTACGATCTACTTTGACCTGGTAATAGTTTAGGTCCAAGAACATGTAAATTTAGCTTTGTGCTTCAAATGCTCGGGTTTTGAACATGTAGCGAAATATTGTACAGAAAAGGAATGCTGTCATAAATGTACTGAGAAAATTTTCAGATGTCCAAATTGTCAAAAAATGAAATTCTCAGATGTTCAACATTCTGCAAGAAATATGAACTGTCCAATATACAAACGCAGGCTAGCTAGATTTAAGAACAACATAGATTACCGTGAAAATTTTTTATAAGAAACCAACAGCTAATTACAGATAAAGATAAGAATAAGCACTCATGTTGTTCAAAAAATGAGTCTATAAAAATGAGCCTCATCCATCAAAATGTACAGTCTCTTGGCAACTCGGTAGATAAACTGAATGATTTGTTAAGATATCACACAAACTATATGTTCCTATGTGTTACGGAACATTGGAAAAATACTGAACAACTGAAGTCTGTCATTAAAAAACTTTAAGCTCGGATCATGTTTTTGCCGTGACAATGGGGAGCATGGGGGAAGTGCAATTTATGTACATAAACGTATAAACTTTCGAACAAGGACAAAAACTGCGTGTCAACTAAAAATAATTGTGAGTTTTCTGCTGTAGAATGTAATTTTACTGGGTCGCAAATAATAATTATATGTGTATATAGACCACAATCTGGTGACATGTTTAACTTTATAGATAAGTGTGAACAAGTATTAGTATAATAGTAGAGAATAAGAAAATTGTTTTGGCTGGTGATTTTAATATAGAGTTACTTAAAGATAATAGTCACAAAACAAACTTTGTCTCAATGCTCGAATCTTTTGGCCTAAATCAATCAATTTATGTTAACACTAGGATTGTTCATAATGCGGCATCAAGCATACTTTCATATCTGACCACACTGCACAACAACTAACTTTTCAATTAAAGCATTATTTTGAAAACATCACACATTTTAAAAGGATTTTTTCTGATTAAAACAAATCATATTTTATAAACTTATTAAAAGATCAAGACTGGGCAGAAATATATGACATAAACAGTAATGATGTTGACAAACAATGGAACACATTTATGAATAATTTTATTAATCTTTTCAATCACTGTTTCCCTCTAAAACCAATTAAAATCAAAACTAAAAATAGAAAATTGAATGATCCAAGAGTTGACGAGTACAAAAAAAGATTAGACTTTTTATTAACTTTATCGCGTATAGATAATAATTTTAAAGAATCATACAACAAAACAAAGGGAGAATATGACAATTTGTTACGTGTGGTGAGGTCAGAAGAATATGAAAAAAGATTAGTATCGTCAGACAATAAAAGTAAGTGTATGTGGAATATATGCAAAGATATAACTGGACAGGCTCAAGATCTAAATATCGATATTGGAATTAAAGGCAACCCGGAATAAATACCTGACCTCTATAATGAGTATTTGTTATCTATAGTCCCGGAGTTATTAAATAAACTTGAATCTTTACCAGTCAAACGTAAAGTCAAAGAAAATGACAGATCCATGTTTTTAAGACCAATATCGATAAAAGAGGTATGTGAACTTGGTATGAGAATTAAAAATAAACGTAGTAGTGGAGTGGGCGAAATACCAATATACAAGTATTGCAAAAATAGCTATCCCTGTAATTTGCAATATTCTATGTTATCTTATCAATAATTCGTTTAAACAAGGCATTTTTCCAAATAATCTTAAAATAGCTCTAATAAAACCATTATTTAAAAAAGAGGACATTGAACTAATGGGAAACTATAGACCAATAAGCATCTTACCATCCTTTCAAAATTGTTTGAACTATCGATGTGTCAAAGTCTGATTGAATTTATAAACGAATGCATATATATAAATCAGCATGGATATACATCAACACATACTGCAATCTTCCAGTTTACCAAGCATATTTTAGATAATATTGAGTCGGGGAATTTGGCACTTGGGGTATGTTTAGATTTGTCTAAAGCGTATGATTGCATTGATTGTGACTTACTTTTAAAGAAATTGGAATTGTATGGTGTTAGAGGAAGAACATTAGGTTTATTTCAATCCTATTTAACAGGAAGAAAACAAAAAATTAAGGTAACAAAGACTGGCAAAACTTATTACTCTAATATATTGGAAAACAAAGTAAGTATAGCAGGTCCAATATTATTTATAATCTTTCTCAATGACCTTGATTTCATAGCGGAACATCCAAATGAGTTTTTAACTTGCTATGCAGATGATAGTAATCTTATTACTGGCGGAAAAGATTTTGCAGGTTTTCTAACAATGGGAACATCATTTTTCGAAAGAGCTCGTACTTGGTTTGCCGAGAATAGGTTATTTTTGAACAGTAATAAAACAAATATTTTACTTTTCAGAACAAAACAATCAAGAATAGAGAAACGGCGGGTAATATCTTTGGAAGATTCTGATCTGGAGGTAGTAGAAAAAATAAAATTTTTGGGAATGCATTTGGACGAATTTTTAAATTGGTCTTATTATATTGACCAGCTGACACATAGATTAAACTCCGTTTGTTATGGAATCAGGGTGGTTGGGAGGTATATGAATAAAAAAAGTTTAAAAATAATATACTATGCTAACTTTGAATCTGTTTTGAAATATGGAATCATATTTTGGGGAGCTAATAGTTTAATACAAAAATTGTTTTTGTTTGTTGTTCAGAAACGTGTACTTAAAATTATTAAAAATATAGGGTTTATTGAAAGTTGTAGGGGGTATTTAGAACATGTAGAATTTTGACTGTTTATGGTGTATACATCTTTGAATGTTTAATGTTTTCCTTTAATAACAGAGATTTGTTTGAATTGCAAACATCGCATGATAACAACACAAGGACTGTGAACGTAAATTATACACGTCATCGGTTAACTTTAACTCTAAAGCACCCATGTTATATGTGCCTAAAACTTTTTAATGGTTTACCTGATAATATAAAATGAATTGAAAGTAAGAAATTGTTTAAAATGAGGATTAAGGAACTATTAATTAACTTAGAACCATACTGTATTTAGGATTATATCAGATAAGCATTTTTGGATGAGCAATTTTTGTGTGTTAATTAGATGTAGTACAGTTCTTGTTTTTATGACGCCATTTCCTTTCATGTTTGTATGATTTTGTGTGCCTTTGGTACAAGGAATATATGTAAAAAAAATATGATTTGAAATAATGATTATTATTATTATTATTATTCATTAGGGTCTTCTGGATTTTCAGAGTGGTAAACAAGATCTTCATTATTTGTCTGAAGCTCGGTCTCAGGTTGTAGCGAATCACTAGCGTTTCAGTTATTAAAATATATATATATATATATATATATATATATATATATATATATATATATATATATATATATATATTGCACACCTCCTTATAAAATAATACTTTTGGATATCCTTTTTTTTGTTCCTGAATACTCTACAATTTAATGATTAATTTTTAAGAAATCATTGTATTCTATTTTAGGTACATACTTTTTTAGCAGATCTATTGGCGACACTGATAGTGTCAATATTCCTAACGTTGTTTGTTGAAATGCCATTTGGGCAACTAGGACAAATTCTTGCAAAAAAAGGTAAAGTAAGCGCTTAAGGTATTTTAGTGTTTGTTTCGCTCCAAGTAAAAAGTGTTTTATTACTTTATTTGTATAATAGGTGTAATTTTTAGTGTTTTCTTGTCCTCTACAACAACACTGACGGGATTATTACTTAAAACAATTTGCCATCCGAAACAAATTCACTACTTCGGGTGTCCTTCTGATAACTGCAGATGTCTGTGCATAACATTTGTATACCAAGGCTTCGCCAGTTTTTCATATTTCCAACTATCAGATTTTGCAGCAACAGTTTTTTGTTCGTTTTGCATAAACTGGCAACCGCGAATGGATTCAGAGTTAGTAGAGCGACTCAATCAAACAAGCAAACAAACAAACAAACAAAAGTATGCTTTATTGCCGCAAAATTCTACAATTTTATGGACAAAGCAAAATATACCTAAAAATAAGACATATCAAAACATTAATCGAAAATAATTTCGACAGGTCAGTGCTTTTTTTTTTTAAATGTAAATTATCAATTTACCAAATCGTAAAACACACGTTAGAATATAGCATAACATTGCAAACAGTAAATGAATCATGATAACCTTATAAAAGTAAACAAACACACATGTACGAGGTGAATAATTTCGATGACATTGAAATCAAAATTGCAACTATGCGACCTTAAACTCTATGTTAATATAGTTATACAAATAATTGTGATGTTAAACAGAAGGTATATTAAACTAGTGTAGAATGTAGTATACAAAAAGAATTAAATTGTTTTTAATCCAATACCTAACAAAAATAATTAAGTTTTAAGTGAATGTTCGACAGTTCTTTTCCCTATATAATGATTTACAAAATTCTATGCTATGAGTTAGGACATGACTCACAAAAGATTTAAGTAAACAAGCGAGTTTAGTGACAATTTAAAGAGACTTACTCACTGAAAAAAAAAATCATTAACGCTGTAAAATGGTCTCTCAATGAGGTATGCTTTGGTGTTTTTTCGAAATTGTGCAAGCATAGGGATAGATTTTAAATGTACTGGCAGATTGTTGTAAAGTTTTATGGCGTTGTAAATAATTGATTTTTTTATTAATTCTGTGGAAGGAATGGGAAGATAAATATCATGCCTAGAGTTTCTGGTAGGGTATACATGTTGTGGCCTTTCTGGGAGGGTGTTTATATGTTTTCTCAGCAAACATACCGTTTCCAAAATAAATAATGCAGGAAGTGTTAATATTTCATGTTTTTTGAAATAGTATTGGCAGTGAGCTCTATTATTTAGACCAAACAAATAACGAATGGCTCTCTTTTGAAGCATAAAAATACTACGAAATTGCTCGGTGGTACAGCAGCCCCAAAAGGGAAGGCCATAGCGGAGGTGGGATTCAAATAAAGAGAAATAAGTAAGTCTGGCAGAAGGAACGTCTAGTTCTTTTGAAACTGATCGAATGGCGAAGCAGGCGGTAGAAAGTTTTTTAGTTAAGGTGTCAATATGATTACACCATTTTAGGTTGCTATTTATATTTAACCCCCGGATTTTAACCGACTCTACGTATTCAATATTGCTGTTATGTACCTGAAGTGGTTGTAAAGTTCCCTTATAAGATAACGCCACCGTTTTATCGACGTTAAAACAAAGCATATTGGAATCGGACCAAGCCTTAATTATAACCAAGTCTTTGGAGATACTAGAGTGTAAAGACGTTGTATCAAAATCACTCCATGTTATGCTTGTGTCATCAGCAAAAAGGGAGATTCTTCCATTAATTTTAAGGTTCGTGATATCATTAATGTATAACAAAAAAAGAATAGGTCCCAAGACTGAACCTTGAGGGACTCCACTTGTAATCAACTTACAATCAGAATCGGAACCATTAGCCCTTACAAGTTGTTGCCTTTTTCCAAGATAAGATTTGAACCAATTTAAAGAAGTACCACGAATTCCATAAAAATGTAGTTTGTTTATCAGAATTTCATGACTAACACAATCAAAGGCTTTCGCATAGTCACAAAAAACTGAGGCAGTTGGGTGGTTGTTATTGAGAGATAAGTAGACGCCTCTAAGCAACGTGAACATGGCGTCACTGGTGCACTTGTTGGGTAGAAATCCGAACTGCTCCGGGGATATTATCTGATGTTTCAGGAGAAATGGCATAAGACGGTTCTTCAGTAGCCTTTCGATGATTTTTGATAGCACTGGTAGTAGTGCAATTGGGCGATAATTGCAAAAGTTAGTTTTTTCGCCGCCTTTATGAAGTGGAATAATTATAGCTGTTTTAAGGCAATCAGGGAATACACCTTTTATAAAGGACTCATTTATTAATGTTGTAAGGGCCTCTATGACTGGGAGTGGCAAGTTCAGGAATATTCTCTCTTGATTGATAGGCCATCAGTGCTACACGAAGATTTACTTTTGATATTATGTATTACCTTCAATAGTTCAGTGTTGCTAACGGGACTTAAGAAAAAGCTATCAGCTAAATTTTTTGAAGGAGGGAGAAACGAAAGAGGGTCCAAACTTGGCGAGATACTAGAGGTAACATTTTTGCTTACATTAATAAAATAATCATTTAGATCATTAGCCCCTGGCAAGATCTGAGTCACAGGGTTTGATTTGTTTCTGAGGTTATTGATGATGGACCAGGTTTCTTTTGAAACGTTATTAGAGTTTGTTAGACGTTTTCGGTAGTGTAATTTTTTTGCTGACTTAATAAGAGTAGTGTAGATCCTCCTATAATTAGAGATATAGTCGAGAATAAGAAAGGAGTCGGTGAATTTTTTTATATATGAGAGCGAGCGCATATTTTTAGCAGAAATTCGTATTCCTTTCGTGGTCCACGGTTTATGCCGCTTAGGTTTGATATTCTTAAGCGGGAAGGCCTTGTTAAAAGCACTTAAAGTTTTATTTAAAAAAGTTCTGAAGTTTGTGTTGACATTATCAGATTCAAAATTCCAATTGGTGTTAAAGCAAATATTATGAAATACTGAGAAATTTGCGAGAAAATTCTGCCCCGATGGCGAGATCTTGGTAAGGGCCTAATAGGTAAACTAAACCTGGAAATTACCGCCTCGTGATCGGAAAGACCTGAGTTATAGACCTGTGATTGCACCTCTGATGGAGAAAAATCAGACGCCATGTAATCGATGATAGAAGAAGAGTTTTTTGAAATTCTAGTTGGCGAGGATACATGCATTGAAAGACCGAAAGAGTCGAATATAGAAATTAGATATTTCTGGATGGCACAAACAGTAGCATAGTCAATATTAAAGTCCCCGCATAGAATTTTTTTACCTTTAATCCAAACTTACCAGGCTATTTAAAAATGATTGTACATCAGAGTTTGGTGATCTATAAATACAAATTACATAAAGATCAAGGTTTTGATTATATACTATAGAGATCAGTTATGTTTTTATATCTAATGTTTTAAAGGGCGGCTAAAATGGGTCCATTTTACAACAAATTACCTAGACTGGGTTGTTTACAACATTAGACATAAAATAAACGTTAAACATCACTCTTCTGTTGAGTTTTGAATTGAGTGGTTCTCTGTGTATAGATAAGCAAGTGTATGTGAAGACGAGAATGTCGAGTCAAACGCGCCGAAGTTGCAAAATTTCTCCTGACAAATTTTGTTATATTTGTGGAGAATTTCTGGTGAAATCACAAGCCAGGCCATTTTCCGAAAATATAAAAAAGCCTACTTTAAATATTTTGGTGTGTTAATTGGGGATCAAGATAAGCGGTGTTATTTTTGCCTGATAAAGACTGAAGGTTATTCCAAAAAGGGAAAGCACAATATAGAATATCCAAATTTGCAATCTGCCATACGACCTGTTCCTCATAATGCAAATTTGCCAGTGCCGATTGCGCTTTTAAATTGGCAAGCTATTGATTTGGGAGATAATGGAGATAACACATCATCATGCAGCTCAGAAGAACAGTGCACCGATCCCACTTTTACCACAGGTTCCAGTTCCGGCGAATCACATTTGATTGTTCAAAGTGAATTAAATGATTTAGTACGTGATTTGGAGTTATCCAAGCAACAGTCAGAACTTCTGGGTTCCCGTCTTAAGGAATGGAACCTATTGGCCAAAGAAACAAAAATTACGAATTTCAGAAAAAGAAATGCTATGTTTTCTGAGTTCTACAGTAAATGGAAAATTCGTTGTGCGCGTGTATTGAACATTCTCCCCGTGAGTGGCGCTTATTCATAGACTCATCTAAATATAGCTTAAAAGCTGTGTTATTGCATAATGGAAATTTAAAACCTTCTATACCAGTTGCCCATTCAGTTACAATGAAAGAAAATTATAAAAATATGCGCACGATTTTGGATAAAATAAACTACAATAGGTATAAATGGCAGATATGTGGGGACTTAAAAGTTATAGAGATTTTAGTGGGACTTCAGGGGGGATTTACAAAATATTGCTGTTTTCTTTGTTTATGGTACAGCCGTGCAATAAATCAGCAAAAATTTGTGACAAAAAGCGATTTTAACCAGGATCTCAAAATGTTAAATTTATACCTCTGATCCCAAAAATGTCCTTTTGCCTCCTCTTCACATTAAACTTGGGCTGATGAAAAACTTTGTGAAGGCTTTGAATAAAGATAGTGATGGATTTATATATCTAAGACAAGTCTTTCCCCAGTTAAGTGAATTAAAAGAAGGCATTTTTATGAGGCCACAAATCAGAAAATTGCTGGACGATGTCAATTTTACGGAAAAGCTTACCAGGCAGGAACTCAGAGCAATGTGGATGAAAATTATGGACAATTAGTTAATGAACTCTTAGATGCCTATTAAGCGCTTGGTGCCAGAATTTGAGAGCTGTTAGTGACGAGCAGGGTGAAAGCTTTCACCAAGATATCAGAACAATGGAAATTCGGTACCAAGGACGATGGGATCCAGCCATGATGGGTGACTACTGTTGGTTTTTGAGAGAAGATAGGACACCTCATAAACGGAAAAAATAAAGTTTAATTAGTGTTTTAAGTTAATATTTTTCTCGTTTGCTTTTCTCTTAGATGTATGGTATGTTTAATAGGCGAAAACTGTAAACATAGTCAATAAACAGGGTTAAGAATTTTCTGAAATCATTTTTTTTATAGATATTAAGTATCGTAACATTCGATATGGTTTTACAACTCTAACAAGAAAACCCTATGTGCTACAACTTTCTATTTGTCATTTTCGTGTTTGGATAGGTCAATTCTATTAGACTATGATATTCTGATTTGTGTTACAACAAAAAATTGTTTTTTGTCGGCCAGTGAATTATTAGAGACATATGTAATAAATACTGAAGCGGGGCAACTTTGTGGTATATTGTTTTATTCTATAAAATAAATTTCTCATGATTCATGAAGTTATTTTTTCAAAATATTTTTCAAATTTCAGCTCATGTAATTTATATAAATCATTTAAGCTGGTCGAGAAAATTTAGAAAAATCTTCATACTGTATTAGTTTGCTGATAATTTAGTCCCTTTTGTTTTTCTACAAGCATTTCCTTCAGTTGATAGAGATATATCTTTTTATAATTTTTTAAATAGTATTTTATTAACTTTATAAATTTAGTTTCAGGTAAAAGAAGAGATAACCAAAACGCTACACAGGCAGAAAATAATGTCATTTCATCGGTAGAACCTTTTGGGAAAATCAATCCTCTCTTTGTGCAGAAGAAAAACATTGATATTCCAGAATGAAATCTCCAAATATATTTGTATTTTTTGTACTGAGAGAAATAAACACAATTTTATTTATTTTATTTTATATTCCGTTTTACCATTTTGTTTAAATTACGTACTTACTTAATATTATGGTAACCATTTTTCTCCTGTTAATTTTTTAATATAACTCTACGTCTAATTGGCTTGGCATTGTTGTAAGATAAAGTTGGTCAGTTAAAATGTTTCAAGGTCAAATTTTGCCTGTCTAATGCTGAAACCGGCAGGGAACATAACACTTCACCATTGACAAACAGAAATCTTTTTTGGCTTGTTCGCAAGTGAATAAAAATATTTAACTTTAAATTGATTGAAGCAAATATTTAATAAAATTACATATCTCAACATCTAGGCTAGTCTGTCTACAGAATGTTTCGATACATAATATAAACAATATTATTTAAGCAATCATAAGAAATTATGTCATTTACCTTAAGTTTTAATAGACACATAGTAGTTGTACAAACACTTTCATCCTATCGGGAAAAAAAGATTTTTGTTTGTCAATCTAAACGCAACAAGTAATCTGAACACATTTAAAAACTTCACCATTCTTTAATTCGATCTTTTTTAAAAAGTTAAGTATCAAATCACATTTATATAATAGGGGAAAAGGCAAAAGCAATACTTTGAAAAAAATAGGTTTATTTCGTGTATGGAAATTAAGCTTTATTCACTTTACAACGTGATAACATAAACAAATTAATTCTATTTTAATAATATAAATGTGTGAAATATAAAAAATTGAACTAGAACATGGCCGATATTACCCACATATGGCTGGCTAATATCGATCATATAGGAGGGTAATATCGATCAAGATCTAACGCATGCAATACACGAATTCAAATCTTCTGGCCGAGACACTTCAGTACAGGCAGCATGCAGCCAAATGCCATATGATCTGCACCGCCACCATATTCCAACTTTCCCAGTTTTTACACATATTGGACATATTTCGTTCTCTTTTTTTGTAGACTGCCCATGTTGATCTTTACGCTTGGCTTGTTTATTTTAACGGCTGCTGTTTTAAATCCTGCGGATTTTGCTGTTAATCGGGCAGTCGGATAAAAGTCTTCAAATGATGTGTTTTTTAATTGAATGGTTTTGTCTTCATCGTCGGTTGCGTTGTCATCAAAGACTTCGGTTATTGCTGAAGAAGAACTATTGCTGGGAGATGACCTTTGTTGACGCCTCTTTCTCTTTGCTTGAGCAGGTGGTTCCTTATTAGAGGCTTCTAGTGGTGGTGTAACTTGACGCATAACTGCCTGATCTTGGCTTCTGTTAGGTACATCCGGGTCCACCTCTCTACTAGTTCCGGGCTTCGGATTTAAATAAGTTTTTCTACCTGTTCGCTAGCTTGTGCTTGGATATCGGAATTTGCTTCAACTGCTGTTTCAGTAAATTTATTCTCCCCAAATACATTTCTGTTTAGTGGGAAGATATCTGTATTTTTGAATCCGTTCAAGCCTTTTTCTTTCGAATTAATGCGATTGTACGCTTTAGCAAAGAGCTCTGCGATGTCAGTCACTTCAATTTTGTTATAATGATGAGACTTCATATGAAGATCGTATTCTTTGCTATATGCTGCTTTCAGTGAACTGAAAAACGTCACGTCCAGAGGCTGGAGCCGGTGAGAGGTATGGGGGGGGGGGTAGGGAAACAAGAACGATACCTTTTCCACGACAAGACTTATAAGATTTTAAGGAGGAGTGTGTGACGTGGTTGTCTAGAACAACTAACACAGGATCATCCGTAGAAGCACTAGCATATTGAGCAAAATTGTTTAACCATTCCAGGAATAAATCCACCCCGATTTTGAGCAGCGATATATAGCATCTACGGACCCGTTTTTCTCCAAGGCGTTGTTCATACGTTCACGTTTAAAAATAAATATGGCAGGCACAAAGTCTCCTGCCGCACTCATACAACACACAACAGTCGTTGTCTGACCCATTTCGCCACTCGTAATCGCACCCACCTGTTTTCTGCTTTTTTCAAAATTCGATTGGGTTTGTGTAATCCACCGATTCCAGTCTCATCCACGTTATAAACGTGCCTTGCAGGAAATGTATATTTTTCAAAGACCAGTTCTAAATTGTCGTAAAACAGATCTACATCTTTTCGATTAAATGCGATTACCCGGTTGAGACTCGTAGCTTCAGGACGCCTTAAAGAAATTCGTGGATGTCGTGCTAAAAATCCACCCAACCAGTCTTTGCCGCAGGTTTTCTTCTCAAGATTAAAACAATTCAACTCAAAAAAGCTTTACTGTCTAAAATAAAAGCATCATTGACAAAGCCAAATAAAAAAGATATATTAAACATATACCTAACTGTATTATTGACAACGCTAAATAAAAAAACTGTAAATATGATGTATCAGCACAAATATATAAATAGATATGACCATGTTTGCTTGTATATACTATAAAATACCAACTTAAAACTAAAGAATTGTATATAAAATTTAAAATAAAAAGAAAAAAAGAAGAACAGAAAAAGAGCTTAAAAGTCAATTTAGCAAAAATGCACTCAAGATCTATCAGTAAAATATTCGTCAACTGTATAATAGGCCTTCCCAACTAAAAGTTCTTTAACTTGCTTTCTAAATTTTCTTCCACAAGAAATTTTTCTCATACGTAAAGGCAGTTTGTTAAACAGTTTCCTTCCATTGTAAATGAATGATTTTTTTTATTAGTTCTGATGAAGGAATCGGTAACCTAGATACATGAGTACTTCTTGTGGGATATGCATTTTCAGTTAGGATTTCTGAACGAATTTTTTTATGAATTAAGCACACCGTTTCAAGAATAAATAGGCACGTGAGGGTCAAAATATTCAAGGATTTAAATAAAGGCCTACAAGAAACACGGGTCCTAGCTTTAGATAAGTACCGAATTGCTCTATTCTGTATAATAAATGTGGAATTTAATACATAGTTAGGGCAGCTTCCCCAGAAACACAAGCCATAGCGCAAATGTGACTCTATCAAGGCATGATATACACTCTTTGCCACTGATAAATCTAGCTCGCGAGAGACATTCTTAGGGCACAGCAACCCCTTGCAATCTTAGAATTCACATTCAAAATATGTTTCTCAAATTTTAGCCTATCATCTATGTAGAGACCCAAGAACTTCTTAACACGTAAACTGTCTATTGGTTGGTCATTGAACATTTAAATGAAATAATGTTCGTTTCTGTTATGTTCAGTGTAAGTGAGTTTGAGTTACACCAGTCTTTTATTATTTCCAAATCCCTCTTAACAACATGCTCCAACTGTTTGGGATCATGGTGGTGCCATAAAACAGTTGTGTCATCGGCAAACATGGTAAACAAACCTTGTATGTTAATGCTTGGCAAATCATTAACATATAGTAAAAAAAGCAATGGTCCCAAAACAGTCCCCTGTGGAACACCTGCAGCAATATTTAATTTGCCTGACTGATCATTTTTAAAACTTACAATTTGACACCGATCAGCCAAGTAGGAACTAAGCCAGGCACAAGCTTTCCCCCTAAATCCATAAACTTCAAGCTTGCTGAGAAGTATTCTATGATCCACACAGTCAAATGCTTTAGATAGATCACAGAACACCGCAGCAGCAACCTCTCCGTCATTTAGGCCTTCGCATACAGTTTCAAGAAGAGAGAATATGGCGTCGTCTGTGGACAATGATGATTGAAATCCAAATTGTCGTGTGTTAAGAATACTGTGTTTTTTGGGAAAGAATAGCATCCTCTTTTTCATAAGTTTCTCTATAACTTTAGATAAGGTGGGGAGCAGGGAAATTGGCCTAAAATTGGAGGGAACATCAGTTTCACCTCTCTTAAAAATTGGAATCACATTAGCAAATTTCAGATCAGATTGAAATTCTCCGCATGTAAATGACCAATTAATAGCTTCAGCTAAGGCGATTAAAGTGTGATAAGGAAGCCTCAGTAGCACCCTAACAGAAATATTATCCCAACCCGAGGCTTTGAGATTTTTAATATCTTTAAAAACTTCAATCAGTTCTTCTGGATTAGTTGGTAGGATATAGAAGGTGTCATTTATTACAATACTTTTAACATATTCAAGTGGATCAAATTTTTTAGAGATATTTTTGGCCAATTTTTCAGCTATAGTGCAATAAAAGAAGTTGAGTCGGTCTGCATTAATATTGTAATCCAAAGTAGTATTAGTTCTACCAGTTAAGTCGTTCACAATTTGCCAACATTCCTTTTGTTTATTGTGGGATTTTACATTTTTTTTGTGAAAAATGTACCTTTTTTGCCAAGTTAATTGTTGATTTGTATATAGAACGGTATTTCCGGTAATAATTCATGAATACATTACTATGAAATAAAAATTTTCTTAAAGTATGCAAAGATCGCATATTTTGAGCAGACACCTTTAGACTTTTGGTAAACCAACCTTTCTTTTTACGATTTTTTACCATTCTAAGGGGAAAAGTTTCATTAAACACATCACAAAGAAGTCGGTGAAACTGTTGAAGAGGATTTTCTGAATTTAAAATTTTATTCTATTGCACAGTTAAACATAACTGAGAAATCCTATCATAATTTTGCTTAGTAAAAAGTCGTTTTAGCTGTTTCCTATTACTGGATTTAGTTTTAGCGGCAATCTTAAATTTAAAGTGTACAGCTTCATGGTCTGAAAGACCAGCATTTAACACAGAACAAGAAACAGCATCGTCTTGCATGTTGGAACACATACAGTCAATCAATGTACCAGAATATTTTGTTTTACGCGTGGGTTCAGTAACATGCATATTTAACCCTTTCGCGTCGATTGGGTTAAATATGTCCCAGAGAAAAAAAAAGGTTTTGAAAAGGCGACTTTTTTTTATCTGGAAATTTAAATATTTTTCCGAATATTTTAACTTTGTTAGGCCCTATAACGCCCATAATACTTCAAATTTAATTTTATTTATAAGAATACAAAACTTACAACGTGGGTTATATATATCCCAGTAGTATTAAAATATGGGCTATATAGGTCCCAGTAGTAAAACAAAGGCATATCTACGAAAAACTAAAACTGTATTGTTTTTAACACAAATGAGAATATAAGGCTTATTTAGGAATGGTAACATGAAAAACAGTCCTTGCACAGGGGCACGTCACATGCGGAACATATTATTACTGTACGTTTTTCTCTATTTTGTTGAGCACATCTTCGGCATCTCCTTCTAGTTTTTGAAACAATTGGGAGATGATCTCCCACATTGATGAGGTTTGCTGATGAGATCGTTGTTCTTCCAAATGATCTTTTGCGCGTTACGGCTGCATTCTCTCGTCCAGCTCCAATTAATTGTTCTGCTAAATCGACCATATATGTCAAAAATGGAACGTCTCGGTTTCGAACTTCCTTGAAAATTATCCACGCATTTACTGCGGTGGTTAACAACAGCTTGTAGTATACCTTTTTCCACCATTTCAATGATTTCCGGTCGATATCATATAGTCCAGTTAGTTGATCAGATAGATCCACACCACCCATGTAAGTGTTGTAAGTGCGTATTGCTTCCGGGCATGGTACCTTTTTTTTAGTTCCATCCTTGGCAGTCCTCTCAATTTCAACTATTTGGTCTGTATGGCAGTTACTAAGCAACGTCACTTCTTTTGTGTCCATCCAAAGAAAAGCTATAGTTCCCTGGTCGCAGCACAGTGTTTGCATTTCTCCTCGATTCATTTTTCTTTTCTCAAATTTGGGCATATTTTTACGGTTAGAAATGCACGTACCGACTTGGGGTAAAGGTAAAGAATTCATCAACTCGACAGATGTAAAAAACCGATCATAGCAGATAAGTACATCCTTTTCTCTCAGAGTTTCAGTTAATTTTTTCACCACCCGTTCACCTAATGTACCTTCTACAGGGCCTGCTTGTTTTCCTGAATATATATTAAAATCGTATACATAACCTGTTTTAGAATCGCATCGCTCCCATATTTTAATGCCTCGTTTAATCGGTTTTAATGGCAAATATTGCTTGAGAGACGAACGACCTTTAAATTTTGTCATCGACTCATCAATGGACTGAAATTTACTTTCAGTTCTAGCTTTAGGGAAAGTATATTTTAGGCAGGAAACTAACTCGTCAACATAATAAGTTTTACTGGCATCAGTTGGCTTTTTAGGCTGGTTGAAGTACAACTTACTAGATAAAAGTTGAAATCTATCTCTTGATATTGCTTGTTTTATTGCTTCATTTCCCAAAGACTTATGAGAAGCCCAATAATGTTGAATTTGAGGTAATTTATTATAAGCCATTATAAGAAAACATCCAGTAACAATCATAATTTCATATGAATCTGTTTCTTTTTGTTTTTTCTTTTTAACCCCTTCCAAAATTTTTAAACGCTCATTGGTACACTGCGCGATATATATGAATAATGAAGGTGGCATTAGTTGTAGAAATACATCTAGCTCTGTTGATTCTCGATGAACGTTAGCCAGCAGGGTACAATTAGCTTCCTCTGGAATTTTGAAGCGAGGATTGAAATCAACAACTTCTTTCCATATCACAATATTGTCTGCTGAAGGGGCGGGGGTATCTGGTTGAACAAGTTCGTCATCCGAACTGTCAGAGCTGCTAGAAAATTCATTTTCACCATTATGAAAAGACGTCGAAGCTTCAGTATGGTCCGAAAAAGTCGGCTCAATTTTTTTAGATTTTTTAGACTTTTTTTTTAGAACTTTTTTACGCTTTGAAATAGTCTCTCCAACGTTAGAATTATCACTAGAAGAAGTATCCTCTTCTAAGTATTCTGACCCACTGTCTTGGAATGGGTCTTCTTCGGAAGATACATCGGATAAACCTTCTTCCACGAGAGCCTCTAACTCTTTTTGGGTTAAAAATCGCCGCCTGTGTCGGTAAAACACTAGTGGGACAATAACATACCAAAAAAGAATTCGGCTGGGACATATATGTCCCGACGCAACTTTTGTTTATAAAAAGCCAAAAAAATAGAATTATATTATGATAAAACTGGGCCAAGGTATTTATAAAACTTACCTGGTCATGGTCCAAACACTATATTCAATTATTTTAACGTAATTCTGGAAAAATGGCTTATATTCTGCAGTAAACAACAACACGTGGCAGTCTTAATTACTCTAAATACAAACTAACCTATAAATATCGGCAACCCGTAATACAAAAATTGCTCCTAAAGCATTAGAAAGCGTGTGGGACAACTTAGTATTCAAATATGATTCGACCAGCTCCCATCCGAATTTTTTTAATTTGCTCTGGGACATATATAACCCAACAGTAATTTGAAATAAAAAATTTTAAAAATAAAGTCGACGCGAAACGGTTAAGTCAAGTGAGGCAAATAAACTGTCTAACTTTTGCGTACCTAAACTAGATTTATCAGCATAATTAACATTTATGTCATCAGCTAAAATAACATTAATGTGTGAAGGAACTTCAGTCAAAAGACATTCTAATCTAGTTATAAATAAAGATAATTCTGTATTTGTTTGCCTATTTAAGCAGACAAGAAACTGATCTATCCTAGAAGATTGAACAATGCAAAATTCAAATTCTTTCTCAACCAACATTGCAACCAACTTATCATAATTTAAAAACGAATATTGCGTAAAATTATTATGTAGCAAAATCATTGTTCCACCATGCACAGAGATTAGTCTTGCATACTTAGAAACTAATTTATAATTTGAAAGACCAATACACTTATTTTCCTTTAACCAATGCTCAGTAATAAGTAAGATATCCGGATTATTACTATTTCTAAGAATAGTGACAATTCATCAATTTTATTTCTAATGCAATGAATGTTTAGAGGCATACATGTAAAACTAACAGAATTGTCTATTCTAAAAAATCATTATTGCTTACTGAATATGGTTCATTTACAACATTTTCCTTTTCAGAAAGCACAAGTTTGTCACTGTCCAAGTTCAAACAAAAAATGTGCATAGATAAGTATTTACAAATAAGTTTTTTACTATTATATGATGAGTCTCCATAAGGTGATCTCTCGTAAATATGCATAAAACTATCGAAGGACAGGAAGGCCGATTTGTTATTGTCTTTTAGCACACAATCTTGAATAGAGGTATGAATGTCATTAAAAAATACTTTTTCTGGGGCATCTGCAAAGAATAAAAATCAATGAAGCTTGCGGGTAATATCGATCATGCTAGCCAATCTACAATTTCGAACAACAACAAATCGACAATTTCGTTAACAGTGTATAAAATATCTATGACTGCCATGCAACTATTAGTACTAACGTAGCTTCGGATTTTCTAATATTGAGAAGTACATACCTTATCCGACGAACACAGAAAATAACAAAAATATTGCGAAAAAACTGTTTGTGTACGCGCACACTCGATGTTACAATGAAACTGCCCGAAGTTACCGTTAGTAAGTTGTATGTGCCTCAAGAGATGGCACCACAATTTTTTTAATTTGATAGGCTGCTAGAGCTGAGTAAAATTAAGATGATCGATATTAGCCGCTGATCGATATTCAACTCCTTTCCCCTACTAGTGTTTTGGTAGAAAAATGAGGAATTTTCCAGAGATTTTTTATTAATTTTCCTCACGGCAAATTTAGTTACTATATTTCTGTTAGGATATTTGTAATTAAATATGTTACAAACATTTTGCAGGTTACGCGTTCTATCCCCATAACCCAGTTTCAGTAGTGATGCCGCGAGGCGAGACTAAGGTATTGTCTCGTCTCGTCTCGACTTTGGCTAATCTCATCTCGTCTCGTTTCGAAAATATGGTCGAGACGAGACGAGATTAAGGCCTTGTCTCGTCTCATCTCGAAAAATCTCGTCTCTATTTTAGATATATTAACCTATCCTCGTAAGGGTCAAATAGATATGTTATAACAGAAAAACGGTATACTTACTTGGCAGCAAAGTGGAATTTGCGCCAATTCATCCCTCCATATTAAGAGGTTGCAGGGAGAGGCCTGAAAATATTTCAAAAAGATGAACAACAATTTAAACCACTTCATATGTTCCAGCGTTTTTGTGAAAAATGACTCGTACAGAAGGAAGAAAAACACATTTACACATACATAAGTAAACATTATAATTGAACTTTACGAGTTTTCGATTTGGCAAAATCGTCTATTATCGAATCAAAACTGATATCATTTAATATCTCACATTCAATAGATAAGACGGTTAGATCAACTAATCTAGCTTAAGCCATTCTGGATCGAAGATAATTTTTTATTAATTTTAGCTTGGAAAACGAATGGTCTCTACTTGCGACTGTTACAGGCAGACTTGACAGTATTCTTAAATTTTTAAGTGTGTTCAGATTATTTGTTGCGTTTAGATTGACAAACAAAAATGTTTTTTGGCTTTTTCGCAACTGAATTTCAGTTGCGAAAAAGCCAAAAAACATTTTTGAGTATTCTTAAAGCAGTATTTGGAAAATTATCTGTCGGGTAATTTTTCTGAACAACATTAATGCTGTGTTATATGTAGCGTCAAATAAAAAGTTTACAGGTTTATTGTAATTTGTTAAATGTATAAAGAGGTCCTGGCATTTTTTAAAAAATCATTATAATTGTTTGTTTTTAAACAAATGAAAGCCAAATATTTTTTGTGACTGCTCAGTTTTAAAAATCGTTCCTGCTGTCGAGTTTATACAAATATCTATAATGTGATTGAAAAAATCAACTTCGAATTTTTTTAGTTGACCTTGTATTGGTTCATGGTTGAATTGGTTGGTTTCTTTATAATATTCTCATTTTTAAATTTAAAAATATCAGCAACATCGGGAAAACCATAAATATATCCTTTATCTTTGTTTTTTTTTGAAATTTATCGGAATTATTTGGCCATCAATTTTGGTGGAAATAGGTGGTTAAAAAGATGAAAGTGGCATGCGGTCATCGTACTAATGACAAATACCTTACCTTCATTAATTCTGTTAGCCATTTGCATTATCCTTTTAATTCTGTCACTCATTTTGCAACATAACTATACAAACACTCTAAACTACCCTTAAAACACGTTTACTTCTATTAATGTGTTTGGGTTACATAGCCCCATTTTTAGGTGACAATTGTTTATGTCAAAGAAATAAAACGTGTAAAAGGTAGGGGAGACTGGTATCAATTGTAACTAAATCTAAAAAAACAATTTTTTTTATAAGTCTAATTACATAAAAATATATTTTTTAAATTGCTATGTTAATCAGTATGTGTTCTATTATAATTTATTTTTAAAACTAATATTATTTTGGTATTAGCACCTTTTATTGCTATGCTAATCAGTATGTGTTCTATTATAATTTATTTTTAAAACTAATATTATTTTGGTCAATTTATAACAAGTGAACGTATGTTACAACTGGCACCATATTGGTGTCGATTGTACCAGAGGTGGTGCCGTTTGTAACAACTAAATTATAGATATCAATCAAGTATTTCAAAAATATATCTTTTAAACATTTTACAGATATTTTTAAAGGAAATAAAAATAAAAATCGTTCACTAAAAATAATGTTGTTCCTTTTTTAGTTAACAAAAATAGCAAAACATTCTGGTTCTTATTTATTCCAAGTCATCCTCTGAATCACAATTGATGCATACGTAAAAGAGACTTTATTCGTACAAGTAAAATGGGCCTACCCCTTCCACGCACGACATTCTAACCAATCTTCTGCTTGAAGAATAGGCACCCCCACAAATCAAGTTTTTCGGGGGTGTCAGTTAATATCGCAACCTTTTTTGGTTTACTGAAATTTCCTTGAGGATCAGGTTTTATTGATTCAGACAATATGATTGCCATTTGTCTATCTGATTTATGCGATATTCCAGAACAACTGGGCTGGGGCTAATTAATATGTTCTGTAGCACAATCTATGCCATTATTGGTTGGTTCCATTGGCACCAATATATTGGTCTCAGTATTAACTTTAAAATTACTTTTATTTATCATATTATCCTCTATTTCATCAGGCTTATGCTCTAAAGGTCTGTCGGTGACATTTGATGGAGCAAAATCCGCTTCATCAATATCACGATTAAAAGGATAAATTCCTGTGCTAGAAAACTTAGACATAATATTTTTGTAGTTGTGGCTAGAGTTGAAGGTAGGTCATATTTTTTCTAATTTTTTTTTCCGTAAAATTTAATACTCAAAAATTATATTTTTCTCCTACATTTTTTTTTTGACTGTATCTATCTATATTTATAAGTTGCGAATAATTATTGTTTCTATTTTTTGCTTTTTAGAGGCATTTCAAATTTTGTTTTCTTTTGGGTTATTTCTTGCAGTTCTGCGGCGGAACAGAGAGAATGAAAAGTTTGCATTTTGGTTACTTGAATGTGCGTTCTTTAGTTCATCATTTCACTGAAATTAAAAATGTTTTATTACAAAATAACTACGATATTTTAGATGTTTCGGAGACATGGCTTAATAATAATGTTGAGGAAAATCATATACTAATACCAATTATACTTTTGTTAGGGCTGACAGAACATCTAGAGGTGATGTAGTTGGTATGGATTTTAAAAATAATTTTAAATACGAAGTTATCAATTTAATTCATACAGAACACTTAGAGCAGCTGTGGATTAAATTTAAATTTAATGTTTTATAAATTTTAGGCTCAATATACAGACCACCTAGAGGTCAGTTTCTTGATTTTTTAACTAGCTTTGAAGACTCTTTATCACATGTTTCGATAGAATGTAATAGGGTTATTTGTGGTGGCGATTTTAATTTGAACTTTTTAGATTTAAATAATAAAAGTGTTCAAGATTTAATGTCTTGTATTGAAACTTTTAATTTACAACAAATTGTAAACACACCTACGAGAATAACAGATAGAACCAGTAGTTTAATTGATTTGATTTTCATACCAAAGGAAGAAGAAGATTATAATTATTCTGCTAAAAATGTACCTCAAATTTCTGATCATATGCTAATAGATTGCTGCTTGTATACTAAAAGTACCACAGAAGATAAAAAATATTCCACAGTTAGAAACTTGAAAGGTGTTGATAAAGATCTGCTAACCATCTTTCTACAAGGCGCGCCGCACATTGGTCAAAAAATGGAAATAATTGATCGAAAATCATATCTCGGGAATAGAGAATGTTAGCAATTTTTTTTTGCACTAAGGCTTGTATTCATAGACCGTACTCAAGGTTGTGTTGTGCAGGTTGCAGGCGTTATGTTTTTCAGGCGTTATATTTTTATGCTGACAGCTACTATCAAAATCAAAACTCAACCTTGAGTGCGGTCATGAATACCAACCTATTTTTTTTAAACCATAGAACAAACTCGATATACTGACTTTTAAATATGTGTAAAACCAGCAAAAAATATAACCCCTTTGGAAAGGGGTTAAATACAACCCCTTTAATAAAATGGTGAAAAAAAGCTTAACATTTCAAATTAATCTACAAGTAAATATGAAGTTAAGTATAAAGGCATACCTGTAGTTAAAATTTACTATCAGTATACCTCTAAAATATTGATCCTTTTATTAATAATTTATTATTCCTTTAAAAAATGTTAAGTGAAAAAAGATAACCAACTCAGTTAGGTCAAAACATTTTTATTACAAATTAACAACTTATAATTCTTCACCAGATTCGAAACAACTTTTTCTAAATCACTCTCATCCCGATCGCGACCTGCTTCCGGAACATTTATTAACAATTCGCAGAGTTTTGCATCTAATGGCTTGCGCTTCACTTTATTTTTAAAAAAATAATTACTTAAAAATGGATCTGAACTCAAAATAAGTCTATATAATAAATCTTCGTTTAGTTTTAGGGGGTCAATCTTTCTTGTGTGATGTTCCCGATATCTTCTTATATCCCTATTCCTAGATTCTTGAGATTCTTCACTCATTTCTATAATTGGAAGTAGTGTATGCTTAATTATAATACTCCCATGTAAGAGGATCTTATGGATACTAGGGGGCATAAAATACCATCCATATAGTTCTACGTACTTTCTGGCCGTTTGAAAACAATACTCTTCAAATTTTGTTACATTAATCTCGTACCCAATGTTGATAGCCCGTAAGATGACCGAAAATCTCTTTATCATATCAACATCAATACCTAAAATGAATTAAATAATATTTAGCATCTTTATAATAATTATTCAGTAAGTAAATACCAGTTATTTCAGACGATAACTCTGGGTGGGAAAAAATCTACGGGCTGTATTCCCATCATTTGTTGTGCCTGCTCCTGATTTTGGAACATCTACTATAAGACCCATTTTGTGTCTAAACTGCTCTTGAATCTGTCTCTTCCTATTTTCCATTACCTGCTTGTTGACTTTTTCGACCTTTAAAAAATATTAAGTGATTTTTAGCTTTATTTTTGTATAATATAGGTAGCTTTAAGCTTACCCTCCATGTCTTAATATCTAGCCTATACGCTACATGTAGTAGACATTCAAAAAAACGTATGTATGCGTGAAGTGACGATAATCCGAATGAGAGGTTTTCTTCCGTTACGGGTAGTGATCGAACAAAGTCAATGTCGTTCATTTTCGATATTTTTACTCCACATAAGTAGCATGTCATGGAAGATGATTGTGTTAACGCACAACAAACCTGAAAGTTACAATAAACGTTACAATCATACATTTATTAAAAATACAATGTTCTTACTTTTCCATCAACCATAGTTAACGATAACTTAAACTTATAGTTCCCTTTAGATCTTCGTAAGGAATTAAGTTTTTAATTTGATCTTCAATGTTGCTTCTTTCCAATCGCGAAACTTCATTGGTTTCATGGACCCACTGCAGTCTTATAGGCCGGCAAAGTCGTTTGGATGCAGGTCGGGGATTTTTCCACAGTATCAGTGGTTCACCATCATTTTCGTCTACTAAGCGAAGAGGAACCAATGAAGTAGTAAACAGACTATCTTCTGCATGCAATGTGTTATCCTTTCCAGTTTGTTTATAAGTCGAATATCCACCGCTTCCGTCAAATCCCCATTTACCATACAACACTAACGATTTATACTTGTAATCTCTATTTGGGACCATTTTCATAATGCTTTCACAAGTTTTGTTGAGAAGGCTTTGTAAAGAGACTTCACATTTTGTTGCAGTTACCACATTTTCCTCTGGATAAAACACCTTTTTTGTTTCCAACACTTTATAATAAGGAGGATAAAGGTCGTGATGTTTCTCTCTGCTGCTATTTCTTAGAAATGTATATTGTTCCCGAGTAAGGTTCTGACTTATTACAATTGCTACGGCTTCTTCAGGAGTGTAGGGAATAGGTGAGGGGGATATCCAGTTTTGTAAAATTCTTTGTGCCCTAGTCGGAGTTGTGGTAGTAACTTCTGTAAGAAGACGTGCAGCTGCAGAGTCACCTGACTGACGCAATTTCATCACCGTGACATATGATAATTCTTCAACACAAAAATAGTTAAAAAAAGAACGATTTTTATGGCCTTGTTTCTACATTACATTTAATTAATTGTTTTATTATTATCTTTAAATTTAATATTAGACAGTAAATAATAAAAAAGTGACCGAACTATCAGCGAACTGGAATTAGATAGAGAACAACCTTGGTCACATGAAAATAAACAATTATTGACAAATTAACATAAGTCATGTAACAAAATATTTTAATTCGGTTTATTTTTTATTAATAACACATTCATAAAATTTAAAAGATATATATAGAAACATTTTCTTGACGACAATGGAACAATGTCTTTTTTCGCTATTTAAATTGCATACTTTTTCAAAAAAAGTGTAGAAAATAAAATCGAAAGTACTATTCCTCGTATATTTAAGAACATGAAGCTCATCATCGCCGGTACTCCTTAAGAAAATCAAGTAAACGAATTTTCTTTTTCTTCGTGGTTTCGCCTTTAAACTCCCTTATCTTCTCATGTAAAAACATCCGAGTGATTGATTCTTCCATCGAAATATTTGGAGACAACAGCACAAACTCACAATCACAAAACGACAAAACAATCATTTATTGAAACACAGATTTAAAGGTAATAATAATTTAATATCCCGCACACTTGATTATTACGCAACGCGAGCCGCGCTGCGCGTCTATTTTCCTCGGCCGGGCCTACCACGAAAAATAGCAGACATTTGCAATTTTAATTTTTTTTGTTCAGTTGCTAAAACAATAAGGAGTAATTTGACGCTTCATTTGTTCGTTCTTTTACGGATTATCAAATTTGTTTGAATATTTATGTTCAATTGTAGTGTTATCTAAAAAGTTTAATTATCTAGATAATAATACATGTATTTGCTAGTGTTTTCGGAGTAAATTATAACCAAATGTTCATACTTTAATGCTATGTAAAAATACTGTCAAAATAATTCTATTTCTCGGTTCTAAAATCTTTAAAATTAGCAATAATTTTAGCCGGATTCGATGTGCTTTCACAAAATTACAATTTTCAAGATTTCTTGACAACTCCAACAAAAATATTGCAATTAAAACTTTCTCAAAACTTCGATGACTATTAGCTAAACAAAATATGTGAATATGAGCCAAAAAAATGAAGGTGGAAAATTCCAAAGATTACGAATTTGCGATTATTGACCTATGTGCGCCGCGCCGTTCGAAAAGATAATAAATATTATCAATATTAATGAAAAAGTGTCATATTTTAATTCTTTACTATTAAATATATTTGACATTTTGGCTAAAATCAGTAGTTATAAAAAGACAGAAGCCTGTTTGGCTGACGGACACTGTGCTCACTATGATTAAATTAAGAGATAAGGCTTTCCAAAAGTACAAGCGAACAAAAAATCAGAATCATTGGGATTATTATAAACAGTTGCGCAATCAAACAAACATAGCTATAAGAACTGAAAAAAGGAAATATTTAGAGTATTGCGCTAATAACAATAATAGTAAAATTTTGTGGCAAAGGCTAAAAAATTTAGATATTGTAAATAAAGCTAAAGTTGTACCTCTTCCTGATTTTTTAGATAATCCTTCAGAAATAAATTAACGTTTTCTACAATTTTCAAATAATATACAGTCTGTTGACGTTAATCTACTAGATATTATTTAACAATAGGGAATTCATTTTAGGTGAAACATTTGAGTTTGTTACTGTTAATACAGATGAAGTGAAAACACATTTATATAGTACCGTAGTTTGGGGCGAAATTGATCACTTATTTTTTTATTTGGCCTGTATAACTTTGAATATAAGATATTTTATTTTTAAAAAAATATAGATGACTTTATAAGATTATTCTATAGCGATTCTAGAGTCCTAGAATTTTAAAATTATTTTAAATATTCTCAGAAAAAAATAAAATGGAGCTGATCAAATTCACACTTGATTTGGGGCGAATTTGATCACCTCTTTTATATTGCATCTACGTACTGAAGAAACCATATAAAATGATCAATTTCACCCTGACCTAAATATTTTTGTTAGTTTAAAAATTATTCATTTTCAAAGATCTCGGGGTCAAATTGATCATAAGGGTGAAATTGATCACTACCAAACTTTTTGTGCAATCGCCCACAAAATTAAGTTTCTAACCTAAAAAACATATTTATATTTTTTATTATTATGTGTTCGGGTTAAAGCCAGCGTAAAATAGATATTTTACAGGCTAGAAATTTAATTTTGTTGGTGGCTGTAGGTACCAGCATGCGGAACTGTCAGCGCACTGACAGTTGTGCTTACTCGCAAGAGAGAAACTCGAGAAAACTCGAGTTGCCCCTTTAAAAACCATTTCTATACCTAGACTTGAACTATGTGCCGCACTTCTTTTAGCAGAATTAATTGAATTCGTTTTAAATACTTTTCAAAGTCGCATAAAAATTAGTAACATTTTTGCTTGGTCAGATTCGACTGTCGCTTTATCGTGGATCACGTCTCATCCCTCTCGTTGGAAGACATTTGTCTCAAATCGTGTCAGCATCATACAAGAAAAAATCGCACCTAATCAATGGTATTATATTTGTACATTTTCTAATCCTGCAGATGTAGCGTCTCGAGGAGCTTTTCCTTCCGAGTTGCGAGATCATACTTTATTTTACGAAGGTCCAAATTTTTTAAAACTCTCTAAAAATTTCTGGCCGCAAATTAGTTATAGGCCTCCCTCGGAGATATATGATGAAGAGAAGAAAAATCCTGTTGTAGTAAACGCTGTGTCTCTTACACCTAACCCTAATTCAGATAATATCTTTGATATACTTTTAACAAAAAGTTCTTCTTTACTATTTATAAAGCGTGTGATTGCATATATTTTAAGATTTGTTTCTAACATAAAATGTAAAATTAAAAAGCAGCCTGTTGAAAGTTCTAATGGTTTTAGTTATAACGAATTACATAATGCTTTGTTGTATTTGGTGAAACATACTCAACATGTTGTATTTTCTAACGAAATTGCATTAATTCGCTCCCAACAGAAGTTATCGAAACCCCTTCAGAAACTCAACTTATTTCTAGATAATGAAAATGTTTTACGGGTTGGTGGACGATTACATTTTTCTTCTCTAACTTATGACAAAAAATATCCGGCTTTATTGCCACAAAAACATCCATTAACCGAATTGATTATTTCTACTTTTCATATAAAATATTTACATGCGGGTGTCCAATGTCTTATGTTTTTGTTAAATCAAAATTTTTGGATTGTTTCTGCTAAACGGACTATACGCGGCGTTTTGTCGAAATGCGTCCAATGTTATAAAGTAAAACCTCAACCGCTTACTCCTTACATGGGTAATTTACCAACACCGCGTGTGTCTCAATTGAAATGTTTTTCTCACTCAGGGGTTGATCATTTTGGCCCTTTTAATATAACAATGTCAAAAACTCGAGGCTCAAAAACCTTAAAAGCTTATGTCTGTTTATTTGTGTGTATGTCTACAAAGGCTATACATTTGGAGCTGGTCAGTGATCTTACTGCTGAGTCGTTTATTGCGGCCCTACGTCGTTTTGTCTCGCGTCGCGGTCATTGTAGTCACTTATATTCCGACAACGCCACAAATTTTATATGCGCAAATAAACAGCTTCTTCAGTTTGATCCTGATAAGCCTATTACGTGGAAGTTTATCCCCCCTCACAGTCCAAATTTTGGCGGACTTTGGGAAAGCGGTGTTAAGTCCGTAAAGTTACATTTGACTAAAGTTACAACTGCTAACTTATGAAGAATTCTCAACTGTTCTTTGTCAGATTGAGGCAATCGTAAATTCTAGACCTCTTACCCCATTAAGCACAGACCCTAATGATTTGTCGGTGCTAACCCCAGGCCATTTCCTTACCATGGAACCGCTAACCGCCGCGCCTGACACTGACTTATCAGCTATTAAATTAAATCGCCTTTCTCGATGGCAACTACTTCAGAGAATCCACCAAGATTTCTGGAAGCGCTGGAAAAGGGAGTATCTCCATACCCTCCAACAGAGAAATAAATGGGTAGACCGCACTGCTTCTCCTCCTGTTGGAACTCTTGTACTAATTAAAGATGACATATTGCCGCCTCTTCAGTGGAAATTAGGTCGTATATTGTGTTTTAATCTCGGTAGTGATGGTATTGCGCGTGTAGCTACTATCAAAACTAGCAATAATATTTTAAAGCGACCTTTAAACAAGTTGTGTCCTTTACCGGTTTCCTCCTCGGAAAATGCATAGCATTTTCGGGCGCCGGAATGTTTAGTTTTCACTAATTTAGTTTTCTTTATTAAATAAATAATTGTAATTATTTTTTAAGCACATTTATAGAGTTATATACTTCTTGAAACTACAGAGTTTTTTGTTTTTAATTTACCTTTTTTTTATATATAAATATTTTGGGTAATTTATAATAATAAATTTTATTAATACTATTATTATATCGTAAGTTAAGAAATCTAAATTTAAACTTCGCGGTTCGTGCATTTAAAACCAGTGCATCTCATTGGCAATGTCCGAAGAACGCAAGATTACTATGGGCTGCAGAAATATGATTGGATGTGCACGTGCGCGAAGGCTACATAGATATCATGCAAAACTTAACGACGACTTCAGGTTTGGTCGTCCGCACTAAAGCATATACGTACAAATTATATATTTTCCTTTTTTTTGTGTGTGTGTTCCACGCTGCTGCCGATAAGATAAGAAGCACCAAAAGGACACCAATCGGGGGCCCCCTCATGAAGATGACCAGATACTAAGAAGTAAGTGTCTTGCATAATTAAAATTTGATTCACTGGTCGCCGCTATATATGGTTTTTCAATTAAAATTTGTTTTTAGATATCTTAGGTAAAATATAACCTCCGCTTTAAATAATTATAAAAAAAAGAATAAAAAGAAAATCAGTCCACTAAGTTAACCAGAAATAATAAGTAATAATTTTATTTCTGAGCTATCGTCATTCATTGGTCCTTCGAGCCGGATTTGGGTAATTTATAATAATAAATTTTATTAATACTATTATTATATCGTAAGTTAAGAAATCTAAATTTAAACTTCGCGGTTCGTGCATTTAAAACCAGTGCATCTCATTGGCAATGTCCGAAGAACGCAAGATTATTATGGGCTGCAGAAATATGATTGGATGTGCACGTGCGCGAAGGCTACATAGATATCATGCAAAACTTAACGACGACTTCAGGTTTGGTCGTCCGCACTAAAGCATATACGTACAAATTATATATTTTCCTTTTTTTTTTGTGTGTGTGTTCCACGCTGCGGCAGATAAGATAAGAAGCACCAAAAAGACACCAATCGGGGGCCCCCTCATGAAGATGACCAGATACTAAGAAGTAAGTGTCTTGCATAATTAAAATTTGATTCACTGGTCGCCGCTATATATGGTTTTTCAATTAAAATTTGTTTTTAGATATCTTAGGTAAAATATAACCTCCGCTTTAAATAATTATAAAAAAAAAAGAATAAAAAGAAAATCAGTCCACTAAGTTAACCAAAAATAATAAGTAATAATTTTATTTCTGAGCTATCACCATTCATTGGTAATGGTCGAGTTCTTCGGACATTGCCAATGAGATGCACTGGTTTTAAATGCACGAACCGCGAAGTTTAAATTTAGATTTCTTAACTTACGATATAATAATAGTATTAATAAAATTTATTATTATAAATTACCCAAAATATTTATATATAAAAAAAAGTAAATTAAAAACAAAAAACTCTGTAGTTTCAAGAAGTATATAACTCTATAAATGTGCTTAAAAAATAATTACAATTATTTATTTAATAAAGAAAACTAAATTAGTGAAAACTAAACACAGTCAGTAACGCCGATCAAATCCTAGTTTATTATATCCATTGGCTGTACGTTCAAAAAAATATCTAGTTTTTAATGTTGAACATGTTTATTAAACGATTAAGAGAAGTGTTTGTTTAATACAAAATAAAAAAATGCCAACCTTGCAATAAATCTTTGGCTGAGATAAAGCTTCTGCTTAAAGGTCATGATTTAACTCGATAAAACAAATAAAAAAAACTTATTTTCTAAAATAAAATCAAACATAAATTTTTACAAACTAAATTTCTTTTACATCGATGTCTTTTTGAAATATGTATATAGCTTCACCGTCGATATCTCTAATTTCAGGGTTTGGAAGCACTGCTAGAATGTCAGAATTATCAATAACAAATTGATCATCTTCCACCGCTTTAAATTTATTCTTCGCAGCACCAATGGATTTCATACCCATCACTTCCACTCCTTCATCGATTAGCTTCTGAATAATTGAGATATACCTATACACTGTTTTTTTTCGACTGCCCCCCAAAACCTTAACCAGCAAAAACGCTCCTTCTTTTAAATTTTCCTTTTCTACTGAAAAATATTCCGTCTCTTCTTCTATTTCTTCTATAATTTCGTCATCAGAATGGTCCTCTAATACTGGTTCTGAATCATCGTCTGAATTTGAGTCATCATTAGGAGCCGTTACGCTTTTACCCGGCTCTACCTCAAGCTTTTGTCTTTTAATGTTTCGTCGTGTAGGTGCAACGTTAAATCTTTGCTGCTGTAGGTAGTCCACTAAAACTCCTTGAACAGCATTTTCATCTACATTGTCGCTTCCAGGGATTTTTTGTAATACTCTCTCTGGATCGAACGGCACGACTCCGGTAGCTTTAAAAGACGAAACTAAATCATGCCTAATAGCATTGGTGCCGCGTTCTCCTTTTTTATCCATTTCCATCAAAGAAGTAGAAAGTAAATATGGAAAGTCTTTTTTGTCAATTGAAGTGCAAGTTACGTGTGACTGTTTCCATGCTGATAAGGTTGCCCTCCAAGAAACTTTAAATGCTCTAAAAAAGCCCACATCTAAAGGTTGTGTTAGATGTGTCGCGTTTTTGGGCAGACATACAAATGCGATGTTATTTTCCTCGCATAAACGAAGAACATCTTTGGTGAAATGAGATGACAAGTTGTCACCTAACAGGACTTTGCGACCTTCCAATTCTTTAGCGTGTGGTAAGAAGCATGATGTGAACCAGTCCGTGAACGTCTGAGCGTCCATCCACCCATGGTGTGTACGGCTATACCTCGACCCTGATGCACAACATCGTCCACTGCAACAAGGATATCCCTTAGGGCCGTTTTCGGTCCATTGAACCCACATCCTCTCTGATTTGTAAATAATATATGGAGGCAACAACACACCCGATGCAGACCCACACATCATAATGGATGTAGCGCTTTTTGTAAAATTGCAGACTCTCTCAGGATATTTTGTTCCACGTCGAAATAACATTTTCTTATTTCCTGGATCATCCTGGACGTTTGTTTCATCATAGTTGAATATATTCGATGCAGGAATATCTTGCAATGTCTCCCGTAAATTGTTAAAATAATCCATTATAGTTTGTCTTGAAACAGAAGCCCGAGAGCGTTTAATATTTGCAGCCACTTTTTTAACAATTGCATCGTTATGTCGCTGAAGCAAAGAATAAACCCAATCATTGCCTGGTAGATTATTTTGAAACATGGCGACGTTGCTACCTTGACTATCCAAATAATTTTTCGCAAACTGTCTCAAATCAATTGTGTCTAAGGGAAAACCCCATTCTCCACAAACACTTGCTGCGGAAAGAAAGGCCTTTTCTTCGCTATTTGTAAAACAGGTTTGCCCCCCATTTTTTCTAATATGGCGACCATGGTATTTATTATTTAGCGTTCCATAAGGTATGTTGTATTCTCGAGCAGCCCTCTGTAGACTCCAACTATCTTCAGTAACCTTTGCTAGTGCATGCTCAATGTTCTCTTCACTGTAGTCTTTATATCTTCTAGCACCTAGTTTCCTTTTATACACTCTTACCATTTTTGACCGTTCTGAAAGAAGGAAGCAAAAAAAATCATAATAATTACGAAGGCAAAACATCGAGGGGCGAAATTGATTGCCTTCTGTGCTGATCAATTTCGCCCCATGTATGTAATCAATTTGACCCCGGCCTTAAAAATTTGAAATTCCCGCGAACTTATTATACGTTTTGCCGAGCGCCCCAACATGGCGGCTCAGAAGACATAAACTAACATGTGTATAAAGGCCAAATAAGGAAAATTATCATTGTATTTTACTTACCAGCTAAAGTTTGCAATAGTCCGAAAATTTTAATTTTAGCTTATTAATTTTAACCACGTTTTTTGCAAAAAAATAGATAAAAAATGGCACACCCGACTGCATACGTCTTGTCATCAAAGCTTTACTAAACAAGACTGATGCACACCGCCGCTTTTCGTTGCATAAATTTGGCGCTAAATTTAAAAATGTGACTAAACAATGTAATTATCAATTTCGCCCCCGGTTATCAATTTCGCCCCAAACTACGGTATTAAATCGTAGGCGTCGGGATCCGACTTAATAAATTTAGAAATGTTATGTTTATGTTGTCCTAGAGTTTTGCCTTTTCTTTCTAATATAATTAACTCCTGTATTTTAGAGGGAATTTTTCCCGATGATTTGAAGATCGCTCGTGTAACGCCTTTACCAAAAAAAATCTAATATAACTTGCCTTAACGAACTTCGGCCAATCAGTATTTTGCCCTGTCTTTCGAAAATATTACAAAAAATAATGGATCAACAAATGAGACGATTTTTAGACAAAAATTCTATTTTACCTGTTAACCAATCGGGATTCAGGAAAGGGTATAGTTGTGCAACAGCTTTACTGGGTCTGACGGATGACGTCATCAGGGCTACCGATGTGGGAAAGACATCAGTCTTGATGCTTTTGGACTACTCGAAGGCTTTTGATATGATAAGTCATGATCTGTTATTGTCAATTTTAAATTACGTTGGATTTGCAAATAACGCAAAAGAATTTATTAAAAATTATCTCGAGAATAGACTACTAGTGTTTCCAAATTTCGGGATCGGGATTGAATTTCGGGATTTCGGGATTTTTTATTTCAATCCCGGGATCCCGGGATTAATCTCGAAATCCCGAAAAAATTGAAAAATATTTTGTAGGGTCATTATAATACGTAATTTAAATATTTTAATTATCTTAATAAAAAAAATGATATATTATATAGGTACTTCAATATTTATTGAAATGTAATGTGTATTGCATTGCATGATAACAAATATAATTCATAACATAACATTGCATAATACGTAATTAAGAAATATTATATGTTTAAACACAAATTGAAAGAAACAAAAAAATAAACAAAATTAAATTAAAACTTAAATTACTTAGAACGAAAATGGCTTCTGAGCATCACCAGTGAATCTAAGGTAGAATCCGCTAGCCGAGATCTTATTCTTGTAGCAAGGGATGACGCAGAAGAAAAAACTCGTTCTGATTCTACACTGGTGGGTTGAACTGTCAGCAAGAGATCATAGCACCGTTGCAAATGTAAACCTTTCAATCCACCATTTTCAAATAGGGCCATTTCCGTTTTCACCACCTTTAAAACATCATCAGATTTTCCCTTCAACTGTTGTTGTACTGGTTTCATTGCATTTGTTATGGCCTTATCGAGTTTGGTTTTAAGGCTCAAATTTTCAGCTGGTTTCAGTCGGCTGAGTGGCAAATCTTCTTCAGACTCAGAATCTTCGTCAAGATTTATTACATATGGTTCATTTTGGCTGCTAAGGCTGGTCCTTGATAAGCTTTCCAGGATATTTTTGACAAAAGTTGCAATTTTCTTGGACGGAGGCAAATTGAAAAAAGTATCCTCGCTGTCTTGTTTGTTGGGATTTTGAAGATAGTCCATGACTCCAGACATTATGGTTCTTCGTTCTGATATTCGCTTTCTTAAAGACTCTTCCAGGTCAATGCTTAGTTTTGTTTTTAGATCATCTAACTCTCGAAACAGAAATTTGAAACTAGCATCTGCAGTAGCAAGAGTAGCATCTCGTCGGCATATACCTTCTACAGTTAGTTTAACCGGTTCCAAGCAATGAACAATGTTCTGTGCGACTTCAAATTCTGTATTTGTGACTATTATTGGGCTCTCTAAATCAATCAAAGCTTTTCTGGTGCAATCTTTAAGTTGGACAAATCTTTCTAACATATCTACTAAGCTGTTCCACCTTGTTGGACAATCTAAAATTAACGAAAGTTCTTTGCCATGTTTCTCTTTAACATAATTTTGTAAAAGTGAGTTTTTCACAGGAGAACGTCTAAAAAGCTTTACCACTTTTCGGATTTTTTCAACTATCACCACCAAATCATAGTTTTTCGTAAGGTCTACCTTGTCTTGTTTATCGTTTTCCATTGTCACTTTTAAATAATCCTCCTCGTTACATTCATCTTCATAATAATACTCGTCACAATCATCCTCATCGTTATCCACCTTATCGTCTTCATTTTGGTTCTCTTCTTCATCACTCATTGAATTTTTAGAATACAAAACATCTAATACTGCTAAATGAATGGCGTGTGCAAAACATAATTGTTGTTGTGGTTTTATGAGTTTCCCAAATTTCTTCATTACACTTGCACCATCATTACTGACGCACACTACATCATTATCTAAAGAAATGTTAAACTCTTCAAGTTTCTTCTTGAGTAGGTCGACACAGCTTTGGGCAGGTAAAGAGCCCTTTACTCGAGCTAAACCTAAATTCCAAAATCTAGACTTTTCATCAAAACTGTGTACATTTACATTCAAATATCTTTTGTTCGCCGAAGATGTCCACTCGTCTAATGTCAAACTGAAACATCCACCGTTCTTTTTTATCGTCTGAAATTGGAACACGTAATAATTCAACACTTTTTTGTGGTATGCTAGTATTCGGTTTCGGATCGATGTTACAGATTTGGGTATATCAGTAAATCCTCTGGCATCAAGGCCTAATCTAAGGTCTACTGAAGTAATAAAGACCCTAAATGATAAACCATCGAGTGATGTCATTCTAGCTAATACAGCATCCAAAGAATCATTATCAGGAGGAGAAATGAAATATTCATTAATCCTTTTGTTTCTTAGATGGAGTGCACATGTCATCGTCTTTTTCAGTCCCTCGAGGAAATCTAGCCACAGTACAGGAACTTGAATTTGTTTTTACAGTTGGTTCTTTTGAACATGACGCATCCTGTTCTTTTTGGAATGAATGTTTTGCATTATAATGAACATGCAGGCCTTTGGTAGAACCTCCCTTAATACCAATTATTTTTTTACAGTATTTACATTTCGCAGTTAGGTTTTATTTATTTTTTGACATTAAAAAATGTTGCCACATAGAAGATTTTTCATCATTTTTCTTAGGGTGAGTGACATATTCATCATCATCAGCCATTTTCGTCATGTGTATTATTTAACAACAAATAAAATATAGCATACCTTATTAACTATCTAACTAACTTACAACTCACATAAGTTTTAAACTTTTAGTGTCACAACAGCTTCAAAGCTTTATCTTAATGTTTTTTAGACACCGCCCCAGAAACTACTGAAAAAGAATTAATAGACGTAACGCACAATACGATTATCGATCGGGCCTCGGCTGGCGTTTCGGGGAATTCCAGAACCGTTTTATTACTTTTAGTGGAGTAGCAATAACAAAGTGTAAGTAGGCACTCTGTGGACTGTTGAAGGTCACGAATATCATTTTCCAATTTTAAAATGTAGAAATATTTCATGGATAGGTCATATACCTGACTTATTATTAATAATTCTTGTCAAATAAATATGTGAAATTTATCGGGATAAAGTCGGGATATTTTTCGGGATTTCGAGATTTTTTCCGGGATTTCGGGATGAAAAATGTTCGGGATCCCGGGATTCGGGATCCCGGGATTGGAAACCCTATAGACTACAGTATGTCGAAACTTCCACGGGTCACTCGTCAAGAGAATTGGTAGGTTGTGGAGTACCACAAAGCTCTATATTGGGGCCTTTACTGTTTAAAATATATACAAATAACTTTAACTCTTGTATGGATCAAGTCACGGCATATTTTTACGCAGACGATACGCAGTTGCTTTTTTTATTTTCATCCGATGATTGGCAGGTGGCGGAGAGAACCATAAACAATAATTTGAATAACTTAATGATTTTTCCCAACGTCATGGCTTGCATGTTAACCCTGAGAAATCATGTGTTATGGCTTTCGGTAAGCATAAGAATCGCGCTGAGGTTGATCTCAACATACATATTTCAGGCAGGGGTTAGAAATTTAGCAAATGTGAAAGGAACTTGGGAATTAGAATCGACACAGATTTGCGTTTTAAACAGCAAGTCGGAATTAACCTACAAAGGGCATACATGTCTTTGAAAATGTTATATCCACATCGTCACATTTTGAGCGAATCTCTTAAAATTAGATTATCAGATTCTCTTGTACTTAGTCATTTTAATTATTGTGATGTTTTATATGGCCCTTGTTTAGATAACGAAGATATAAACAGAATTGAGAAATTACAAAAAAATTGTTTACGTTTTATTTATGCCATACGGAAATTTGAGCGAATATCGCATAAATTAAAAGATGCAAAATGGCTTAATATGCAGAAACGACGTAGATTACATTCTCTGGTGTTGTTTCATAATATTATATTTAACAACTGTCCTCCATATTTAACAAATAAAATTATTTATAGAACAGATGTCCACAAGTTACATCTAAGATTTCGGGGTATCATCTCTCCACCGCCTCACAGATCAGCACTTTTTAGAAGAAGTTTCTCCAATAACGTTTATAAACTGTACAATACTGTGCCTGTCTCCTTAAAAACACTTAAGCCTGAAATATTTAAAAAAGCTGTAAGGAAAATGTTACTAAATGAATATATATTTATTGCTTGAATTTACTCTCTTTTTTGCCGAGTATTCTGCAGTAGAGATACCTTTGTTAACAATAATTGTAAATATGAAATAGTTTTTTTGCTATGTGTGATCATTTTGCGAACATTTTGTTTTTGTTGTAAAATATGGTTTACAAAGGGGATAAACTTTGAACAGTTTTTAATTGCATTTAGCTCCTTTTTTTCAAATAGTCAAATAATGTTTTTTTTTAAATGTACTATTTATTGTTATATTGTTATATTTGGAAAATAAATATTATTATTATTATTATTATTATATATTGTCATTCGTTTGCCAGGATTGTTCTTCATCCACTGGTCTCCTGCATTCTTGAGATATTTTTTGAAGAACTCAAAAACGCCACAGTCTAAAGGCTGAAGCCTGTGGGAAGTGTAGGGGGGAAACGATAGCAGCGTAATAAAGTTATCTCTACAATAATCTGTAAGGGGAGTAGATAAATGGAAGCTATGGCTAAAATCTTGTTAGTCCTTCTGGATAAAAAAGTTAAAAAATCCCCCTCTTGCATCCAACCGGACTTATTTGCACTACCTATAGAACCAACGGGTCCATCGCGTATAAAATAATTATGAAAATGTATTCTTGGAAAGATAAATATAGGTGGTACTGTATTTCCAACAACATTTACAGCCAGGCACATTGTTATTAAAGTTCCACGTTCTTCAGTCGTAATAGCTCCAACCTGTTTGGTCCCTTATTAAAATAATAATTCTAAAATCTACCTCTCTTCGGTAGATATTCTACTGCTTCGGCAACAAAGTTATTTAAGAATGGATTCATCAGTCCATAGTATATTTTTAAAAAAATCTCTATCATTTTGAAGTCTGTTTAGCATGAAATTACAAAATTGGACCCTCTGATCTTTAAGCTGCTGATTGAGGTTTTGGACTTTGTGAAATTTGTAGGGATTGAATTTATATTTCTTTAAAACCATACGCACGCTTTCGCGCGAAAATCTTCTTTTTTGGTGAGAACGTTCTAAGTCTTGGAATCCTAGTCTTACTGATCTTCCGGGATTTTCTGTGTTTAACAAAAGGATATCTGGTAGACGCGTCCGGCTGCGCCTATATTTTAGTTATTTTTAAAAAAGTATTTCTTGTTTCTGTTGCGTCAAATATACAATTTTACCAGCAAATATCTCTAAATAACTGTATCATTACTAAGCGATATACACAAAAACGACATACGTCATTGTTTTTAATTTCCAAAGCCTATTTTTTGTTAGAAAAAAATTAATTCATAAATTCATCATTTTAGTGTTAAATGCATATATTTCAAAAACTATTAAAGATAAAGGTACTAAATGGAGTATTTTTAAAAAGCTCTTTTAATGAGCTTTCCGATACCAGTAAAACATACAGGGTGTTCTATTTAAAAAAAGTATACTTTTCTTTCACCCTGTATATTTTAATGTTTTATAAATCCGAGTGCAGATTCGAAATCTACGAGAAATTTTCTATAAGGTAGCATTTTCGTTTCTTATGTGCGATAACATTTTATCTATAAGGCGAGGGTTTCTTTGACGAGAATCTCGTTTCGTCTCAGCTCAAAAATCAAATATTTTATGTCTAGTTTAATATAGAAAATGAATTTCTGAACTTTCAATTACAATGTTCATTTTAAGCTTTGAGGGAACAATATAATTTAGTTTTTAATGAAATCTATACTAGTGTCACGTTTTGGTCCGTCGAAATTTCGAAAATGCGACTCAATCTGTTAGTGTTAAAAGTTATTTCAGTCGTCTCTAAGGGTAATAAGTATGAAAACACGCATTCCACAATTATTGGTTCCTTACGTGATGGCAATACATAATTAAATTAGTCATAGGGGTACATAAATATGCAGGAAAATTGTTGATATTCGCATAAATTTAAGGTTTGCACCCTGAATTCTAATTTGAAACATTAACTCGTATATAAAAAGTGGCGACGGATAATCTGCTACCAAAAAGCCAAAATAATTCTCCCAAAATGTTCCGTCAATTTGCTATTGTGTTTAGTTTCTGTATTCTTACGGTTCTATGTGACGAAGCAAATCATTTCTTTTTGACTGCCGCCAAAAGTGTACCCAGAATTGGAAGAAGTGCTAGTAAAAACGGCAATTCAGATTTTGAAAAATTCTTTTTGAAAGCTTCAAAATCGGTTCCGAGGATAGGAAGAGGAAATGAAGTGAGTAAAGATAAAATAATTCGATTCGATCGCATGCAGTGCTGAAACATCTAATTGAAATGCTGTATTTTTTAAATATTTGTAATCTTTTTATTTTTATTTTGGGCACTAGTATAGTTGTAACCTTAGGGTGTCTACTACCTTTATAAACAAAATTCAGCGTTTTGTCCTCATTTTCAAAAAATTATTAACATTGCTCCTCTTACTAAGGTACTAAAAGTGAGGTCTAAAGAATCAGTTTAATGTTAATAAAAATGTATATTTTTACCACCATTGCGGGGGCCAATAGAAAATTACAAAGGTAGAAGAACGAATCTTAATCAAAGACGTACAGGGTTTTTTTACATTTTGTCCCTCTAAACGCTTTAGTTTGGGAGCTACAAACATCCTTAAATACAAAAGTTAAAGTGTTTTTTGTGTATTATCCTTTAGAAATGTCACAAAAAATAATTGCTCATCGCAAAGTGCAGAAAATTACAACACTTATGTTTTTTAAATGGAACACCCTGTGCATTATTATCTAAAATGAAAGATATTTGGATGAGCCGGTTTCGAAATATTTTTGTTGAAAGTATTAATGCATTAATCGTTCATTATATCAAGGCGGCCTGGAAATCAAACATCTGGTTTTAATCTTGTCGTTATGACATTTTAATATAGGTGAACTCATTTGTTATTACTAATTAAAAGAGAAATTCAGACTTTTTTTTATAATATGGGATATACCGTAGAATTAATTAATTAATTAATTTACTGTTATTAGAAATAAAATCTGGGTGGTCTTTGTTAAGTAAACATACCAACACTTAATTCTAGTATATTTTGGAGACCGTCGTAGCGCACTTTGTTTTTCAAAAATCCCCACAAAAAAGATCTGATGAACTTAAATCGGGATTATCAGTCGGCCATCTGAGTGTGCCAGTCCTTCCATCTCTTTCCATTCCAATCCAAAAAGCATAGCGATTATTTAAATATTCGGTAACCTCCACAACATTGGGCGGTGATGCGCCATCTTGTTGTCAAATCAGATTTTACTACTGGAATATTCTCTAGATGATTTTCTACGCCATTTTGTATTATTTTATTACCCAACATGTCGCACCAAGCATGAATTGCTCTACGACCCTGGATTTTTACTGCCTATGTTTTGTGAAGATTTTTGGTGCCCAATAATGCTTAGTTTTTCTACTAAATAAAGAATAGTATTCAAATCTTAGTGTTAATTTCTAGACTTACCCCTCTTTTTTCGCTTGAGACTTTTCATCAAATTGCTTCATAATATAGCTGATGGTATCCGTTGTCTAGGCTATAGCAGATGATATTAATTTTGAACTCTTAATACTATATTGTAATTATTGGAATAAAAAACTCGAATTATTTGATGTTTCTGTTATACCCTGTATTATAAAAATGTCTATTTTATAATATAATATAATTATTATTTTAATAATTAGTAATAACAATATGAGTTCACGTGTATTGAAATGTCACAACTACAATAACAAAATCAGATGTTTGTTATCCAGTCCGGCTTGATATAGTGTACTATTAATGATTTATTTCTCTAGGCTCAAATATTTCAAAAATGGCTCATCCAAATATCAACAATGTATATATTTTTTTAATCAAAAAGGAAAGATGTTTCATTTAAGAGAACAATATACAGGATGTTCCATTAAACAAAGATATAATTTATAATTTTCTGCATTTTGTGATGCTCATTTAGTTTTTGCGATATTTCTAAAAGATAATACGCAAAAACGCTTTAATTTTTGTATTTATTTTTTGTAGTTCCTAATATAAAGCCTATAAAAAAATAAAAAAACCCTGTACATAGGAATCGCACTCAAAGCGTCAGAAACTTAATACTACTTTTAGGGGACAAATAGGACTTACAGCACTTAATCGTACGATAACAAGAACACTTAATCGTAATAATTTAAGATATATATATATATATATATATATATATATATATATATATATATATATAAGGTAGTGGGGGTATATATGGCCCACCTAAGCAAAATCATGATTTTTTTCAAAACTTTATAAACTTAACTTACATATGTTGAGCATGTACTTTGTACTTCCAAGTTACATATTTGGTTTAAGTGTTTTGTGAATCAAACTATTTTTTTTTGTCAAACATAAAAATCCTTTCATCTGGCCATATTATCCGACTCTGGTGGTTAATATGGCCCATACTAAATCATCTTAAAACTAAGTGAATATATCATTCAAAACAAACTAAAATAAAATAACAACCCTTACTTAGTTGGTAGATATTTAAAACTAAAGGAAAATATAAGAAAAACAAAGTGTGGCCATATTAGACTAATTACTAAATTGCCAAAAAAAAACAATAAACAAAAACAAGTCTTTAGGAACAGTTTGGGCGCTCAAAATCATCCTCATCATCTGCTGTTAGTCCGACACACTCTTCATGGTAGTATGTCAGACACGTTGAGCACAACCGCATGTCCATCTGTTGGTCGGTATCACAAATCGAACAATACCAGGACTCTACTGGCTTTGAAGGCAATGGTTTTGATTGTCGTGATGTGGAAGGCTGGCAATTGGATTCATTAAAAAGTTGTAGGGTTACCTTTTGAGCTTTATAGTTAAGAGTCTTACGGCGGTTAACTCTTTTAATGACTCGTTTGGTACCGTCAGGTGTAGGTAAAAGTTCCTTAAACGAATCATCTAGATTTAATGGTTTTGATGGACTTTTCTGAGCCTCAGGGTTGTTTGGTTGTCGCTTATTAGTCTCAAGGATGTTTGAGAGAGTATTTTCTTCTTTCTTCCTTCTTCGCATTAGGCTGGCCAGTGGAATTTCATCCTCCGAAGTGTATTCGGAATTTTGAAGTTCGTTTAAGGTTACAGGGACATTTTGAGGTCGCTCTGATAGTTGTGCCGGAGCAAAAGCACAATCTGGTATCGCCGATGGGTTAAAAGGGTAAATACCAGTAGCTCTAAACCCATTTACGATATTCTCGGGAGTCATGCATTTGGGATAAACTTGAGATAAAATAATATTAAAACGTTCTTTCGTTAACGATCTATCAGGGTTCACATCCCAATATCTCAGCAACTCTGTATCCCAATGAGATTCGAATGATTTATAAACTGATTTGTCTAGGGGCTGTAATTCGTGGGTTGTGTTAGAGGGAAGGCAGAATAAGGTAATATTTAAATCATCAGCAGCTTCTACAATACTTAAATCTAAGTGGCTTGAGGCACCATCAAATATTAACAAAACAGGGCCGGCTACTTTATGTTTTGCGAAATGATGTAGAAATTCAATAAAAAAGGTCAGTTACCATACTGCCCTTTGGAGCCATTTTTACCAAGGTACCAGGAAGCACATTGTCACAATATTCGGGTTTCAGACGCTTGCCCTTAAATATGACCATTGGAGGTATTGTGTTTCCAATTGCGTTTGCACATCCAACCACTGTGACATTTTCAGCATGTTCTGGTGCTATGAGGTGAACCCGTTTACTTCCTTTAAGTGCAAGCACAATTTGTTGGTGATGGATTGTGAGGCGACACCCTTTCTTATCCATATTATAAATGCTGTGCGGTTTGTTTTTCAAATTTAGTTCATCCAAAACTTGGCCAAGTTTTTGAAAGTAGTCTGCAACGATGGGCTTGTTCATCTTTTGAGCTCTGGCCGGATTCATTGATTGAGCCTTTCTCCTGGAAATTTCGGGATGTCTCCTCATAAAAAGAAGCAACCAATCTTTGCCCGCCATTTCATTATTTTTGCTAAAGTTATTAGCAATGTTAAAACGACTGCAGTATCTATAAGCTTGGTGACGAACTAAATTGGAAGTTAGAGGTAAACCTATTTCGCTGTATCTAATAATTCTTTGTACGAAGTCTCTTTCTTGTTCTGGGGACAAAATGCTTGGCCTTCCTAAGCGTTTTACTGAAGCACCACCTTCTCCTATGTATCTTCTGAGAGTTCGTCGTGGAATTCCAAATCTTGTTGATACTTCTCTTTGTGACTGATTGTTATTAATAACTGCTCGCAGCACACTCTCCAAATTTTCTTGTGTCCACTGTTTTCTAATGTTTCTATTTTTATCCTTTATTTTCACCATGTTGACCGTATCTGTAAAAAAAAATGACCTTACTAAAACTTTCAAAAAGTCTTTCCTGGTAATATGTCCCAGCAACGGATAATATGGCCCATGCGGGCCATATTAACCAAATGCACTCAATTTACTTATCGGCAGGTAACAAAAAAAAATATGTGAAAAACATGCAATATTTTTATGAGAATATATTAACAACATCAGTACTTACAGTTTGTGCTATATCCACTATCACTAAGTCGTTTTAATTCCCAAAATATTTGTCTTTTAACCTTCAATTAATTTATAACAGAGCGACGAAATGCACACAGCAACACATGACTGCAGAGTACACAAAGCCGATGCGAAATTTTAACCTTGATCTAGGTTTCTTCGGCATTCCAATCCGTTTAGAAAGGGATCGGCGTTGCCAGATTTTAAAAAAATTGTTCGCTTGTAATTTTTTTTGCCACTGGGCCATATAATCCGGCGGGCCATATATACCCCCACTACCTTATATATATATATATATATATATATATATATATATATATATATATATATATATATATATATATATATATATATATATATATATATATATATATATATATATATATATATCATTATTTTTCTGTTCACTTAAATGTTATTATATATATCAAAAATTGTATTTTTTTTTATATATGGTCAAATACCGCGCAAAATGTATACGGTTACTTTCTTGTTTTAAATCTGACTTACTAGGTTTTACTTTGCCCTGGGGAAATAAGGGAAGTAATTGTATTAGTCTTTTACCCCTTACGCTCCAGATGGTTTTTTGAGGTATAGAGCTGTATATCAGCAAAAAAAATGTGAAAATGTAATGTAAGTGTAAAATTAGGAGAGTTATATTGTAGAATAAAAAAATATATATATATATATATATATATATATATATATATATATATATATATATATATATATATATATATATATATATATATATATATATATATATATATATATATATATATATATATATAATATATATATAGTAGTAGTAGAGTTAGGGACTGGTAGGCCTATAAGGCCCTTTCAGTCTACCCCAGCTCCTCCCTCAACCACCAAACCCCACCAGGTGTACATCCTTGAATCTGCCTATCCTTACTATGTAAGTCTGTATATCCTTCCATGCAAGATCCTTAACTTCGTCCCTATGCAAGACCGTAGTGCCGAAAATATCTCGTCGCAGTCTCGCATCTGCACAGGAAGTGCAATGCCTAACATAAAGAGGTGTCTCCTCAATCGACAGTGCCCCGTTACTATTCCTACGATGGAATTTAGAGCTTTCCTGTCTCGGGATAGTAACCACTCTGTTCGGCCCTTATCGGGCTTCACAATGAAGTCTTTAGCTTGCCTCCCGACCCCGGACTGGCCCCATTCACGTTGAAGTTCATGTTGTGCCCATTCGTCGAGTGCTGTCGTTATCTGTTGCCTAGTGATGCCTAAAGCTGGTTCTGGTCCTACATTACGTCGCGCCAACTGCTCTAGCTTGTCACCACATTCCTGAACCAAAACTGACCCCGCCGTGGGTGAGTCGAGCGCCTTAAGTGCTGCTTGACTGTCTGAGCATATGACAATCTCTCCCTCTGCCCCCTCTATGACTTCCTTCATCGTTATTGCCATTAGAATGGAATATACCTCAGCCTGAAACACCGTTGAAAACTTCCCCAAAGGGAAGCTGGACCCGGTTTGTGTAGCCTCAATATAAACTCCAGCACCAGAGGATTGCAACTGTGTCATACGTGAACCATCCGTATAGCAAACAATTGCCTCTCTGGAGAACTCCAGCCTGTTTCTCTCCCAGTCCTCTCTTTCGGGGATTGAGATACTATAACCCTTATGCCATCTTAGTCTGCCTGAGGGTCGTGCTACTCTGTAGATAGATAAAGAGATCTCTCGTTCCACAATGTGGGATATATAAATATATATATATATATATATATATATATATATATATATATATATATATATATTATGTTAGTTATTAAATAGTTTTTGAGCTATTCGACTATTCCCCCTTAACTGAAATTCAGCATATAATATCCTGGTTAATTTAGGTGAAATCGTGCCTAAGGTGTCTTGATAATGTAAAAAATTATTAAGATGATTATACAATAAAGAAATATTTTATTATAAACAATACATACTAAATTAAAATGTATAAAATGAAAGAAAAAATGACACATAAAATTAAAAACCATAAATTTTAGTTATTTACAAGCCCTCCTTGGTTGGCGAAGCACCTCTCAATATTTTATAACAATTTGCGATTAATGCAGTTAAAAGTAAGATCAGAGTGAGTTTCGTTTAATCTTGCTATATTTTCGGGTATATTGTAGTAAATTTTGTTTTTAGATAACCACATAGAAATACGTCTAGCGGCGTCAAGTCTGGACTGTTTTTTGGCCATCTTATATGTTCATTTCGTCCAATCTACAGATCATAGTTCCGATTCAAAAATTGAGTAGTATTTCAAACATTATGCGTTGGAGCGCCATCCTGTTGCCAAATGAATATAAATCTCTGATTTAAAGAAATGTTATCTAACTGCTGGTATATCATTTTCCAGATATTGGAGATATCTGACGCCAGTAGGACTTTCACTGAAAAAGATTGGTCCGATAACGCTATTTTTTAGAATTAAGAGATTAAACATAGCATTAGTAACAAATGTAGGCTAATCGGTAAAAACTATATTGTGTAAAAACAGCGAATTTAACAATCTTTTTAAACATTTTCGACAAAAAAATAATTTTGACGTTTATGTTCTTCAGTTAGACCATGAACGGGTAAAAATTTATATGGGTGATAATTATAACGATGAAGAATTTGTTGAATTTTGCCAAACGATTTTTAAAAATAAATCGCTGCAACAGTAATTGATCGTTCAGGGTTTTCTGCAATAAAATGAACCAGATATAGCCCTAAGTATAGAAAACTAACAACAATAATTTACCTGTAAAGTATAGCAATACGCTTAGGTCAAAGTTTTCGTTTTGGTATCTTCAAATTTGTTTACTATATATCTAATTGTGCTTCGTGCTGGGATAGTTCTACCGGGAAATTGTCTATAATAGTCATTTTGAGTGTAGTAGGGTTTCTATTATTGACATAATACAAGCGTATTATATTTAACGTGTCGTCAGTAAAATAGCCCATTTTGTTGGGTAAAACTAACACAGACAAGGTAAATGATAGTGACAGTCTAACAATGTCAGTACAGGCAACACACCTTAGACACGATTTCGCATAAATTAACTAGGATACGGGGAATTTTAAAGTCGAATATCTCAAAAATTACCGATCCAAGTATAGACATAACACATTTTTGAAACGGGAATAATAAAGAAGCAAAAAATCAAAAATATAGAGGGCATTTCATTTAAAAAAAACCAAAATTTGGCACGCTACTAGTTTTTGATTCACCCTGTATATTCAAAGTTATGTTTTCTAGGAAGCTCCTTGAAATCCATACAACTTTTGTATTTATTATTTTTTTCTCTCTGAAAATGTTTGGCGAAATATAAATGATGATCCTGTATAACAGTTGTATTAAAAAAAAAATCAGATATCTTTTCAATTTTAGATTTTCTTCTATCGATAATAGCTAAAGGGATATTCAAGAATTACATACTAAACAGACCTGAAACAGCTTTTCTATGTAACTTTGTTTTTTCCAATATGGCACATAAAATAAGTTAGACCATCTAGAGACTATACCAAATTAAGATTTCCCAGCGTGAAAATTATATTTTTCGACAAGAAACATCTTTTATGAAGAATAACTTTTTCTCAAAAATTTCTTATTCGTGGACACTCTGTATAGTAACATAGAACGGAAGCTTTCACGGCTTTGGTCAATTAAAAATGAACATTCAGTGTTCAGATCTCGTGGAGTAAAGATCCCTGAAGATGCCTCGTGCAATCGAAGGCGAAACGTCGGATAGTAATTCCAGTTTGACACGGTCTAATCCCAAGAACCAAGATTTCTTAACTCTGTATATTTTAAATTAAAATTTAGCAAAATATTTTACTCTTCTTAAAAGGGCTAAAATAAAGTCATCTCATGCAAATGTATGTTGCTGGTATATTAGCTTAAAACTAGGTATAGGTAACAGTTTATTTATGATTTGCATCTGTAAAAAGAGCGTTTTGAAGAGCTACATTTCCAAAAAGGGTCGTACGATTTTACAGTGCTTTACAGAACAGAAGATGAAGAAATACAACAAAAAAAATTGGCAAATTTTACCGAAGCTGGTTTTCCAAAAGATTTGTGCCTGAACCTTGAACTTATTCCGACTTTTTGTCTTGAGCTTTTGTTACTCTTTTTTATTTTTTATTTCGATTGTTGTGTAATAGTAGAAAGCCTTTAGAGAGTAATTTTACAAATGAACTTATTTGTATTTCATTTTTTGGTCCGAAACTGTATACGTTTTTAATTTTGTTTTCTTTTTTAGAGCCCTTACGCATCTGACCAAGTTTTGTCCGACAGCCCCCTCAAATGTAAGTATCGATATGCTATTATATTTTCGTCTTTCTCTTTAACTTCAATATTTCAGTAAACCTTACGCGTTTGCATTGACGAAAACCATAAATGACTTTGTATAAGTGCTATATTCTGGACTTAATGGCGAAGGACTTTTATAAGGCAGCGTTTGTATATTATACAGATTTGCTAGAAAAAGACTGCCTGGTTGAAAAGTAGTTTTGGCGAATTTGCCCTGATTTTTTTGTTCTTATTTCTGACACAGTAATATGCTTTTTCTAAAAAATAGGAGATTTGAGTTTTGTTAATTGTAATAGAAACCACTGCTAAGCAATTCGTTACTACCTGTACATATTCAAACCCACCAGTATCACAACCATTGTTGATCCTGCCAAATATTCTAACCTTATAAATAAGTTCTAACGAATTTTTTATCAGTGGTAGGATAGCGTAATTCGTTAGAGCAATGGACTGATAAAGTACTTCTATTCATTATTTTTGTGACTAATTGTCATTTTGTGATTTGTGACAACATTTACTACATCTGCGCGGATAGAGTGTTTATTTTTACTTGGTTTATTGTGAATAATACTTATAACACAGGCGATACATCCAGTAATAGGTAGGGTCGACGTACCAGTTATAGCCAGTTTAATGATTATTTAATATCTCATGAATTGTAATTAGCAAGAAGTAGTTATGTCCTTATGTTCTATTATACTAAATGTTAGATCGCAGTGCTTGCAGTATTTATTTGTAAAAGAAAATAAGGCGATCCTTTCGTAAAAATAAAAAAAAATAAAATAAATTAAAACTGCAGTTTTTCCTATTATAGCCACTCGATCACCATTAATAGCCAAGTAAATGCCCTATATATAGCCAAATGAAGTAAATTTTAATTTAAGCTGGTTGGACCTAGAAATAATTTAATTGAATAAAGCTAATATAGAGATTAATAATTTATTTAAAAAATAAAACAAGGGTATAATTATCATTATTATTATAATACATGTTTCATTCGGCATAATCACACATTTGCTGAACAGAGAATAAACCTCGAGAATTTACTTTTTCAGGCTCCGGTATTACTTCAATGACTTTATCTGAAGGATACCATGTTATATCAGCTACATCTGGCCATTTCCAGTTCAATCCACTTTTTTCCATCGCTGAACACTCTATATCATTTTCATCTATTCGTAAAATCTTAGCGGGATAATAGATTCGATCATATTGAACGATTACATAAGAACCCACATCCCAGATCTTAGTTTCTTCTTTTTTCTTCGCTGCATCTTTAATCGAATTTGCCATAGCTTTCGGAGGTGTATTTTGCTGACGGCTTGAGACGTCATCGTTTGATAGTACCTCTATATCAAAATCAGTTTTCTTTTTACATTTTTTAATTTTTTTCGTTTCAATCATTGATTTTTCTAGCGTGCTTCTCTGCTTTTCTTCTTTCTTGCGTTTTCGTTCATTTTTTTCCTCTTCTTTTCTGGACAATTCATCAGCTTTAGCTTGAGCTATCTGAATCCATTTGTCGGTAGTCAAAACTGAAGGCAAGTTATCCTTTTTTCGTTTTTTTATTGAAGATTTAGGTTCGGGATACTGCAGAACATCTTGCAGAATAGCATTAATAGTGTTTTTAGGCTTTATAATTATATTTTCATGAATAATGAGCTTTTTAGGCGTATTTTTATTGTCTACCCTCATTGCTAACTGATCAACGGTCTGTTTCACTTGTGGTTTTTAAGCTTTGGAATTCCGTCGCTTCTGCTCTTTCTGTAGATCTTACATCAATTACAGGGGTATCGGTATCACTATTACCTAGGTGGTGATGCATATCGTCGCAATCATTGATAGTTGGGGTGTCTGTTATTTTTGCATTAGCTTCCAAATTTGAGCTCGTGGCGATATTTGTGTCATTATTATTATTCCACTCTAGAAATTCAAAAATGATATCTCCATCTTCATCTATATTTGTATAGTCATTTAATATTTCTAGTTGTTTATCTTCAATAATTCCATTTGAAGGTAGTTCTTCTTCAATAGTGACCGTATCTGAAGCTTCTTTAAGACCCTTCCATAACTTATATAGTTCTAAGTATGTGATATTCCCGTGCCATTCTTCCTTTCTTTCAAATGTTTCATTAAATAGATCTAAAACAGTCTTTTTATTAATTTGTTTTTCTATGCATCTCAAGTCTACGTTTTTATCAGGACTCATATTAACTTCTGTATGTACATCTTCTCGAACGTTTGAGTGTGGTTTTATACATTTACTATAATTGATAGCATTTGGATCAAATGGGAATAGTCCTGATGTACGAAAGCCTGCAACGATACTATCCTTGAAATTTCCATTTAAGAGAACTTTGTTTAAAGCAGCGGGCACGTCTTTTTTCTTCAAAATTTCACCGTTATGTTGAAATAACCAGTTTCTTGTGATCTTTTTCCAAGCTTGCTTGAGAAGGAAAAAAAAAAGCGACGTCGAGTGGCTGCATAATATGTGTCGAATTAGGAGGAAGACACACTAAAATTATGTTTTTATCTCGACAAAATGTGCTAAGTGGAAGCGACAAATGTGATGCATGGCCGTCTAGAAAAACTACAACAGGACGTTGTATGTTGGTGTTTGATAGATAAGGGTCGAAAACATTGGCAAAATATTCGAAAAACTGCTCGCTCTGGATCCATCCGCTGTCACTTTTGCCAATGCTCCAGTTTATGGGCGCTGCCTCCAAGACTGATTTAGGCAAGCGATCATTTTTAAGAATTGTTAATGGAGGAGCCATTTGACCTGCAGCGTTTACTGTCATTAATGTTGTTACATTGTCTTTCTCAGACGTTGAAGTTATTTCATAGGTGTTTTTTCCCTTTTCTCCCAAAATAAGGGCTCCTTTTGGTGATAGAAACACTGCAGTCTCGTCCATATTCCAGACTCTTTCTGGGTGACTGAAAACTTCAATATCTTCAATTGAGTCCTTGACTTCGGCAAACCAAGCCCTAGTCTTATGTTCGGTAACGGCAGCGCGAGCTTTGTTTATATATTCTGAGTGTTTTTGGCTTATTCGAGGATGCCGTTTCAAGAAGGATTCAAACCATTTCCTTCCTGGTTTATTATTTTTAAAAGGAGTTTCTAACGGGTTCTTCTCCAATATTTGCTGGATAGAATATATTAATCCTTCCTTATTAACTGGAAACCCATGGCTTGCGTTGGTCAATATCCACTTTTCAAGTTGGTCTTCAATGTCCTTACCTAAAAAAGAATTAGTTTTCAAAGTACTTTTTTATGAGTAGTTGTCTAATATCTTTACCTAGAAAGAATTTTTTGGCAACTTGTTCCATCTTGGTCGAAGTTTTTCCACTTAATTTATCACGCAAAGTTGTTCTAGGCACACCAAAACTCCTGCTGGCCTTTGCCACCGCCGTCCCATCTTGTTCGACTGCTTGAAGTGCACGTGTAAGTTGTTCTTCTGTATATTGATGAATAGGACCTTTGTTCCTTTGTCCAAAATTATGGTCCTTCGACCTTTTTTTCTTCTTTGTTGGTGCCATTTTCGATGGAATATTAAAGCTAAAAAGAACCTGGCTAAAAACGGCACAACATTCGCCTAAATATAGCCATCCCATCTGGCTATATATAGAAAAATGTGTTATTACGTGATCTATTTATAGCCACCTGTTATTTATAAAAACACAAGCCCAAAATTGACAAAACAGGTACATATAAATAAGCACAAACAATATATAAATGTGCAGACAACAAATTATATAATTTAAAAATTACCAAACATCTATTATAGGGTTTTTTACTTACCTGAGGTGCTTAGTAAAGACGACCCTAACTTGTAAAAATATGACAAGGCGGGAAACAAATTTGCATAAATTTATAGGTTAGGTTCACAAATGCCATACACAAGTGTGACGTTAGGCATGATTGTTTGAAGACCGATTTTAGACCTTAAGCCAGCACAACATAAGGTATTATCTTAGTTATGAGAGAAAAACCGAGTAAGTGGCTATAACTGGAACAATGGCTATATGTGGTACATCGACCCTACTTGTCGAAAATAATAAAACCTAATAATTACTTTAATTATTACTTGAAATGATAGGGGAGATGTTAGCATAAAAAAGCATGAAGTAACAAGCTTTTTGGTATTATTTGTAAATTAAACAAGTTACAATAACGATATCTGTAGAAAACAAACAGGAAACTAACAAATAAAAAGGTCAAATTATTAAGCATATTTATTATTAGATTTAGTCTACACAGCCGCCTTGATTCAATATAGATTTCTGTAATAATTCTGAAAATTTGCGAGTTATGGCTTTAAAAGTGAATTCGAAATTAATTTGATTTAAATTGCTAATTTCAGCTGGTATTTTTTCTGCTAATTCGCGAATAGTGGTTGGCCTATTGTAATATACTTTATTCTTAAACGTAAGGTATCCTCATAAAAAAATCGAGAGGCGAATTTATGAGTCCCTGTCTTCCTATCCACAGATCATTTTTGTTGTTTAGAGATTCGGTAACTGATAACGATGCAATTGTGTGGAGGAGCACCGTCCCGGTGCCAAATAAGGTTGTTCAAAACTTGGAGAGGTAGCTCTTCTAAAACCTCATCGATCTGATTTCGTAGAAGATCTAAATATCTTTGGCCATTCAAATTATTCTCTATTACTACAGGCCTCAAAACTCTATCATCTATCATACCGCACCAAATGGTTATAGACTTCCGACCCAGAATTTGCACAATTTGTTTTTTATAGGGATTTGTGGTTGTCCAAAAATGTTTGTTTTTTCTATTAAACATACCTGCGGTGGTAAACGCAGCCTCGTCGGTAAAATTCTCCTACAGATATTAGGATCGTTCTGTATTCTTGTCAACATCTCTTGAGAAAATGCTACTCTTTGTATTTTATTCAGTGGAGTTAAATTTTGTACCGGTCTAAACCTATAAGGTATATACTTGTAGTGCTTCAAGGTTTCGTAAATTTTTTTATTTAAGTTTATCACTGCGTCTTCGATAGATCGTTCTGGGTCTCCTACAAAAAAAACATGAATTATATTTTATTGAAAACAATAATAATAGGATTAATTTCCTTCACAATGTAATAAATCCATAGCTTTGAAAATAAAGGCAAAAAAGTAGCTAAGTAAGTGATGACAGAACGGCCTTATTGAAGGAAAAACATAAGAACAATAATTATTGATTTCGAAGCCTCCCATTATTTTTCCAATACGCCAAAGCGGCTCATATTTTAAAATAGGTTGATAAGTGAGTGACAGAACGGCCATTTTGAAGTAAAAACAATTGAAACCAACGCTATCTATTATTTCTACTATACTTAAGCCAGAGCGGATAATTTTTCCACGATTTTTTCAAAATTCTGAGATAATGGTCACAGTGAGCATAGACAAACCATATATTTTTGGAATCAGGAGAACAAGCTCTTCTTAATAAACTAAAAATATACAGGGTGTTCCGTTGAAAAGCTGTTGCTCATTTTCCCAATTTCCGATGTTCATATGTTTTTTTTTGATAACAAATTCTGATGCAGACTAAATCCTAAAACTTTTGTGTGTAAAATTTTTTGATATCCTAAAAAATAAAGCATATATACCCCGTTCAAAATATAACCGAACACCCTGTACAAGCAACTAAAACCGATGAAAATATGCGATAACGAGTTTGAAATCGATTTACCAACAATTCACCCTCAGTATTGCGAAATGCATTTGGAAATCGGGGAGCTTGGAAGTTAACTTACAACATAATTTTACGGTAATTAATTTTTTTCAAAGTCATCTATGATTTTTTTGTCTTGCATTTTAGTATTGAAAAAACCATATTTAATAATCCGACGAATATCTGCGAAACCGCTAAAAATTTAGAAATATTTGTGGATAAAAAAGTATTCGTTTTTGAATTCCGTATCTAATAGAAAAAAAATATACAGGATGTTCCATTTGAAAAAAAAACTAAGAAAAATTGATTTATATTATAGCAAGTTTGGCATTGAACTTTCGACACTATGTAAAAGTCAGAAGTACGATATTTACAGTTCAGTAAGTGGAGACCGACTATAGTAAACACCTAGCGTAGTTTTGATTTCAAGACATTTCTTGTATTTTTAATGAATTTTTAAAAAAATGAGGTTAACTATTTTACTATACTATATAACCCCAGCGGCTCAAACATTTATGAGACATCCTGTACAACTGAATGTAAGTATGTATTCCTAACATCTTTATACTATATTTTTATTTTGATAATATTGTTGCTAAATTAGCTAGTAACAAATTGCCACAACGACCAGATATTGTCATTTAAAATTCAGAAGATCCAACACCCACACAGAGAGCTTCCAAATGCGTATCAATATTCTGAATGCATTTAAGGGCTCTCAGATATTTCCGACACGTATGTGACCCAATCCCAGATACTTCTTATGTTTATTTATTATTGCTTCTATTCAAGTGTGTATTAATATCTTAGTATCCTGAACTGTATAAAATAAACAAAACGAAAAAAACATAAAATCTTACACTAAGTTAAAGAAACATTTTCTTAGATCTTTTATCCTTATGAAAATATTTTAAATGGAGAACAATATTTGTTTGATTATTAAGCAATTCTATAGATTTATCTCTGGATCTTTTGAGAATATATGCATTTGAGCACTTTAGTTTGTACTCCTATTTACAGATAATTGTAAAGGAACTATATCTAAATATAGAACAACAAATGACGCCTTTGAAAGAAATATAGCCATATAATTCTCCTTAGTGGCATTAGTGGTTATTTAATATAGCAGGATTTACTAACTTGCAGCAAAAAAAGTGGCTGGGCAAAAGGGCACGTTTTGCAGAGTCGGTCATAGCATCTTTGGGTGTTTTTAAGTCCGAAAAAACCAGCATGATCTTTAGGGGTAATCCATAAATTATTTCAGACCAATTTCATGATTTTTGGAGCCCCTCCCCGTCGTTGTTAAGGGTGGTCACATATGTATGATAGAGGTTCGATAAGAAGGGATTTTTCAAAACTCAAATTCCAAGGGAGTGAAATCACCCCTTGAATATTACAATATTTCTTATTTAAAAAACGGTCAGTTTTTCGGAAAATGTTTGAACACGTGTTTTTTAATTTATTTTTTTCATATTTTAGGTTTTTTCAAAATTTGTACAGGGTGTTCAAAGGGGTGAAACCACCACTTAAATAATACAATATATTTTTTTTAAAAACCGGTTAGTTTGTCGAAAAAACGCTTGAACAACGTGTTTTTTAATTTATTTCTTTACATATTTGAGGATTTTTAAAAAATTCATACAATGTGTCTAAAGGGGTAAAACCATCCCTTAAATATTATATATATATATATATATATATATATATATATATATATATATTTAAAAAACCGTTAGTTATTCGGAAAAACACTTTAACACGTTCCTTTTATTTTACTTTAAAACATATTTTAAGATTTTTTATCATTATGCAGGGTTTTTAAAAAAATCGGGTCATTGATTAATTTTTGCGATCTTTCTCAAAATGTTCGCCGTAGACAGCTGAGCTTGTGCAAAGGGCTTAATTTTAGAGTGCAGAGGTTCGATACCTCTTTACATCTCTTTCATTATAGTCAGTCGCGGGTACCCGCTGGTTATTTATATATCTCTCTTAAAAATATTTTTTCATAAAATCAGCAAAACATAACAAATCAAATGAACCATACAAAATTTCATCATCTTGTATCCATGGATCTTGAACCCATTCCTTTAAATTATTTGTGACTGGCATAGCAGTTACTTCGTTCTGGATTTGGATTGTTACAGACATTGGATGTGTCAACATTTTTCTCATTCATCAATATAGCACCGTCATCGTTTATTAAACAAAGAGCTCCCTGGCATGTTTATCTGCAATTCTTTGAGGTCGAATCTTCATGGTGGAGGCAATCATCATGCCTCTTATGTGATTGCTTGTGTTAGTTAGTGGCTTTGTTTTATGAAAAACACAGATCAGAGGATGACATACGATCGTTTAAATAAGTATGCCACTGGTGAAATAGCCATCGCAGGGAACTTGCTTCATTGATAAAAATGTTAAGATAGATTCAGAACTCTACCAATAGTATGTGCTTGCAAATTTGCATTATAAATTTGGAAACATTAGCTATAATTACAGCCTTCAAAAAGACGGTGTCCACTCCCATACTTCTCGAAATTATTGAGCCGGATTTGTGGCCGCCTAACAACCCTAATCTGAACCCCGTTGATTAATGCATATGGGGAAACTTGGAATGTACGCCAATTACAACATAACGACAATAGACGTATTGAAAAACAGAATTATTGCTGCGATCAATTTAGTCAACGCATTATAAATAATTCTATTAGCCAATGGAGAAGACGTTTATAGGCTGTAGGCTGTAAAATGTTTTATATTGTTTGATGTTATTTGTAGTTACCACCTGTTTTGTATTGTATTCTATTGTTTTATATTAAATTCTATTGTTATATATTTCCTAATGATATTTAATTTTATAATTAAGAGCGATTTGTTTTAAAAAAGAATGTGTGGGGAGAGGGAGTGAAACAATAAAGAATCCCCATTTTTCAAGTGTGCTTAATCCAATAAGGCAGTAGTAAATTTTAATTGGGTTGTAGGTAGCGCTGTTCGTTTTTGCAAGGAGTTAAGTTTAAATGTCGTAAGTCTGGCCCTGGCCAAAATTGATCTGCTTAGTATTAAAACAACAGCAAGCATATTGACTAATATCATATCCAAGAATCATTGGAAGCCACAAAAAACAAGAGTTATTAAGGTTCAAATTGTGTTCCAATTAAATTTGGCCCACAGCACAAGCATAAAATATTCATAAAATATATTTATGCTTACAAATGCCTTATTTTTACAAATGAAATTAAACTGTCAAAAATATAAATTCCAATTGTCAAGTAGTCCTGGTGCTTGAGAAGTACAGTTTCTATTATAAGATGCAAAGATGAATTTTAATAGTCACGAAATGATCGATATGATGTATGTGTTAGGAGCAACTGAAAAAAATTGTTTGTTTGCAACAAGAATATATCACAAAAAGTATCCTGATAAAAGGCAACCACACAGAAGCGCTTTTGAAAGGCTTATGCAACGGTCTGATGAGACGGGAAATGTAAAATATACGAAAGCTGATCGAGCCAAAACTGTTTTAAATCAGGAGGACGAGTTAGGGGTGAACTTAAAAGTTATAGAAGATCCACATATTGGCTTTAGAAGAATTACAAGGGCAAACAGATCTAAGTAAAACCACTGTTCTACGAATTCTCAAAAAAAAGTTTTACCCATAACACATTCAAATCCTTGAAGAATTCTATGAGGATGATAATCACAAGCGACTAGATTTTTTTCACTGTGTTATTTACTGACGAAGCATCATTCCACAAAAATGGAAATGTTAATAGACATAAGTGGCATTACTATAGGCTACTGAAAATCCTGACTATATTCGCAGCTAGTCAAAATAGGTGGTCTCTTAACGTCTGCAGCGGAATTGGTCTGCATTTTTTTGAAGAAAGGCTTACTGCACACCGATATCTCCAATTTTGGAGAGAAAATTTTAGAACATTGTTATATCAAATTACTATTAACGGCTGTGATCAAATATGGTTTATGCAAGGCGGTGAACCAGTTCACCAAACTGCTGACATTCATGCATTTCATGTCATGAATGCTGGGTAGAGGAGAACCGATTGCATGGCCTCCTAGATCCCTGATAAAAATTGCCTTTTTTCTTTGGGGCATTGTTCAAAGTCTAGTCTATCAAACACCTCAGACTGCAAGAGAAAATATGAAGGAATGAATCCGAAGTGTATCTAATAATATTTATTTTAATATATTAAGAGATGTTAGGGTATCTTTTAAAAATCGTTTAAATATTTGTGTTGAACAAATCGGTGGTCATTTCAAACATCTAATTAAGTAGTTTTTGCTGTTTTATATAATTTGTTACTTAGAATGGTTTTTTGATTGTTTGCTCTCTCAAAAGCGCTTCTCGTGTTTGTCTTTCATCAGGATAGTTTTCCTTTCACTTGCTCTTAAAACATAAATCATATCGATTATTTCGTAATAACCACCAGTTTGTATTACTATATCATTATAATAATATAATCTGTATTTGTGAAATTTTTGGATTAAATCTTTTTTATTAGAGATAATTTTTATAATATAAACCGTATATGCTGGTACCAATAAATAAAAAAATAGATGTACGTTACAAAATTTTTGCGTAATAAATTGAGATTTATACATATTTATATATATATATATATATATATATATATATATATATATATATATATATATATATATATATATATACAGGGTGTTCCTTAATGACATGCTAATATTTAAGGGGGTGATTCCTGGACCCATTTTAAGAAAAAATCTTCATATGAACTGATGTCCTAAACGTCTTAACTTTTGAGATACAGGGTGCTAAAGTTTTCAGAAAAAAAATTATTTTTTTTAATAACTGTGATACTACTGTAGATATCTTTATGAAATTTGGTACACGTGTTCTATGCATCAAGATGCATTTTCTAATGTACAAGCAATTTTATTCTTTTTACCAGTGGCGTCCGTACGCGTTTTGCTTAGAATATTTTTGGAGAAAAAAATGGTACGCCACTGTTTTATCTTAAAATAAAAATTATTTTTGGAATTCTCGTTCATTTCTGAGCAAATTCGATCTCTTGATTTTCTTTCGGCCGACGCATAGTTTTCGCTTAAAAAAATAAAAATCGTTTTACTTCAGGGTCAAATCGTTAAAAATCTGATAGGGTGACTGTTGTGTGGAAATCGCTTATTTATCGGGTGAAAGAAAATTATGACATCGAATGTGTTCATAAACGAAAAAGTTTTCTCGTCTGATGGTCCGTTCTTGATTAAATAATTGAGTTAAAATTGCTTCATAATATCTCAATACCAACTAATAATAATTTTTAAACCCATAAATCTAGTAGTCCTGGAATAAATTACGTTTTTACAAACGTCGATGTCAAATGACTTAAAGTAAGCTGTTGGTGTTCAAAACCATCTCAGTGTGTCATCTCTTTGGTTTTTAGTGTTTCATTGAAGTTATTGAAGTTATTTTCGCCGTTTTTTCGAATAATATCATTAAATATGGTAAATTATACGAATGCGGAAATGGCGGCAATGCATTACGCATATGGCCTCGCAGATGGTAATGCAACAGAAGCCAGACGCATTTATCAGGAAAGATATCCTAATCGTGCCTTGCCAGATAGCCGAACCTTTTCGAATATTCATCGCCGACTTAGCGAAACAGGTAGTTTCAATAAAGGTACTTCGGAAGGCAGACCTCGCACTGTCAGAACACCTGAAGTTGAGGAAGCGGTGCTGCAAGAAATCGACGAACATCCTGAGACGAGTACGAGGAAGATCGCTAGAGCTTTGAATATTTGTCACCAAATTGTTTGGCGTATTTTAGTTGACTTTTTGTTATATCCATATCATATTCTAAGAGTACAGGCATTACTCCCCAGGGATTTCCCACAGCGTGTGAACTTCTCTCAGTGGTATCTTCAGAGTATTACACTAAATCCGCAGTTTGAGTCACAAATTTTGTTCACAGACGAAGCAACTTTTTCTAGGAATGCTATTCAAAATTTCCATAACAATCATGTGTGGGCGGAAGAAAACCCGCATGCCATAACCGAAACCCATTTTCAAGAACAATTTTCGCTTAATGTTTGGGCAGGAATTATTAGTAATCATCTCATAGGCCCATTTTTCCTACCAGGACGTCTTGATGGACGGTCTTATTTGCATTTTCTCGAAGAACTACCTGGGTTGCTTGAAGATGTACCAGTTGCGATAAGGCATCGCATATGGTACATGCACGATGGAGCACCGGCTCATTTCAGCGTAATAGTCCGAAATCATTTAGATACAGTTTATCCTGATCGTTGGATAGGTCGCGGAGGACCTCAGCAATGGCCAGCAAGATCCCCCGATCTCAATAGTTTGGATTTCTTTTTATGGGGGCACCTTAAAACTCTAGTGTACAAAACTCCCGTTAACACTGTAGAAGATTTAAGAGAGCGAATAGTTGCCTCGTGTGAAACTATACGGAATACGCCGGGAATATTTGAACGAGTGCGCAATTCCATGCGTAGACGGGCGGAAGCATGCATATTAAGTGAAGGTGGCCACTTCCAACAATTTTTATAATTAATGTTAGTATTGTTAATAATTAATAAAATTAAGCCGTTTCTGTAAACTTTGTTTTCTGCAAGCTGAAATCCCCGCTGTAATTTATTGGCACATGAAAGTTTTTTAAAAATTGTTTCCTAAAGTAATCAATCCTAAAGTAAAGTAAATCAATTACTTATTTCTAAATTAATTAATATTTATTATTAAATGAACTGAATAGCACGAAAAAAGAAAAAAAACGCTTTCCACACAACAGTCACCACATCAGATTTTTAACGATTTGACCCTGAAGTAAAACGATTTTTATTTTTTTAAGCGAAAACTATGCATCGGCCGAAAGAAAATCAAGAGATCGACTTTGCTCAGAAATGAATGAGAATTCCAAAAATAATTTTTATTTTAAGATAAAGCAGTGGCGTACCATTTTTTTCTCCAAAAATATTCTAAGCAAAACGCGTACGGACGCCACTGGTAAAAAGAATAAAATTGCTTGTACATTAGAAAATGCATCTTGATGCATAGAACACGTGTACCAAATTTCATAAAGATATCTACAGTAGTATCACAGTTATTAAAAAAAATAATTTTTTTTCTGAAAACTTTAGCACCCTGTATCTCAAAAGTTAAGACGTTTAGGACATAAGTTCATATGAAGATTTTTTCTTAAAATGGGTCCAAGAATCACTCCCTTAAATATTAGCATGTCATTAAGGAACATCCTGTATATATATATATATATATACGAGGGCATAAAGTCTGGAAACCTTGAGATATGTCAAAAACTATACAAGTTGGGTAAAAAGTTTATATAAAAGTTGTATAGTTCCTTACGATTAATGATTCAAAAATGTCTTGAAATATACAGGGTGTTTTAAAATCAAGTTACACGCCAAAACTTCAGAATCTCTAATGGAACACCCTGTATATTATTTCATTTTGAGAATCTACATGAAATTCTGATAATATTTTATTAAGCATATCCTATCCCTAAAGTCAACTGTTTTTGAGATAAAAAAATGAGAAAATGGAAATTTGGCTTTAAACAAAATTAACTCATTTCCCTATGCATAGTGAAACCTGGTGGATTATTTTAGAACTCTCATAGAAACTGTCATGTACTGACAATAAACTGTGTCAATTTTTAACATATTGTTGGAGAGTTACTTTTTTCCTGATAAAAATGTTTTCAGAAAGAGAAAGAATAGAGATTCTTATGATGTTTGGATGGGGAGATCCCCAAAGAAATCTTGACGAAGTATGTGAACTTTTTAATATTACGCCTTCCGAGCGAGGACAAGCAATTGCAAAATCCACAGTTAGCAAAATTATCAAAAAATTTCGTGATCATGGTTGTGTAAAAGATCTTCCCAGGACAGGTAGGCCAAAACTAGATGATGATATGAAATTGAATGTTTTACTCAGTTATAACGAAAATCCACATTTACCTACAAGTCAAGTAGCATTAGATTTAAACCTTAGTCAATCATCGGTAAAAAATATTCTGCACACGGCAAAATATCATCCCTACAAAATAAGATTAATCCATGAATTAAATGAAGACGACTTTGACCGCCGACTTGAGTTTTGCGAAAGTATGCAAGAGCGGTGCAACCTACAAAAGAATGGATCCCTTTTGTAGAAATATTTTATTTTCCGATGAAGCCACCTTTTCTCTTAATGGTACTGTCAACCGACAAAACTGTAGATATTGGTCTACAGAGAATCCCCATTGGGCTCAAGTGGCTCATACGCAATATTCCGAGAAAATCAATGTTTGGGCTGGAATATTTCAAAATAGAATTATAGGTCCCTACTTTTTCGACGTAAATTTAAACGGCGAAATTTATCTTGATTTTTACAACTCGAGTTGATTCCTGCTTTAGCTCAATTGTATCCAGGTAATGAGCCCGATATGCCTACTGCAGCAATGTGGTTCCAACAATATGGAGCACCACCTCACTACGCGCTACCTGTTCGGCAGTATCTCAGTGAAATATTTTCTAACAGGTGGATAGGACGTCGTGGTCCCTACGAATGGCCGGCCAGGTCCCCGGACTTAACTTCCCTAGATTATTTTCTGTGGGGATATTTAAAGAACAAAGTTTTTTTGAACAGACATTATAAGAGAGTATAAGAGATGAAATCCGACAAATCCCACCTACTTTCATTCGAAATCTACAACAAGAGTTCATCAATCGATTAGGATATTGTCAGGAAGTGAACGGACAACAGTTCCAGCATTTATTACGTTAAAACGCATCATTTAGAATTTTAGACTAACGTTGTTAATCGTTATTAAAAAACTTTTGTAAAACAGTTTTCTCATTTTTTTTATCTCAAAAACAGTTGACTTTAGGGATAGGGTATGCTTAATAAAATATGATCAGAATTTCATGTAGATTCTTAAAATGAAATAATATACAGGGTGTTCTATTAGAGATTCTGAAGTTTTATTTTTGAATCATAAATCGTAAGGAACGATACAACTTTTATATGAAACTTTTTTACCCAACTTGTATAGTTTTTGACATATCTCAAGGTTTCCAGACTTTATGCCCTCATTGTATATATATATATAATCGGAAAATATAACAATATACCGGGTGTTCGATCTAAAAAAAACGTAAGTTTGGTTTGTGGCAAACTTATCCTCAACCTTGTATAATCGAAAATAATTATAGGTGGTAACTCTCAGCAGTCCCTACAACTTTCGTATAATTTTTTTTTCTAATTCACACAATAACCGAGCTATTGGACTTGAACATATTGTTTTTGGAATATACTAATCAGATTTCATATTCAGCCAGTATTCAGCAAGAAGCCAGAAGAAACAAAAATAAAACGTTTCCAAAACTAAGTAACTATACAAAAGCATCCTTAACAAATTAAAAGCAATTTTAAAACACGGTAAAGTATGCAAATTAAGAGTTTAACAAAGTTACACTGTTCGCCAGGCTAATAAAATAAAAGCAACTTGCTCTAATCACCAAGCTCCCCAACATAAAGGAGTAAGATATAAAATAAAAACTTCGAAAGAATTTTTGAAGTAATTAAACACGGTATTCCGTTCAAGTTCCCTGAAAAGTTGCAAAGCTTTTCAAAGCGCTGTGCCTTTTCGCTCAGAGGGATCGTAATAACATTATTATCTAGTAATGTGTCGGAAAATTAAGAATCTTAAACCAAAATATTGTCCATATTTATTTTACCTATATTATTTTTCAGTATTAGTCGTCGACTAATTTTCAGCCGATTTTTATTTCGGAGAATGTTATTAAGGAATCAGCTTTATATAATCTCGACAATATACGCCATAAATAAAATTGATGAACAGGCACGTTGAAAATCAAACAGGCACGGGGGGGGGGGGGGGACCTTTCGTATAGGTATGCTTCTTCCTAATTTTCTTGAGATTTGACTGTTTGGACCGGCTAAGTTTCTGATATCGAAATAATAATTTGTTGGATTTAATTCTAACAATTCAGGATAAAAACTTACTAAAAATATACTTGTTTATGTATAAAAAATGATATAGTAAAATTAATTTTGTTTGCTAGTTTAACGAAATAAAAATTAAATAATATTAGTGCTGCGATATAACATGGAATATCATATTTACAGATGAAAAGTCGAAAATATATACTTGCAAAATTTTCCCTGATTTTTTTTCCATTTGTTAGGAATAGTGAACAGTGACCCAATTTAGTTCAGTACATAGTCACAGTATATTATGTGATATATATATATATATATATATATATATATATATATATATATATATATATATATATGTAGATATATATATATATATATACATATTTATATATATATATATATATATATATATATATATATATATATATATATATATATATATATATATATATATATATATATATATATATATATATATATATATATATATATATATATATATATATATTTTTTTACCTGTGCCACACTTGACATTTGGACATAATTTAAAATAAATTCAATAAGCAGTTTAAATGACTTATGCTGCCATTTTGATACGTCATGTTGAATTCGTATCAGTTTATCCCATTTTAACATTTAATTTTTGTGAAAAATTTAAAGTCAATTGAACAAGTTTTGTGACGTTGATTTTCTAAAAAACTTTATTTGGCCGCCATTTTGTTTTGCTATCTTAAGTTCGTACCACAACTTTAACAGTTTATCTCTACATCACACTTAATTCTTGTACGAAAATTGAAAAAATTGAAATTTATTAGGCCGCTATTTTGTTTTGCTATCTTAGATTCATATCAAGATATTATCAGTTCCTTCTTATGTAACACTTAATGTTTGTGCAAAAATTGAGGTAAATTAGATAATTAGTATTTTTAGTAATAATTTTTCTTACATTGTTTCGCCATATTGGATTTTAACCAAAATATTATCAGGTCGACCCTATATGACTTAATTTTTGACTAAAATTTGAAGTCAATCTGCTAAGTGGTTTTTAAGCTATGCCGCGACTGACAGACAGACAAACAAACAGGCGGTCAGACAGACGAACCGACGGAATTGATAAAAAATATTTTTTGTCATCTACAAATACGTGAAATATGAATATACTTCGAATAGGTCCCAAAAATGGTGCAGACAGAAGAATGTGCAGAACTATGGGAATGAAAAGGTACTTATTGTATACTTCGGGGAGTTATCTACTGACTATAGCAGGGGCGCAACTTATCTTTTTGTAATGTAATTCGATTCTTCGATCATTTTTTGCAAATTCGTCAATGACGTCATCATAAAAACTTCGATGCTCCAACATATTTTGGAGAAGTTTATTTTCAATGGACAACAGCGATGTATGCGAAAGTCTCTCTTGTCCCGTTGAATTTCTCACGAAATTTTTTATACGTTTAAGTGTTGAAAAATTGCGTTCTATTGATGAACTTGTGGCAGGTATTGTTAATACTAATTCACACAATTTCGACACTTCGGTGCAGGCATCTTCCAGCTCTTTGTCTTTTAAAAATTGCATTAGTTCCTTAGCGTTATTTTTGAGCTAATGTCATCAGTTTCGTAAATCACTTTTAGTTCAGATCACAGTAACACTCGGTCGAAGAACTGGCCATAATGAAGAAGAAGAGATTTAAACGCATCTTCTGGAAAAGTTTTTCCTTTAAATGCATCAAAATTGCAGACCTCGAGAAATTTAAAATCATTTAAACCGTTAAATCTATAGTTTATTTGTTGCTGAATTTGATCGATTATTTCATAAAAAAGGCGTCTGTATGATGTTTGAACATCTCCCACCTTGTCTGTTCGAAGACGCTTGGCTTGTGGCTCTACATTTAACGTCATCATTTTCTCCCAAAATAGGTCAAAGTAATCTCTTTTTTGGCTTAACATGGACTTAAAATCATCCACTTTTTTTAGGCAAAAAGCAATATCATTTGTTTTAGTTTGTAATATATTAAACCTTGTCCGAGAATCGAAATATTTCTGAAAATATGTTTAACAAATAACTAAAATTAAGATCTCGTTTCAAACAGTCCAAAAACCACCTCGAACTATTTGTTGCTTCTGAGTCCCACGTTTCATTATTTTCTATTATATTCTCAAATAGTTCAATCAGTGGTTCACGATTTTCAGATACTATTAACACAAGTTTTCCATTATAGTTCCACCTAGTAGGAGCTACTTTGGGCAATCGTTTGTGTATAATGGAGTCCAAAGCTTGTGTATGTTTTGTTGACTTGGAAAAAAAAGCAGCCATGCCACTTAAAGTAACGAAAAATACTTTACACTCTTTAATGTGATTGATGGACTGGGATAAAACTAAATTTAATTTATGAGCAAAATAATGGACAAACACAGCACTTGGGAAAGTTTCTCGAACTTTAGCTTGCAGATCCCCTAATTGTCCTGCTATCACTGCAGCTTCATCATAGCTTTGAGCAACTAATTTTTTCTCTCCATTAATTTCTTTAGTAACGTTATAAACTACGGTATATAATGCATCTGATGTACGATTTTTGAACACATTCTTAAAACCTAAAAATCGTTCTTGAATACTTACATCTGTTTTAACGTAGCGTATTACTATAGATAATTGGCTAAAATTAGTGATATCAGTGTCCAGAACAATAGCAATGAACCGCGCCTTGCCAATCTCCTGCTTAATTCTTTTTAGAATAATGGTTGCAACAGCGGAAATTAAATCACTCTGGATTCGATTGCACGTTCCGAGAAAACAAACAACATCGATAAGCCTTCTTAATATTTACCTATTTTTATCGACTAGTTCATTGTGTTGGCGGTGACTAATTTCCAACTGTTTATTAAGGGCGTATTCAATTCTGGTTTTGCCGAGGACTTTTTCTTTTATGACGGCCTGCAAATGCGCTTTGGACATAATGTGTCTTTTTACAGCTTTATGGAAATTGTTTAAATCTGAAAAACCAGTTTTATTCCAGAGACCTTTTTCATTTTCAAAAAGTAAACATGGCCAACAAAATAATTTACTTAAATTTTCACACCCTGTTAGCCATTTAAATTGTTCGTATTGTTTTTCGGATAAAAATGTCTAATACAGTTTTTCATTTTTGTGGTTAAATTTTTCATAGGCGGTTTTGCCCTTCCTTTGGAAATTATTTGAAGCTTATCAGCGAAGTTTAATGTTGAAATTCCCTTTATTATTAAGACCACACCACACATTCACACACACACTCTTCTTACGAAATTCTCCAACATTTTCAACGTTATTACCGACAGCCGAAGTTGACGGTATTTGCATATCCACGTCCATATTATTGTCTTCCATATCGCACCATGCACGACGCGATGTACGTATCACACAACACGCGGATAGCCGTTCAAACAAAGAATCTACTCCAACGATAACTTCCGCCCCCACTTAAAGCACGCGACTGAAATGCAAAAATTGCAAACAAAAGACAAGTTCAATAACCTCTGACTCGATTCACAGGAAACCAAGCATACAGGACTTGGCTGCAGAGAAGCTAGCGGCCCGCATAGGTTCTATTTGATTTTCTATTGTGTCCGGTCGGAGTCAAGGCCGCATTTATTATGGGCTTGATAATTAAGATAATATTTTAGCATTTTTAATATAAACTAAATTAATCCTATTTCAAATATTACATTTTAGAAGATGTTTTGTAATTTTTTTTTGGGGAAGCACCGCTTCTCTTGCTTCCATGGACTGCACGCCCCTGGACTATAGGCCTTCATCTCTCTGGGCGTTTTATTCTATGATAAGAACAATGTTATCTGTTATACTCAAAATTGATATCAGCAAATTCGGAAATTTAGTCGCCCTCCTCAAAAGAAAATCTGAGGGATACCAATCAAAAAAGTCAAGGGTATTAACTAAAACCAATATTACAACATTATTTCTAGAAGCGGATGACAAAAAATACTTATTTATGAAACTAGTATTGATTATTGGACTTGCAGGAGCTTAAAGGTGAGAGGACTTAACAAATTTGTTGTTGGAAAATGGCAAGGATGAAAGGCGATGTTTCCATTTTTTTTTACCGACAACGAAAACGAAAATAGCCAGGGAATTCTATGTAACATCTGGAAATATTCAAGAGATAGACATGGTTCAACTAGTTCGAAAATACATTAATCTTCGCCCATGTAACATCGAGCATGGTAGGTTTTTCATCTCATTTCGAAATGGTGTGTGTATGAAGCAACCGGTTGGCATTAGTACTTTTGGATGTTTGCCAAAATAAATTGCTTTGAATCTCAAACTTGAATCTCCAGAAGAATATACGGGGCATTGCCTCCGAATATCATCTATGTCCCTATTGGCAGATTCCGGAGCTGACATTCTAACAGTAAAGCGTCATGATGGCTGGCGGCAACACGGTAGCGGAAAGCTACATTGAAAATTCTGCAGAAATTAAAAGAAATTAAACAAAGCCATCAGACGACCAGTTTAGCAAAACGTGGCTGCTTCTTCAGTAATTTATTTCAAAGATTGCAAAGATTGTACTGTTAATATTAATAATAATTAATTTTTCATGTTCTATAGTTTATAATAAAATAATTTATAAAAATGTTCTTCGCTTTTTCTAAATTACAAATTTCAAATTAAAAAGAACGAATGAGATGAGTGAAAATACGAACGGTAATAAAAAGGAGTGCGGTAATGAAGCTCTTAACTCACGAAAAACGCGTAGGTTAAGAGCTTCTTAAGTCACGGAAGTAGATAGTATTGTGTGGTCGTATTAAATAACGCAAAGCCGTATAATTGTCTCTGTTTATTATTTTTACAATTTTAAATAATTATAAAACGTTATACTTAAAATTTAAATCAGCTATTATATCCCTACGGTTCGCGTGTGTGGTAGCAATAATCTCTTTTGTATTATAATAGAAATATGTTCCCATAACATATTGTATATACAAATTAAACACTGGTCATTAAGATAATGATTTAGTAATTAATATTTATCGTTGTCGAGATAGAGCGAACACTAAGCATTCAAAATAAATTAATTTAAAAGCCAGTAAGGCCGTTTCAAAAGGTATTTCAGGTGCAGCATGATTTTTCGCTTGGTAAGGAAATATATTCAATAACGCTACTTGTAGAAGTACATGCGACAGTTCTAGATATTTCGTTAGAACCTTGTCTGGAAGGGTTTCTTGAAGCTCCAATTTGGAATGTATTTACATCAGCATGTACAAAATTTTTTTCAGCTATAGTTTGCTTCAATATTCATGGACGCACCCCTCGGCGACAGCTGCCGATTTCCACCTTCCATGCTTTTTTCAAACACCCACAGATGCACCAGCGTCAGCTAATAAAGCGGCCGATGTTCGGTGAAAACAATGTCCAGTATATAATGACAGATTTGGTAGATTTAAGAATGCTGCTTTTTCGAAACGTATTTTTACTAACTGGCTGCGTAGTACATTGATTGTTTTGGTAACAAACGAAAAATCGCAAATGAGGAGTCTCAACTTTTCTTGAAGTCATATGCTTGTTGCAGATTTCAGTAAAGTTGACAGTATTGCTGCCTGAATTTCTAACAATGAATTTTCTACCAATTTTGTTTTTGGTATTTTCAATATTAATCATAATTAAGTGATCCAAATCAGTTGCCTCTTCCACCGTCAACTCAACTAACTCCTTACTTCTACAGGCACCTGTCACTACCTTCATCGTTAAAAACTGGTTGTCTAAGGCATCCATTAAAAATTCGTCAACCTGGTCAGCAATTAGGATCTTGGCTTTTTTTTACTTTTCCCAAGTAGCACTTTTAGTCATGAATACGTTTTGTTATCACATGTATTTTCATCGAAGTAACCGGAACTTGGTGTCGCCACGTTCTGTTTAAGCTGAGACTACGTAGTCAGTACCAAAATGGGGAACAATCTTAGAGTAACTATAGTCGAATGCGGTCTTATCGTGCGGGTCCAAAGGTCACCAACATTATGAATCAAATCAGAAAACACAGTGAATACCAAAATGTTGTGTGATTCGTTTCTCGAGCTATTAAATCTCGATGGGCTATTTACAAATATACAGGGAGAAAGAAAATAGTTTTTTTTAATTATATTATACAATATTATTAAGAGAGCCACTTAATATTATTTTATATATTAAATGCCGAGGGACTAAATAAGAACATTTTTTGGTTGGCAAGAACAAAAAAACACAAAATGGCAAGCGCCTTAATAAAGTCGAAAGGCGGTTCGAATCAGTGGAACAATCAGGATATGTTCTGTTTATACAGCCACTTAATGAAAGTGAGATTTTTTTATCAATGATCAAAAATTATGAGCCCCGCTTGACTTAAAAATCTAACCACTTATACAGTGTCATTTATTTAAATGTGGGCCACCCCTGTGCAAAGAAAACTTGTTTTTTTTGTATTGTGATAACAAAAAAATTTTATTTTGCAAAAATATTAGACACTTTTGTTAAAAACACAAGATAATTATTTATTATTTCCCTCGTGAGATTTTTTCAGATCTTTATGTTTAAGGGTTCCTAGATGCCGGAAAACATGTTTTCTCAATTCCGTCTGTCTGTTCGCAGCATAGCTAAAAAACTACTTATCCGATTTCTTCAAATTTCAATCTAAAATTAAGGGCTATGCATGCGAAAAATACAGGTTATATATATATATATATATATATATATATATATATATATATATATATATATATATATATATATATATATATATATATATATATATATATATATATATATATATATATATATATATATATATATAATATATATATATATATATATATATATATATATATATATATATATATATATATATATATATATATATATATATATATACATATATATATATGAAAAAATATATATATAATTTACTTTCGAAGAAGATTATATGTATCCAAAGGCAAAAAACTTAAGTTACAATGCAAAAACGGATATATAATAATATATATATATAATATATATTTTTAATATATATAAAAAATATCATCATCACTTAAAAAGTCCTCATCTTCTGAGTCGTCCTCAAATGGCGCAATGATCATTGGTGCTATTTCGACATCTAGAACTGATTCTCGATTCCACCAATCCTATATTAATTTTTCCGTATGTTCCACAGATTTCTTCCAGCACTCCGGCGTAATATAATTTAATGAATCTTGCCAAAGAATTTGCACTTCATCTGATGTAAGACCATGGTTCACGTGTTTTTCGCAATATGATTTTGCCCCAGCCCATAGTAATTCTATTGCGTTAAACTGGCAATAGTATATATATCTACGGCATATATTGTTGTTTTTTTAATAGATTTTGCCATTAAAAGAAGTTCTAGTTTCAGCATATTGGGTAAAGGATTTTGTTTTTGTTTTGTTAGCCAGTCCTAAATATCAATTTTCTTCCAGGATGAAGTAGGTTGTTAATTTAAGATTCTTGAATGAAAAGATGCATTGGCCAGAATGATTAAAGATAGAGCATCTAAATTTGGAATTAGTTGTTCTTTTAACCACTTTTCAAACAATTCACAGTTCATATTATCATGGTAGTCCATACTTTTGGATGTTGAAGAAAACAGCAAACTTGCACCTGGGAGAAATACTGTTGAAGAACCTGTATGCAAAATGATGAACTGTTTTCCGTCCCACATCCCTTTTTTCTCTTGACACTTTTTACAGATTCGTCCCGCCAAGATTTCGAACCTGTAATACTTAGGGTTGAAACAAAGGGTAGCAAAATGAAACTACATGTTCACCTTAACATTACCCAAAGTATATTTTTAATCTGTTTTAAAATGCAATCTAATTGCCATATACGCTCGAGAAGGTGGTTGACCTGCTGACATAGCAAAACAGGTTATTGCGTGGTTGCCCATTATTGCAACAAGTTGAATTTGATACAATACATTTTATATAGGGTGTTTTCTCTATATATTACACCTCCCCGGGCAATTAAAAGAATTTCAATTTATTTTCAAAATTTGAAATTCGTAAATAAAATACAATTACTAGAGACAAATGTTACAATACACTATTTAAACCATTTATCTAAATATATGAAAAGAAAAATAAAAACTCAGATATAAGAGAAGGAAAATAGCGTCATATAGTGAAAGTAGGAAAGAAAATAGATAGGTATTTTAGAAAAAGGTTATTAGAAAATACACGCAATAGTATAGTAATATGGAGCCCTTATTATTATAACTTAATTTTAATTAGCTATTATACAACTTAGTTCTATTTTTATGGACTAAAATATGTTTCTTATCTTTAATTATTTTTACATTTGGTGCAACATCTTCTACCACTAAATATGGCCCCAGGAAGCAAGGGCTGGTAATTTTATCACCAGTTTCGTTTTTGATTAAAACTCTATCGCCCTTTTTATACTGAATGGGGTTTACTTTTAAATCAAAATTTTCTTTTCTTTTAGATTTAGAAAGTATTAAGTTATTTCTTGCATCATTTTGAGCTGTTTGTAACCTATATTTTAATTCAATGGGGTAGTTATCAAAATTATAAATAGGATCAACTTCATTATTTAAATTATTTGGTAATTGGCATTTTTTCCCAAAAACTAGTTCAAAGGGAGAGTATTTGGTTTCCGTATGTACTGCAGTATTATAAGAAAAACACCAGTACGGAAGCCATGTGCTCCATGCAGAATCATGGTTTTGAGTTTGAATTCTCAAATAAGCACCTAGAACTTTGTGAGAGGCCTCTAAACTCCCGATACTCTCGTGATGATACGCCGTAGAATGAATCTGTTTTATACCTAACAAGTTACATGTTTCTGCCATAGTGTGAGAAATAAACTGGCCTATCTGAAGCAATTTCCTGAGGGATACCATCTTAAGATAAAGTTATCCACCAAAGATCTTGCCACAGATACGGAATCCTTGTTTTTAAGAGGGTAGGCCTCTACATATTTTGTTAACTCACACTGAAGTGTTAAAATATAAACAAATCCATTTACGTCTACCGGAAGTGGACCAACAATATCTAAATATATTTTTTGAAAAGCTGTTTCGGCTGTAGTAGTTATTACCATTGGCTCTCTAGTATAATGATTCGAATGTTTTTGTCTTTGACACATGTCACACCTTTTTACAAAATTTCGAACATCACTATCCAGACCTGGCCAAAGATAATACTTTTTAATATTATTTGTCATTCTATTTATTCCAGCGTGACCACTGGTTGGTAGTAAATGAAAATCATTAAGGATTACTCTTTTTCGTCTTTGTCCATTACTTTTTTAATACCTTTTACAACATTTATACGGGGCCCCCTCCAATTAGTATATATATATATATATATATATATATATATATATATATATATCTTTCACCATTTCGTCTCGTGGTGATAAAGCTTTTTGGTCTAAGTATAGGGTAAAATGTAATGGAATATAATAAAAGTCTCCCACTTGTTGAGTGAAACAATTTTTTAATTTTTAAGGATGGTATTATAATTAATTCGGTACAGTTAGTGGGTTGCTTAAGAATTTCCACAATATTCGGGTGATCAAGCCAAATATTTTCAGTACTTTTCTTAATTAACTCGTCTTCCTGTCCGTCTCTACGTTTACTCTGTGCTCTGGTTAAAACTGCAATCATACCTTCATTCATATCTTTTAATTCGTTTGAGGACAAGATTATTCTCGATAAAGCATCGGCTGTAACATTATCTTTTCCTTTGATATATTCGATATAAAAGTCATATTCTTCTAGACACAAACGAAATTTTGTCAATCTGCTACCAGGGTCTTTTTGCGTAAAAAGATAAATTAATGGTTTGTGATCGGTTAAAATTTTGAAACGACGGCCATACAGATATGGTCGAAAATGCTTTACAGCCCAATAAATTGCTAAAAGTTCTTTATGTATAGTAGGGTAGTTAATTTCTGCTTTATTTAAACTACGACTAGTGAACGCCACTGGTTTATTATTTTTATTTGATAACACTGCTCCTATAGCAAAAGCAGACGCATCTGTTTGCAAAATAAATTAATTTTCATTCGAAAAATCGGGATAATCTAACACCGGATGCTTAATCAGCGAATTTTTAAGACAATTAAAAGCTTTATCACATTCGTCCGTCCACTCAACCTAGCGTATTTTTTACATAATTTATTTAGAGGAACTGTAATAATAATTGTAATAATTGGCAAAAGCCACGAAGCGTTTAACTTCATCTGCCTTTTTTGGAATAGGATAATCTTTTAAAGCTTTTATTTTATCAGGGTCAGGTGATATTCCTTCAGAACTTATTATATGACCCAGATACAGAATTTCTTTTTTCAAAAAATCGCATTCAGCAGGATTTAATTTTAGGTTTACTTTTCGCAATCTAGAAAAAATATCTATTAGATTTTTATTGTGTTCATTAAGGTTTCTGCCAAATACTATAAGATCATCAAGATAAACAAAGCACTTTTCGTAATTTAAGCCCGCCATCGCTATGGTCATTAACCTTGAAAAGGCACTAGGGCTAATTTTTAACCCCATTGGTAACCTTCGCATTTGCCACTGACCGCGATCTGTAGTGAAAGCTGTGTATTTTCTGCTTTCTTCCTCTAATTCGACCTGATAATAGCCCTGGTTAAGATCTAGATGTGAAAAATAAAGTGCACCTGCTAGGGAGTCTAAAATATCGACTACACTCGCAATCGGAAATTTGATATCTAATATATATGGGTTCAAAAATCTGTAGTCCAATACTAACCTAGCTCTTCCCTCATTCGTATCGTTTTTCTTTGGTACAAGCAACAAAGGTGAAGACCACTCACTCTGCGCACTCTCAATTATTCCATCCTGACACATTTGAGAAATTTGCCTATTTATTTCCTCTTTATGTACTTGAGGTAACCTATATGGCTTTCTATAGACCGGCTGAGTATCTGGTTTAACTTGAATTGACTGTTTATATAAATTAGTAACTGTAAGCTTATCTCCTGGCATATGAAATATATTTGAGAATTTGGCACAAATTTGCTCTATAGAATCTCGTTCCTCGCGGTTTAGATGATTAAGCTTAAGAATTTTAAATAGTTCTTTAACTCGAGTAGCCGAATTTTCTTGGCTGTTAAATTGATGACACTCATAATTGCTTAAACTTTCCGCTTTTGGCGAAAAATTTCTCAAATGTACCTCTGTCTCTCTCGTATTCAAAATTTTAATTGGTACTTTACCATTTATCGGTTGTGCAATTACACCAGCCATGAACACACCCTCACATAATTCACCTTGCATAAGTACACATTCATCCTCTAACCCTGTGGGAACATACTGTATAATTTCGCACCTAGGCGGAACACTTAATATATTCTCACTATCCGCATTTAATTTTAATGTATTTATTTTATTATACTGATTTAAAATAGTTAAGGTATTTTCTTCGTAATCTAATTTAGCCTTAAAAGTTTTCAAAAAATTTTCTCCAATTATGCCATCACTTTGACATGGTAAATTATTAAAAATATAAAATTTTTGCTTAAATATCGCATTTTCTATACAAAGATCTAAATAAACATATCCCATAGATATTAAATTACCTCCTATGCCTTTAATTTCAATATTTTCTTTGTGTAACTGTATTTTTGAATTTAAACAACTTAATTTAAGGGCACTTAATGATGCACCCGTATCTACCAAAAATTTTAAGCTTTTACCATTGACACAAAAAGAAACAGCATTCGAGTAGTTTTTTGAATAGGTAAAAATATTATTAAACTGTTTATTTTTAGTATTTTTAGGCACGAAAAAATGTTGAATCTTGTATATCAGCTGAGGATTGTTCTGAATTTCCGGTGTGCTCCGCAAAATGCATTCGGTGACCTACTGCCCGAGATCCTCTCCTATTACCGCTCGTAAATGTACGACCACCGTGATTTCTAGAAAACCGCTGATTATTAAAATTACCTTGATTAGTCGAAGCGTTTCGCCGACAATTTGAATTGTTATTTCCTCCGTTATTAAAATTCTGATAATTATTATATCTACCAGAATTTCCTGTTCTATTATTTGGTCTTCTGGAAAAATTTCTAAAATTTCCCCTTCCTCTGTGAGAAAAATTAAAAATGTGTCCTGAATTATTTTGATTACCCAGCTCTTCATCTTGAGCTGCCCTTATTGCGTCCTTTAAGAATTCAAAATTTCTGGAAGATATAATTGTGCCCAGCCTTTGATTTTTAAGTCCGCATGCAAACCTTTTTATTGCAACCTTTTCGTTAATAGGTCTTAGAATATCAAAAGCATTGGCATTTCCGTCTGCTTGCGTAATGGTTAAATTTACAAAAATATCCTCTAACTCTTTACCAAAATCCGTTATACATTTTTCACCCTGTTTAGCCGAGAACAAGCGTGCCTGAAGGGCCGTATCTGATTTTTTAGTTAAGAGATGTTTTTTCATATCTAGAATTAAATTATTTACAGAATTATAAGTCAAACCTAATCGTAATTTGGCGTTGTTAGAAATACGCGTTTTCAAAACAAATTTAATTAAAGAAGGTTGACTATCATTATCAAGCGTTGACGAATAAAAATCTAAAGCCTCTATTAATTTAGAAGTTGTAGATTCTGTATCATCCATGACCGGTAAAAGGTTTGTAGCTATTTTTAGATCAAAAGAAGACATTTTTAATTTATCTTTATTAATATTTTTATTTCCAAACTCTAAAATTTCCTTATAAAGTTTTTTAATTTCTGTTATTATGTTATTAAAAGTCAAAATATCTTCTTTGTCTATTTCAGACTTTTCTATTTTTACGTTTAAATCAGTAATTTCCTTACCTAACTGAGAATATAAAGTTTTTGCCACTTTAACTTTTGATTCGACAATAGGGCTTTTTCGTCTTTCGCTATTTAATTTTACCAAATTTGTTCGAATATATTTAAATGAATGTAAAATTTCAATAAGTTTGTCTCCCATGAAATTAAAAATTTAATTCACTTATTAAACTTGCTAATTGGGTCCATATTTTTGCGATTATAATTATAAAACAATAACATAATATTATAATAATTAAACTTACATGCCTGCATTATTATTTACATTTTCAGGTACATTAACACATAACAAATTTTCTAACTCCATTTATAATTGTCTTTACTTTCTCTTTCTTCTTTTTTTTTTCTTACACGAAAAATACCGCCCTAAAAAAAAATTTAATTTTCTTCCATCTTTAAATCATCCTTGGATTTTCGCAGCTCATTTTTATAAATTTCTCTTCTAATTGTCTGCCTTAGTTTCCTTTGAATATGTCTAATGGCCCATACTACTGCAACAATTGCCGTTGCCACAACCAAAATTATAAGCAAAATCTCTGCTAAGCTTAATCCCTTATTTTGGTCAACTATTTCACCCCTTGCATCGCCATTGGAGGCCTGATTAATTACAATCTCTTCTTTGGACTTGGCATTACCCATCTTAATAACTTCACAAAAAAATCGTCAAGTGGCAGGGTCGCCATGTAATACTTAGGGTTGAAACAAAGGGTAGCAAAATGAAACTACATGTTCACCTTAACATTACCCAAAGTATATTTTTAATCTGTTTTAAAATGCAATCTAATTGCCATATACGCTCGGGAAGGTGGTTGACCTGCTGACATAGCAAAACAGGTTATTGCGTGGTTGCCCATTATTGCAACAAGTTGAATTTGATACAATACATTTTATATAGGGTGTTTTCTCTATATATTACAAACCACTTCCATTAGAAAATATCCAAGTCTCATCTAAAAATACCACTTTTCTAAATTTTGAATTAACATTTTCCCTTTATTTCTTTACAAACTGGATACGCTGACTTACTATATATGATAACTCGCATAGAAATCTTCGATTACAGTCCTTTTTATATCGAAAACCCAACATTTTTATTAATTTTGACAACGATTTTAGTCCAATTTCCAATATGCCTCGATTTTTTAAAGCTTCTTTTAAAACTTAATGAAGGGTTATATTAGTTTTTGATGTGTATAAATCGTAAATTGCATTACGAACATCCATTTTTACATTGTCACTTAAGTCTTCTGTCTTTGGCTTTTTTCGTGTACATTTCTTAATCTTCTTCGATAGTAAATAATGCTTTTTTTCATGCACCATTTTCTGCACAGTCCTTATACCGATTCCCAGAGCTTTTGCTACTGTCTCCTGTATATTGGCCGGTGAATTTTCATTTTCGTAATATTTTATTAGATTTAATACTATTTTTTTTTCGCCTATGGATGCAAAAAAACCCGAAAATTGTTTTCTATTACTCATTTTGTCACTGACTTGTCAATCTGACTTTGAAGTGACATGGCTCAAACATTTTTGCAACTGCTGGTATTTATATGTTTATTCTCCTTTTTCATATGAAAATATCATAGATCTATCTAATTCATCTTCCGGATTTTATGCGGAGGATGTGATTACACGTAATAAAAGAAAAACAAACTTATAAAGTTTGTCGTGGATAAATCGTATGACCCGCACGATAACACTGCTTTTGACTATATTTCGTGAATAACATGTAACTGACTTTGATTATTACGTAGATAGTAGGGAATTGTGTAGTCCAATTTAAGTAGCCGAATAGTAATAATTTACCCTATTTGTCACTTCCTTATTTCTGTCTTTATTTAATCCGTTTTAAAAATATGCATGGTTCGTTTTAATACAAACAAAACAGTTATGCCGACTAGAAACACTCAAATTGGGAATATGGTGTAGAGCGTACAGAATACGTTATTGGTGTTTGAGGTAGGATACATGCGTTTTACTTGGTTTTCTGGCTATGCTAAAGACCTAAAATTTAAACGCAGGCGATTTCTCTGGTGAATATGCTGATGATAGTTGTAAAAAAATTACACGCCTTTAAAATTCCTTCATTTTCAATTCAAACGTTTTGGTCAAGTATATTGGCCAATTTAAATCTCAAAAACGTAATTTTGGACTTTGGTTTAAATAGTAATTATCATTAAATATCTTATTATAAAAAGTGATTCTTTTTGTAACGTAATGTTTAATTTGTATGCATTTTTATTCTTTATACTCACAAAAACCAACATCATAGCTAAATATATATAGGGAGATGAAAATAAACAATGGCGTTCTATTGGACTTTTACTTTTAGGTTGCCTGCATTTCTTTACTGAGAAAATTTCTTAACATCAAGTGTCTACGACTGCTCCCATACGCTTTTATAGTTTTGGATTCTTTAAATACGCAAGTGTCACTTATACATAATTACTTCGAAGTCTACTAGTTATCTACAAAGTTTCCATTAGTCCCATACTATCTATTATTACCAAGCGGTTACGATTTGCGAACATCCTGCCGGTTCTTTAAATTTTAATGCGTTATGTCGTAGCATTCGGAGAGTTGCGGTACTTGAGTCACTACTATAATTCTCCCATCTATCATAACCATAACCCTTTGTTTTGTTTTTATTTTTTGTTTCCTTAAAATACCGCTTTAGGTTGTTTTGTTCAGGTATCACATAACCATTTGTGATATTTTTAATTTTCTATAAAATGATGAAAGCTACTTTTCTTCCTTATCGTATATAAAGCCATAGTGAACCATTTAAGCTTCTTACTCGTAGACGATAACACAACACATACACAACCAGTGGCGGCTCGTGAGTATATTGAAGGGTGACGCTACACGAGGTTAATTTTGTTTAAATGTGAATAAATTTCCACGTCACCCATGAGGTATTATTGTGCGACGCGTTGACCTTTTTTTTTAATGGAGGTCATCGCCCTACTAAACCATTAAAAACTAAAAAAATAAACTCTAAAAAAAGTAAATAAAAAGTAAACAAAACAAGTAAGATATGTACACCTATTACTAAAATATAGCGGTGATTGCGATAATAAAAACATAATTTAGTTTATTAAAACTTAAAATAAATAGTTGTATGAAATAAGATAAAAAAACTACTTTTTGTACATTAAATCTATACGTCTGTCTTTTAAGGTTGCAAATTTATCTATAATTTGGTCGTAAAAGTTTTGGTCTTCACTAAGTTCTGACAGTAATTCCTGCTCTATTGACATCATTGCTAAACCCGAAAGCCGTTCTTGTGTCATTGTGTTTCTTAGGTAGGTTTTGATCCGTTTAAGACATGAAAAATTTCGTTCGGCCGATACACTTGTTGCGGGAATAGTTAAAACTAAATTAAAAAGCTTATATGCTTCCGCAAAAATTGCCTTAAAATCTTTAAATAACAAAGCTAGATTTTTTTCGACATCTAAATTTGAAAACTGTTCATCCCTATACAATAGAGAAAGCTCATTCTTTAATATATCTCTGTCAAAAATGTTTGGATAATTTTTTAATAAATCATTTAATAAGTCGTCTGGAAAGCATTTAACATATTCCGAATATTTTGTGCAATCGACTAAAGCAAAGAAATTTAAATTATTTAAATTTTTAAACCGCGTCCCTAATTGAAGAATTATACAATCTATTATTTCGAAATATAATATTTTATATTTAGTAAAAATATCAAAGTCGCTAGAACATTGCCCTCGACGTGTGTTAGTTGGCAGAATAGTGGCTTTTTTAGCAATATTGAAAAGTTCTTTGAAATGGTCCTCGTTTCTAAATTCAATAATTCGTTGCTTGGCAAGGTTTATTTGGGAAATGCAGTAATTTATATCTAAATGCTTTAACTGTAATATTTGAAACAGTACATCAGTGCAACTAAAAATTTGTTTATAAATATGCGTTAAAAGGCAAAATTCGAAATCATTAAAATGCTTTAGAAATCCTTTTGCACCATTAATAGATTCTGTTCCAGAACTTAAGTCATTAATAATAGTTTCAAATACTATAATTAAATTGTCCCATTCATTAGCCACTAAGTTTAAAATTTTAGACCGTGTATACCATCGCGTTTCTACAGCTCGCGGAATTCTTTTACCTACTATCTGATTAAGCACAAAAGACCGTTTTGGTGATTGGTGGAAATAATTTGGTATTCCTAATAAAGTGGCAAAAAATATACGACTTTGGGTAATCAGTTTTGTCCCCTGTTGTAAAACTAGATTTAATCTGTGGGCGCAACAATGAGTAAACATAGCTGAAGGAGCAATAGATCTAACTTTTGTTTGAAGCCCATTTATTTCACCTGCCATAACACTAGCCCCATCGTAACACTGCGCGACCAATTTATTTTTAAAGTCATAAGGCTCTAAGCTATTTTGTATTAAATGAAAAAGGCTCTCTGCTGTTTTATTATCGCTAACGTCAAAAAATCTTAAAAATCTTTCTTTTAAAGATCCGTTGGTCACATACCTAACTGTTATCGAACACTGTGATTTTTCTGTTATATCAGTACTATCATCCGCAATTACGCCAAAAAAACAACAATCGGTGTCATTGATTTCTTTTTTTATATATTCTTGAATATAGTCATGTATGCAACCAATTAGTTCATTTTGTATAGTCTTAGATTGTCCCGTAAAAATATTACTAAATTTAGCACAATGTTCAGTAAGTTCGGCATTTCTTTTTATTAAGCATGCAAATATTTCCTTAAAATTGCCACGGTTAAAAGAATCTGTTGTTTCATTATGACCTCGAAATGCCAAGTCCTGTTTACCCAAAGTAATAGTAACATCAATTAAATAATTTAATAATAAACGGTTTTTTCGAACATTTTCATTAAAAACAATTTTATTAAGACTTGCATTTTCTTGTAGTGCATCCGCAATAGTCGCCCTATTTTGTTCCAGTCTTGTAAGTGCTACCGAATTTTTAATATGCTCTCTTGAACTTTCATGAGATTTTACTGCTCGTGAAAAATTTTTTAAATCCGAATATCCGCCCCCTGAACTCCAATTATTTTTGACGCAACCTAATGAAATACAAGGCCAACAATATAAGCTTTCTTTATAAATACTTCCGCATAGCCACCTATAAGTTTCGTACCAAGATATTTGAAAAGTTCTTGAATATTTTTTACCTTGCCTCTTATCGTTAAATATTGCTAAAATTTTCGGCGTCGGACGGCTACCTAATATCTGTTTCTTTTCAGTTTCGCTTCTTCTTAAAAAAGGCGTTACAATTAATGAAGCAATAATGTCGTGAATAGGATTCATTTCAAAAGCAAAAAGCAAATACAAAAAATGGAACGGTCCAACTTACCAAATCAAAACAAAACAAAAACTTACTCACGCGTATTTATTCACCTTAAAAGACAGAACGCCTTCAATCAGCGATTATCGCAATCTATTTCCTATTTCTTTCTCAGCCGCACGCACCACGTAAAAAGAAGCCGTTTGCATATTTCGCTAGTCATGTGATTTAAATAACCAATAAAAGCATATCCAAGCATATCCAAGCTACAGATCGCCTCAAGAATGCAATAGAAAACGCGTGCATCGGCAATCGCCATCCCGCTCTGGCGTAATCAGGTGACTCGCCGGCATCGGCACCGGCCGTTGATAAATAGGTCAGAAGTCGAAACTTTCCAAGCTAAAATTATTTCGCCTCATTCTAGAGCACTTTCTTTAGGAATGGGTTTGCACGGATTGCACGGTCGGTTTTTTGATGTGGTCAGAATTTATTTTCTAAAATATTTATTATGGGATTATATTTTGTTTTTTTTTTAATGTTATTATGTGGTAAAACTGTTAAAAAGTATATTTCTAATTGGTAATAGATGAAAAGTTATATAAAAAAATTCTCTTTTCCTTTATTTTGGGGGTGAGGCGCGGCCTCAGAGGCCTACCCTGACGAGCCGCCACTGTACACAACTAATTAATAGCTGTAGATCGAATTACAATGACTTTATAAGGACAGTGGCGGCAATAGTAACCCAACCGCCATATTGATGCAAAATTTCCAAAGGTTTAAAACGGGGCATCCATATTATCGTAAGTTTTTTGCAAAATTTTACTAAATTAATCTACTTTTATATTGACAACCTCTGTCGGCGTCAGTTGTAAATATAGGATTATGTTAATGTTTTACTTTAATAATCTATTCGAAGTATCTAGTACAAACTTACTTTTTCACTTAGATTTTTAACAAATAACAATGTTTGTGCAAGCGATTAATGAGAGTTATCTGCCTAGTGAATTTAGTAACGTAATATGTACTGAAGAAGGCCTACAAAATAAAGTTTCTTTTATGCTAATCTTAGAGAGCTTCTACCTCAAATTGAGGTGCTGAATGAGATAAAATGTACACTAAGACATGAAACAATATTGTCTCTTAGAGCAAAATAAAACCAAAATATAATAATGTGCAATATTTAATAACTTTTCTTGGAGTAAACTTGAACTTAAGACGTTTGGGGTCATAGTCATTTACACATTCATCACAAACATGTTATAATTACAAGCAAAAAACAGGTGAACCGGGCTTAAATACATTTCTTGATATGGCCAATGGCTGAGAACTTCTTGTTTGAGTCGTTATTCATTTTAATAAGCACAAAAACTAATAAAATGAGACACTAAAACAACAAACCTCATAAGAAACCCACGTAGGCGAAAAGTAAACAAAGCGATTTTAGTAGCAATATGGCCGAACCAGTCAAAAATTGGTTACTCTATTGTTGCCACTGTCCTTATAAAATCACCGACTGAATCTCGTACCAGCGCACTCTATCTCTGGAATCTCAAGTACAAGAGGTAATAGTTTACTTGTAGTAAATAATTACTGTAATTCCTACTTCTAAGTTGCAACAGAAGAATAACGACTGGTAATAGCCAGTTTAAAGTAGCAGTAATCGATAACTTTTTCTACTCGTTTTACTTTATAGTAATATGTTATAGGAGTACATTTGAACGTAATGGAGTAGTCTCTGCAAAGTTCAAGAAGGTGCTGAATAATTACTATTATGTCACGGAAAAGAAATGACGACCTTGGGAGTCAATTCCTTAAGTAGATACTTGGCAGTAGTTATTATATAATTACTTTACATGTAAAATTACTATAAAGTATTATTCGCAGTAACAAATCCATATATAATACCTAAAAAAGTGTAACCCAAAGTGTTTGTTGATATATAGTAGGATTATTAGTAATAAATACGTAAAAACTGTTGTAGTGGAAACAGTTATAGCTACTTTAGTGCTAGCTGGGTTATCCTTAGTTTCGTCTTTTTAGCAGCGCAATTAGCTTGTGAAATTTGATAATGTCGATATTATTTTAAACGTTAAGCATAGTCCTCAACATAGAATAATATTCCTAAAGCGTCGAAGGTGATAAAGTCCTAGATTTATCCGTGAAAAATATAAGTAATTCATTGAAATTTTTCACGTTTTGCTCACAGCACCATCTTACAAATGTCTGATATTGCGCTTCATATATTTTCCCTGATTTGGACAGCAAAATATCTTCTAGCGCCTCTTCAGTTGCTTTTCTTACATTAAAAGTTTCCATCTCGATTTATGATCACGAAATTAATGACACTGACAACTTGTTTATTTATGTTGTAACACATGACTTCATTATTTCAAAGCACACTAATCAAATTTCTATCTGCTAATTTGTCACATTATGAGGTGTTGTAAATTTGCACCTATATATTACATTATTTAGTAATATTGTTCCTAAAGTGCAAAAAGTAACGAATAAATCGAGGGACTAAAGTGCCTTAATCCCTTGAATGGTTGTTAACAACAAACTCCTTTCACTGGATTAAATGAGGCACCTTAGTCTCTAGGTATATAATGTACTATTATAATAATACCCTGGCGTGTTATCTCTTATTTAACTGACTTTGATATAATGTCAGTATTTGTCAAATAATGAACTAGTGAGACATTAAAGAATATAAGGACACTATACTGCTATAAAGATAAATTATTTATGTCTTTAATATTTCTTTTTGACATTTCTCTTGTAAGGATGACATATATGTGGAACTTATAAATTAAACTTTTCTTATCGAAGCATGTGAGTTTTAGACGAACGAATCTGAAATGTAGACTTCTTTCATCATTTATTCGACTCTTTGATAGTTTTCTGCAAAAAGTTATTTTAATAAAAATATGCCTAAATCTCTATTTGGTATTATTTTTTTTAGTAAAAAAAATGTTTTGCCAGACTGGCAATAACACATTGTCAATTAACTTGCAACTAGCATTTTGACATTTATTTTTTAAAATGTCCTGGTGACTTCTAATAAGGTAGACATAAAAAGAGGCTTTCTTTACAAAATGTAATTACTTTTTCCTGAGACCCTGGTCGGTTCAATACATTTTTTTTCATCAAAACATACCGTTAATTGATCAAGGCATCCGAAAAAAATAAAAAACACATGTTATTACGTAAGAAAATATAGTGTCAATATCTGACAAGCGGTAGATCTGACAACGTTGCAAATATCACCACCGAATGCAAAACCACTTTACCGCCACGTCCCAAAATTGAAGCACGTTGATACAGGGGCTTACGAGAAAAATGGCTGTTGCCTAACTTTTGTGTCACACTGTATATGGAAGTAATATGCCCTACTCTATGTCTATTATAGCTACATTTTGGTATTTATTTGAGACATACTCACCCGTATTCACTAAAGAGGTTTAAATTTAGACCACGGCTCACTTGACAGTTATAGGTTTAAGATGACATTTTTAACAATTAAACAAATATTTTCTCTAAATGTCATAATTAAAAATGACAGTGACATAGACGGAACATAAGTGATGAACTAAGAGTTTTAAGTACCACGGCAACTAGATCTGGCCTAACTCTTAAACCTTTTTAGTAAACACGGGGAACTATGTTTAATGGTAAACTTTCTTTTCGATCAGTAGCTTTTATTTCCCTAAATTTAACATGCAATAAGTAACCCTAATTAAATAGACTGCGTAATACACGGCTTATTAACACAGGCACAATTTATTATTAAGATGCCTATTTATAAACAAGAGATAAGAATTTTTAAAAATATAGCATAATAAATACATGCCACATCATTTACATAGATTCGACTGCAGCAAGTAATAACCACAAAATGACACTGACCTCTCTTCTTATATTAAATCAATTTTTGTTTTATAGTTCTATTTTCATTACTGGCGTATTCCTGTGTATTTACCTGTATTTTCAATTTTCGTATACTTACTGGAAGAGAAAAGGAGTCCCATATATAAAGCCAAAATTTCCTTTGGGTAAGTATTTATTTTTTTTTACGAATTTTTCGATTCATTGTCGTCAGGTTAAGAGTGATTGTGTGATTTAAAAAATTAAAGTATGTATAGGTTGTCCAATTTTTGTAATTTTTAAGGAGTTTCTCGCTTATGAGTAGAGATAGAGAGATGAAGTTTTCGCGACACCATGCTGCTTTTTCCTGAAATCAAAGATGCCACAAATAGCTCACCGTCATAGTTTCTGTGCTACAGGGTAATTCTACCTCGGTTATTTTAAAAGTTATTGTAAATGTGAAAACGGATCTTTATAGAACTTTTTCAGTAGAATCCAGTGGATGACTCAAATTTTTTCCAGAGGTCATACTTTTTGAAATATTGACATAACTTGCCTTCTTTTAAATGGAACACTCTATATATTATCCTCTTGTGATTCCAGGCCCACTAAACGCTTTAAAAATATAAATCATAGTCTATATTTATTTTCATAAATAAAGCCGCAAAATTCATTTTCATTTTTTTATATATAGGCGACCTTGGATAACGCAAAACCAAAATCATATTTATTTTATTGAAGGAAACCTTTTTCATCATAAAAGTAAAATTACTAATACGGGAGTAACAAACTGATTGGACGGACTAATAATATAAACATAACAGATAAACTTTAACAAAAGCTGAAAAAATATAATTTACAAACGTTGTTCAAATTGCTCACCTTTATATGTCTTACATATTTGGCAAAGTTTTTGTATTCTTTTTATTGCGTTTTCTAAGATAGAAGATTGGCTCTACATTTTCAGTGGCCGCTTTTAATTGTTTTATGGTATCATATTGCCTTGCATAAATTTTATTTTCTAAATAGCCCCACAAAAAGAAATCTAGAACCAAAAGGTCCGGAGACCGTGGTGGCCATCGAAAAGGTCCATTTGTCCCAATTCATTTTGCTGGAAAATGTTGATTGAGCCAGTTTAGGATATTTTGAAATGTGTTCAGATTATTTGTTGCGTTTAGATTGACAAACAAAAATCTTTTTTGGCTTTTTCGCAACTGAATAAAAATATTTAACTTTAAATTAATTGAAGCAAATATTTAATATAATTACATACCTCAACATGTAGACTAGTCTGTCTACGGAATGTTTCGATACATAATATAAACATAAAAAAAATGATAGTTTGCAGCCATCTATAATGTTATTTTTAAATGTGTTCAGATTATTTGTTGCGTTTAGATTGTTTATATTATGTATCGAAACATTCCGTAGACAGACTAGTCTACATGTTGAGGTATGTAATTATCTTAAATATTTGCTTCAATTAATTTAAAAGTTAAATATTTTTATTCAGTTACGAAAAAGCTAAAAAAGATTTTTGTTTGCCAGTTTAGGATAGTTCCTGCATTGTAGGCTGGAGCAGCGTCTTGCTGGAAGAATATATCATATTTAGTTGGGCCAGGAGGATATCTGCAAGAATTCGCATAGAATTTTTTTGTAAGATTTGTAAATACTTATTTGAATTTAGATTTCCTTCAAAAACTGTATAAATCATTTTTTTTTTAAATAAAGCAGGAAGCATTGACGCCAAATCTCCCCTGACGTTCTCTAAGAAAAACGACATGTTGATTTTTCTGACTCCAGAAGCGCGTATTGTGTCGGCTCAAAATTCCCGAACTTGAAAAAAGTGTTTTATTCGACCAAATAATTTTGTTGTGAAAATCATGATCTTCTGCATTCATACCTAAAAACCATCTGCAAAATATGGTGGACTAGGTTTTTTAAGATTCTTTGTACTGTGTTTTTCGGTACCGCTATATCTTTTTCCATTTTTCTACATGATGTTTCCGGATTTGCTTGAATAAGATCTTAAACATTGACCTCAGATTCCTCATTCTCTTTGTTATTGGCTTGTTGCCGAAGTATGCAATCAGACCCATGTAACAAAATTAAGACAAAAATAAATTCCAAAATACGTATTTTGATAATAAAAAATAACCAACCTGTTATGATAAAGCTTTGCAACCTGATCGGAGTTTTCATTACATAATATGAAGCAATTATTCATATCACATTTTTCAAAATATTTAAATTTCTGGTTCTGACCCATAATAACAATGTAACAGTGATAACAAGAATAGCAATAACAAAAACAACAGTTAACAATACAACAATAACAATAATAGATAACAATAATTAATTAGAAGATCGGAATGACAACTGTAGTGACACATCAGGGCGGCGATTTTGTTCTTGGCGATACGATGGTATCGAAATATCCAGGGCCGCCCACGTAAAAAAATTGAAAATGCATTTTGCGGCGTTATTTACGAAAATAAATATAGACTGTGATATATTTTTAGAGCCTTCAGTGAGCCTAATATCATAAGAGAAAATTATATAGGGAGTCGCATTTAAAAGAAGGCAAGTTACATCAATATCTCAAATAGTATGACCTTTGGAAAAAATCTAAATACTGGATTCTATGGAAAAACACCAATAAAGACCCGATTTCACATTTACAATAACTTTTAAAACGACAAATTTTCAAAATCACCCTGTAGCACAGAAACTACTACGGTTAGCTATGATCTGTTTATTGCGTCTTTAGTCTCAGGAAAAAGTAGCATGTGTTGCGAAAACAGCATCTCTCTATCATAAGCGAGAAACCACGTAAAACCTACGAAAATAAGACATCCTGTACAGGGTGTCTCATTTTGGGTACTTTTGAGGGTATCTCCCTTATTTTTAAAGCCAGAGGGCTGCGGTTTTCGCTACTTTTTTACGAAATTAAAGATGGAGCCAGCAGAATTTTCGTAGCCAAATTTTTCTGAGATATAGAGCATTTTTGAAAATGTTGCATTTTGAGGCACCCGTCGTCTCCCAGATATCCGATAAATTATCAAAAAGGCGAAAACTCTTCCTTATTTGACTTTTTCCATAGAATTCAATGTTGTTTTCAGAATAAGTATACGGGGTCGGGTCAAAAAGTTATCGGACCCTACATTATTTTTTTAAATGGGACACCCTGTATATTAACCTTCATATTTATTAGGAATAATGTGAACTTTCCAACATGTATGCAGTTATTTTGAAAAACAAACTCAAAATTCGAGATTTTCAAAAATATTCTTTTGTTTTCGATTAGTGTGAACATCCTGTTAGTAGTGAATTTTTCCCCCACATTATGGAAGGTTTATTCCTGCACACACGTCGATGATATGTTCACACAGTTCGTTTAGAGAATCCCGAGCAATTGTGAGAACTTGAGATTTTACATAGTCCCATAGAAAATAATCAACAGGTGTAAGATCTGGCGAGCGAGTTGGTCACTCTGTCGGACCTCGGCGACCAATCCATCTAATTGGATAGGGTACATCCAAGTAATTTCTAGTGTCTCTAAAATAATGGGGCGGGGCACACGGTCCTGTTGAAACGTAGTGCCAAAGTGAAACTCTCGGAGGTTTTGAACAACATTATCAATAAGTGGACTGATGGTATCCTGCAGCATTCGAAGATATGTTATGGGACCTATAATATAGGCACTCAATATACAGACCCAAATATTTATTTTTTGAAGAAACTTGGTATGTCTTTCGTGAAACCCATGGGGATTTTCATTACTCCAATATCTACAATTTTGAGTATCGACTTTTCCATTCAGGAAAACTGCTCTCATCACTGAAACAAATATAGCTCAGATAGTTGAGATTTGCTGTGATCGTTTCTTCTGCCATAATCTCGCAAAACTCTAGTCGCCTGTCAGCGTAATCGTCGGTTAATTCGTGGACAATTCTCATTTTATAAGGATAACGTTTATTTTTGAAATTTAAAACGTTCTTAACGGACAAGCCTGAAATATTGCATGTCTCAGCTACTTGCTTAGTACATTGTCTAGGTTTACGACCATTTTAGCTACGATCTGAAACTTTTACCTTTTCGCTAATCTTGATGTATCTTTTATCGGTCCTATTCTTTGAAATTTTGATAATAAATTCTGAAAGTATTTCTTGCACGTTGGTCGTTCTGAAAAGCGTTATTGAGGATGCGAACATACAAAGGTGATAACTGCTTATCTACTAACGAAGGAGCCATTTCAATTAAATGATATTTCCGGAAATTTTTAGAACACTTGAAAAGCACGTTTCAAAATGTCAAATATTAAAAAACCAAGGCAACCACAATTAATTGTTGCACTTGGTGGAAAAAAGTGCAGCACGAAACTACGTTTCAGAAGATAAAATTTAAAATTGTTATTGTCATCACTGGAGAACTGCTAAATCAAATATTTTCAAAGCTGGGGGTTGAATTAAGAACAAAAAGACCTTTAAAACAATGTATCACTCGACCCCCCTTCCACAAAAAAAAGTTTTGAACTGCGCCCAGCTGTATTCTTGACATTTAAAGTTGTCGTTCCTAATATCATTGTAATATACACAGTGTTTCAAAAATTAGAGGGTAGGCCACGGACTTTATGTCCCCATTGTATAATCGGATATTAAACATTGTCATAATAGTAAGTTTTAAGTCCGGTAGGTGACTTACAGTACAGTACGAGTTGTTTGGAATATAAACGAGTACTGTAATAACACCTAACAAACGTGCGTCGTATAATATCTTATTTTATACTGTTTTTGTAATATTTTTTTAAATGAATAATAAATTATATTTATTAAAATGTAAGAACTATTAGTATCACTTTAACGATATTGTAGCCATTGTTTTCCATATCTAATTATGATTGTCTTTTGTTGTCACTGTCAAGTAAATAAAGTCAAATGTTTTATTTCTTATATTTTTAAGTGAGTAATGTCAAACCTGACAAATAATTGCTTCCTAATAAGAATAACATGGTAGTGTTGCTAGGCAACCCAATACGGTATCAGATACTGTAATGTTCGATTTATCGGCCGCAAAAAGGTAGATTTACTAGACAGTATGAAATAAAATATCGACACAGGAACAATTATTATGTTCCTGTGTTAGTTTAATGAACATTTCGTAGGTCACTTTCAATAGTAACATAGTATGAGGGTGTAAGCTACTGTAAAAAAATTAAAATATCTTATTTTTAGGAAACAATGACTGTGTTGGTGTCGAAGCTTTCTCGTACGGTATAGAAACCGTAGGATGGTACAAAGAGTTGAAAAGTAGAGGTCTCAAATATGGTGGGGCTTGGAATTGGGGAAAACCGGTCTTAGTTTTAACCGACCCGGATTATATTAAAGATGTAATGCTAAAGGTAAATTTGTATATTCTAAACATAGTTTAATTAGTATATTATATTTCGACAACACAGTGTAAAATATATTTGAAATAAATACAGTGAGCCGGAAACTAAAACTAAAGAAACTCACTAACGTCGTTCTGCCGAATGGTATAGTAAAGGTCCCCGAACATCTCTTATAGAAAATGGCTTCTAGTCAATATTTCTGAAAATTTAGTATGTTATAGTTTTAATCAAAAGCTCTCATGGCCACAACTTAATCCTGCCTTTAGTTTTTTTATATACAGGGAGTCAAAGTTGGAATTTTGCATTTTCCATATTTTATGCAACTTTTCATTAATTTTTTTAAATAATTAATACGCATTTAAATAGGATAATCGCTTAGAATATTTTTGACTAGAAGCTAACGTATGCATTAGTAATAATAAACTTATACAGGGTGTAGCTGTATTTAAGAATTCGGACATTTTTGTTTCATATTTATCTACACCTACAACACAAATGCCCGCTTGCAGAAAGCTCAATTAAAGTTTAGAAAATTTAACAGAATGCCAAATTTGACAACGGGTTCCTAGATTTCTGTAAGCATCTTGTCAAATCCAAAAGCTCGGTTAAATATTCTAAACAGCAATTAAGTTTTGTGCAACCGGGGGTAAGATTCCAATTTATATTAAAAGCTCCGTTACACTCAAACAAACCGTGAGATTTTGGTGATTTTTTGACATGTTTATCAAAATTAAATGAAAATTAAATAAATGTACCGAAAGTTTTTGCACATAGCTGTCATTAGACTGGCCATGAATTTTAATTAAATTATTAAACACAAGTTATATAACGCATTATATTATTTGAAAATTAGGATCATCACTTGCTTGAATACTTAAATATTCACTAAAATTGACACATTTTAATTATCAAATGAATATTATCATTAAATGCAGCCTTAATGATGTAATTAGAATAAAATGATACAGGCAGTTTCATACAATTCTAGACTAACTAGGCTGTTATGGTTATGTCCGATTCACCTAATTTTTCATAATAATTGCTCAAAGTATGATAATATAAGAAAACACAAAATGGAAAGAGAGATCGAAAAGTACATCTTTTGAAAGGTCTTTTTAACAATAATTTGTCGCCAAAATATGCGCTCATTATAATAACAGCTCGAAATGGCGGTACTTCGTTAATGTGAAAGGACCTAAAAAAATAAAAATTTATATTTACGGATTATTTTATAAAGAAAAACACCCTGTAAATAAAAAGTATAATATAGCACTCATGCTCATAAGAAGATATTAATTAAAACTCATGTGAGAAATAATATTTTTAAGAAATTTTATTCTCCATATTTTTTAGGTATTGAAACATTTACGAATGCCCGCCATTTTAAATTGTGTAATATTGTTGTCTCCATAATTTGAGGCTTAAAATGTTTAATGACGAAACACACATACATCACAAAGGAACATTAAACTGGTATTAAAGTATGCAAATTTTAATTTTTAATCTCGACTAATTCAAATAAAAGGAGAAAGAATACCAATTTAAGTATCGCACTATATATGGCACGTAGCCAGAAATTCAGTTCGGGGGTGGGGGAGAGTCTAAACGGTCAAACCACAGGAAAATCAGTAAAAAGCATGTCTGTACGAACATAAAAAATTTCGGGGGGGATATAGACCCCCAGGACCCCCCCTTGGCTACGTGCCTGGTATTAACTAAATATAAGAACTTTTAATTCTTGCATTAGAATCCACACTTACTTTTTTTAACTATAAAGGTGTAAAAAATATATTATATAATCGATATTATTGAAATTATTAGAACAAAAAAGTGAACTATTTATCAAACACCTTACGTAGTAGTATAATATTAATAGAATTGCATCAGTCTTTGAGAAATTATTATGAAAAATTAGATGAATCTGACATAACAGAAAACGCATAATTTTCCTAGAATTTTATGACACCCTGTATCATTTTATTTTTCATTATATTATGTATCTATTGAAAATATGCATTCGATAATAGTTACAATGTTTTACTTTCAATGGCTATTTGAATGTCCTAGTTATAAACAGATTTGATCTAGATTTTCGGATAATGCAATAGGTTATAAAACTTGTATATTAAAATTCATGGCCACTGTATTGTCAGCTAGTTACAAAAGTATCCGGTAAAATTCTTTAATTTATACTTAATTTTGATAAACATATCACAAATCCAGCAAAATCTGACTGTTTGTTTTAGTGTAATAAAGCTTTTAGTAAAAATTGAATTTTAATATTTTAGGTACAGTCGAATATGAAATAAAAATGATTGGATTCTTCAGCTTCACCCTGAATACGTTTATTTTTACTTTTACTTGCATTAGCTTTTAATCAAAATTATTCTAAGGGGCTGACATATTTGAATACATATTAAGTATTCAAAATTAAAATAAATACAAATTTTGCGTAAAATATGGAAAATGCAAAGCTCCAACTTCGTCATCTTGTATATCAAAAACAAGCCGCATTATTTAGTTGTGGCCATGAAAGCTTTTGATCAGGGAATCGAAAACTACAACATATTACATTTTCAGAAAAATTGACTGAAAGACGTCACGAAAAATGGTTCTTAGTGAGGTACTGCAATAAAATTACTTCAGTTAATTCCACTGTGTAGGCAATGTAGTAAGATATAAGACTTTTGTGTATACTAATCGCCACTCGAATCATGTAATATGACTTTTGCTCTAAAACTGGTTATCGGTGAAAGAAATAACAACTTCAAGATGTACAGGGTGTCCGGATTTGGTTGCAAAAGAAGGGTATCTCGCTTATTTTTAAAGATAGAACTTTGCGGTTTTCACGAACCTGAGCTAATTTTTTGTGAAACTCGTGAAGCCGTAAACAAAATTTTCATAGCCTTCTTCGTTTATGAGATACAGGGCGAAATAGAAAATTTTGCATTCTGGGCCCCCCTCGTATCTCGGTTATCCTTGAACTTAACGCAAAGGGAAAAATTGCTGCTTATGCAGTTTTTACGCTGGATCCAGTGGCGTAGTCATATTTTTCATTTGAGTGGTTATTTTTTAGATATGACCCAAAGTTGTGTTTTTTTAAATGGGACAACCTGTATATTTGTCCAGAAATTGATTTGTCTTTTTAAAAGCTTCTCAAAAATATATATAAGTATGGGTCTATTTTAATAAACAACAACAAAAATCCTAATTTTAATAATTATCATCCCAAATTTTGCAGTAGGCCATGCAAAACAATGCTGCCTTTTATTTAAAATCGTTAACAATATCTACATCCTAACAATAAATCAAAATAAATATGTAATTAAATCTATTTATCATAATATGTATTGATAATTTCGCACCAAAAAAGTACCACGTACCTAGATTTATGTAACACAAGAACAAAAAAGTAATTATTATGTAACAAGCCTTTCAGCAAAAATTAACTGTCGTATAAGAACTACAGTAACCAAGGAAATCAAAAGAACTGTTCAAACTGATTTCCATTTTGTTCTATGCATGCTTCGCACAATTTCCGTATTCGTTTTAGGGAATTAAGCAAAATAACGGGATGATTTTGTAAATAGCGAAAATTTTCTCTTATTGCATTTCCTAAATCTTGGACATTATCATAGTGGTCTTTGTAAATTCTATTTTCCAGATAACCCCATAGAAAGAAATCTAAAATCGACAAATCTCGGGACCTAGGGGGCCATCTTATAGGTCCATTTGTTCCGATCCATTGATTGGTAAAATTATTGTCCAGAAATAATCTCGTCATTCCAGAATTGTGTGCAGGAGCACCGTCCTGTTGAAAATAAATTTCGTGAATTTGCGCTAGAGGAACATCGTCAAGTAATTCAGGTATAGCTGCCTCTAAAATTTCTATATAGCGATTGGCTGTTAGATTTCCCTCAAATGTATAAAATTTTATATGTGTTCCTAATATGAAGCAGGACACATTTAGACCAAACTTGCCCTGCTGTCTTCTGGGAAATATTTGGTGTTGATTTTCCTGGGACCAGAATCTACTATTGTGCCTATTGAGTATACAAAAATTACTGAAATGTGCTTTGTCTGACCATATAACCTTCCTTTCAAAATCTCTAACCATATCGCATCTTTCTCGAAACCAATTGCAGAAGACTACCCGACGCTCTGCATCCACTGGCTGTAAGTGCTGAACGAGCCTAAATTTGTATGGGTGGGTGGTATTTGTGCTTTTTTAGAATTTTTTGAACTCTAATTTTTGGAATCCCTATGCTCTTTTCACGGGCCCTACAAGAGTTTGTAGGGTAAGCTTCTGCATTAGCCAAAACCGTAATTACCTCAGCCTCCCGATTTTCTTTATTATATGTTTTCGTACGAGGTTTGATAAACGGTCCGTGATTAAGTAAATTCTTTTTTATACGACAAAAAGTGGATATATTAGGTTGCCTCCTTTCTGGATATCTAAATAAAAATTAAGCAATAGTATTTCAACATACCTAAAAATTAACTATTTACCTGTTAAAATACATCTCAGAAGCCGCTTCAACATTTTCATTACTTAATATAAAACAAGCTAACATTTCGTACTTTTCATAATGTTCGAAAGTTTGGTTTTCTTCCATAATAATACAAATATATTTTTACACAATAAATAAATACAAAAAACTAGCGCTGTATTTTATATAGGCGTACAAAATTGGGAAATGTCATTTGCTTTCAAGAAAACAAAAGAAGAAAACGGCATTGTTTTGCATGGCCTACTGCAAAATTTGTCATGATAATTATAACAATTAGGATTTTTCTTGTTGTTTATTAAAATAGACCCATACTATTATATATTTTTGAAAAGCTTTTAAAAAGACAAATCAATTTCTGGACAAATATATATATAGGGTGTCCCATTTAAAAAAACACAACTTTGGGTCATATCTAAAAAACAACAACTCAAATGAAAAATATGACTACGCCACTGGATCCAGCGTAAAAAACAATTTTTCCCTATGCGTTAAGTTAAAGGATAACCAGGTCCCAAAATGCAAAATTTTCTATTTCGCCCTGTATCTCATAAACCAAGAAGGCTATGAAAATTTTGTTTACGGCTTCATGAGTTTCACAAAAAAATAGATCAGGTTCGTGAAAACCGCAAGATTCTATCTTTAAAAATAAGCGAGATACCCTCCTTTGCAACTAAAATCCGGACACCCTGTACAGCAGGGGCGTGCAGTCCATGGAAGCAAGGGAAGCAGTGCTTCTCAAAAAAAAAAAAAAAATTACAAAACATCTTCTAAATTGTAATTTTTGAAATAGGAAACCATTAATTTAGTTTATATTAAAAATGCTAAAATATTATCTTAATTATTAAGCCCATAATAAATGCGGCCTTGACTCCGACCCAGCCACAATAGAATATCGAATAGAACCTATGCGGGCCGCTAGCTTCTCTGCAGCCAAGTCCTGTATGCTTGGTTTCCTGTGAATCGAGCCAGAGGTTATTGAACTTTCCACCGGCTGTTTGCAATTTTTGGTTTCAGTCGCCTGGGGGCGGAAGCTATCGTTGGAGTAGATTCTTTGTTTGAACGGCTCTCCGTGTGTTGTGTGATACGTACGTCGCGTCGTGCATGGTGCGATATGGAAGACAATAATACGGAAGTGGATATGCAAATACCGTCAACTTCGGCTGTCGGTAATAACGTTGAAAATGTTGGAGAATAAAGTAAGAAGAGGTGTGAATGTATGGTGTGCGTCTTAATAATAAAGGGATTTTCAACATTAAACTTTGCTGATAAGCTTCAAATAATTTCTAAAGGAATGGCAAAACCGCCTATGAAAAATTTAACCACAAAAATGAAAAACTGTATTAGACATTTTTATCCGGGAAAAACAATACGAACAATTTAAATGGCTAACAGGGTGTGAAAATATAAGTAAATTATTTTGTTGGCCATGTTTACTTTTTGAAAATGAAATAGGTCTCTGGAATAAAACTGGTTTTTCCGATTTAAACAATTTCCATAAAGCTGTAAAAAGACACATTGAACACATAAACAGTTGGAAATTAGTCACCGCGAACACAATGAACTAGTCGAAAAAATAGGCAAATATTAAGAAGTCACAGCACGAATTGGGATTTAGAGGTCATGACGAAACAAGAGTTTCTTCAAATAGGGGAAATTTTCAAGATTTACTTAGTTTGATGGCTAAATATGATGATTGCTTAAAAATCATTTAGAGCAGTCTAGCGTTTTTAGCGGAACGTCGAATCGAATCCAGAATGATTTAATTTCCGCTGTTGCAACTATTATTTTAAAAAGAATTAAGCAAGAGATTGGCGATGCGCGGTTCATTGCTATTGTTCTGAACGAAACAACTGATATCACTAATTTTAGTCAATTATCTATAGTAATACGCTACGTTAAAACAGACGGAAGTATTCAAGAGCGATTTTTAGGTTTTAAGAATGTGTCCGAAAATCGTACAGCACATGCGTTATATACCGTAGTTTATAACGTTACTAGGAGAGAAAAAATTTGTTGCTCAAAGCTATGATGGAGCTGCAGTGATGGTAGGACAATTAGGGGGTCTGCAAGCTAAAGTTCGAGAAACTTTCCCAAGTGCTGTGTTTGTCCATTGTTTTGCTTATAAATTAAATTCAGTTTTATCCCAGTCCATCAATCACATTAAAGAGTGTAAAGTATTTTTCCTTGCTTTAAGTGGCATGGCTGCCTTTTTTTCCAAGCCAACAAAACGTACACAAACTTTGGACTCCATTGTCCACAAGCGATTGTCCAAAGTAGCTCCTACTAGGTGGAACTATAATGGAAGACTTGTGTTAACAGTATCTTAAAATCGTGAATCACTGATTGAACTATTTAAGAATATAATAGAAAATAATGAAACGTGGCACTCTGAAGTAATAAATAGTTCGAGGGGGTTTTTGGACTGTCTGAAACGGGATTTTAATTTTGATTATTTGTTGAACATACTTTCAGAAATATTTCCATTCTCGGACAATGTTTTTAATATATTACAAACTAAAACAAATGATATCGCTTTTTGCCTAAAAAAAGTGGATGATTTTGAGTCCATGTTAAGCCAAAAAAGAGATGACTGTGACCTATTTTGGGAGAAAACGATGACGTTAAATTTAGAGCCACAAGCCAGGTGTCTTCGAACAGACAAGGTGGCAGATGTTCAAACATCATACAGACGCCTCAATCAAATTCAGCAACAAATAAACTATAGATTTAACGGTTTAAATGATTTTATATTCCTTGAGCTCTGCAATTTTGATGCATTTAAATGAAAAACTTTTCCAGAAGATCCGTTTAAATCTCTTCTTCTTCATTATGGCCAGTTCTTCAACCGAGTTTTACTGCGATTTGAACTAAAAGTGATTTACGAAACTGATGACATTAGCGCAAAAAATAACGCTAAGGAACTAATGCAATTTTTATAAGACAAGGAGCTGGAAGATGCCTACACCGAAGTGTCGAAATTGTGTGAATTAGTATTGACAATACCTGCCACAAGTTCATCAGTAGAATGCAATTTTTCAACACTTAACCGTATAAAAAATTTCGTGAGAAATTCAACGGGGCAGGAGCACATACATCGCTGTTGTCCATTGAAAATAAACTTCTCCAAAGTATGTCGGAGCATCGACGTTTTTATGATGACGTCATTGACGAATTTGCGAAAAATTATCAAAGAATCAAATTACATTACAAATAGGTAAGTTTCTAAAAATTGCTTCCCTTTCTTAAAATTTCACCGCACGCCCCTGATGTACAGCATCTATGAGGTAGGTGCGGGGCTATTATTTTGGGCCAGCTCATTAATATTATGTGGTAGCCTAGGTTGTTTTTATATCCGACATCCAAGCATGTGCCAAATATGTTTTATTGGGTTCAGATCGGGTGACTTTGCGGGTCATACCATTCGTGTAATTTAGATTTTCTTCGAAAAATGCATCTACAATACGCGCAGGACGTGGTCTTGCATTGTCGTCCGCAAAATGAAATGTTGAGTCTTTTAGTGCAAAAAGAAGAGAACAATAGCCTGCAACACACAATACACTCTACAGGTAGTTTGTGGTATTTACGTTTTCGTCAATAAAATAAACTAGCTCACTGAAAAATTTGCATATCATCTTGATTTCAATCGACCTTCATGCAGATGTCGCCCATCGTCATATTTGAAAGCTGTGCTTGTTGAAACCTGGAATTAGTCTCTGGCGCACTAATGGTTGTTTCTTTTCGGGCTGTTTTTCTACAATATCGGTTCATAGCGAAAGTTGGTTTTGATCTATGTCCACCTCCATGTACATAGTCGATAGAACCAGATGCAGGGTTCTATAAATAACATAATTTCCAGAAAATTTAGGACTTTTTTACAATTAAAAATTACATAAACTAATTAAAAAAGGTTCTAAATTTTCTCAAAATTATGATATTTATAGAGCCCTGCAGAAGAAATGAATTATTTCGTAACCTTGACTTAATAGAAAATAAATGTATTATATATATTTACTACTTTTGGTAGTATACCGCCGTTACCTACAAGTATATATATATATATATATATATATATATATATATATATATATATATATATATATATATATATAATAGAGACTATATAAATGTGATTTTGGCGAAACGTAGCAAAACTGTTCTTTTCAGAACGACAGTAGTGAACGGATGTACACCCGGAATGAAAACACATTGTATTTTTCCATATATATATATATATATATATATATACATTTATATATATATATATATATATATATATATATACATTTACATAAATATAAATGAAACGCAAATGCAAATAGCAGAATTGGCTACTTGGTCTTTAACGAAATATAGCGTCATGCTTTGGTAGTTTCTTGACACAATGGTGAAGGAGTAAACTTCTTCACTTTCTATCGTATAACTTTTTACGACCAAGAACCGCAGAGAAATTGAAATGTCTGCTCTCCTCTATTTTTTTACAGATGTGTAGTCTTGCGCTCCAAAGTAAGTCGCATCTAAAGCGATTCAGTTGAACCATACTACCTACAGATGCCGCCACTAGTAGCCTATTTCTTTCATCGATTTTCAAAGTAGAACGACATTACACCTGGTTTGTTTCAGGCTTCGGGTATTTTGGTTTTAATATTGATCTCCCCCAGGGAAACTGCTTGATAAGCCTTGCCGGGGCAGATACCACGGTAGCAGAATTGGCTCCCTCGTCCTTAAACAAACATAACGTTATGTTTTGGTCGTTTCTCGATACAATGGTGAAGGAGTAATTTCCTCACCTTTAGCTTTTTCGTATAAGTTTTTACGACCAGGAACCGCACAGAAATTTTATATATATATATATATATATATATATATATATATATATATATATATATATATATATATATATATATATATATATATATATATATATATATATATATATATATATATATATATATATATATATATATATCAGATTACTGATATTTGAGTCTGTTTTAGGATTTTGCATCTTTCAGTGACAGAGATTTTTACCACAATCCAAAATATGACCCCAAAAACGAAAGCTTATTTGTTGCCGAAAAAGATGAATGGAAGTATTTAAGGCAAAAGTTGACTCCAGTTTTTACTTCAGCTAAAATGAAGATGATGTTCTCCACAGTTGTCAAGTGCTCAGAGCCGATGATGGAACGATTTGAGGAAGTTGCAAAAACAGGCGCTGACATGAAGATGAAAGAAGTATGTAAAACACTATATTTTATAAACAGTATTTAATCTATATGTGGTGAGTGTTAAATATGAGAAATAAAATGGCAAAAGCAGCTTTGCTGTTTTTTTAAAGGAAATTATTTGGAACGAATCCTGACTTTACCATTAATTAAATAAGTTAGTTAAAAAGGGTAAAAAACCTATTTCTTAAATTATTTTGTTATATTTACCAAGTCTTTTTATGACAAGTAAAGCTTTACAGTTTAAAAAACATACATTTATATTCTAAAATAAAATTTAAAAAAGGTATATTTTTAGATAGTGGCTTCTTTCACTACTGATGTCATAGGGTGCATCGCTTTTGGGTTAGATTTTGGCAGTTTTACAAGTGAAGACGCCAAGTTCCGAAAAATGGGGAAAGAAATATTTAGGTCAACACCAAAGCGCAAACTGTTTCTTCTTTTATCCAGGATATGCCCTAAAATCGCTCAGAGTATAGGAGTTTACAATATTCCGGAAAACGTCACTGAATTTTTTACGGAAGTTATTTCGGAAAATATCAAATATAGGAAAGATAATAATATAAGGAAGCCTGACTTTACTCAGCTTCTTATTGACCTACACGAGACAAAGAAAGATCAGGAGAATGGTTTCACATACAATGATCTCATTGGAAATGTTATCCTATTTTTCATTGCTGGTAAGTTATATGGGAATACAATTTTCCATTTAGGTTAAAGGGGACTTAATGTCTAAATGCAAGTTGGGAAGTAGTAAAAAATATTGCATATAAGAAAAAAAGAAAAATATTGTCTTACTATTTTTTGTTTTTGACAAATTTCAAATAAACGAGACGATTTATCTCTTTCTTAATTATCTAAAAGTTAGTATGAATATTCCACTCATGTACAAATTTTCCCGTAAGACTGGTGGTGTTTTCGAAAAATTATAGCGAAAATACCACGTCGTCTAGGAAACATGGTGTTTCCACTTACCTGGTTAGGTGTGCTTACATACATAACCAAAAAATGAAACCTTGACAATATGTAACCTGTTTTTGAGAGGCGCTAGAGTCCCTAGAAACTGATTTTTTTTTAAGTATCTTTCAAACATTTTTGAAAAGTTGTCAATATGAATAATCGCTTTGGGCTAGTTCAAGAAGCGGAAATTGATGAAAATATAATTGGAAGCGAACCAAGAAACACCATTAAATCCAAGAAGAGCATCTGGAGACAGTTTATGTCATTTTGCGATGAAAAAAACTATACGTTTGACCAAGATACTCCAGTATCCCAACTAGCAATGATTTTGAAAAGCTGGGCCTACAATATGCGAAAAATGAACGGAGAGGAATATAAAGAAGGCACGGTAAAAATTATTTGGAATGTGACGGCAAAATTATTGATGGAAAGGTATTTCAATGAATACAAAATTAAAATAAATCCCTTCGAGCAGGTCGAATTCAAATCGGCCCGAGACGCAAAAAATGCCAAAAGGAGACATTTGTAAAGTATTGAAGGCAAACGCAGAGAATCGGCCGTTTTTTTAACATACAATGAATTAAAAAATCTAATCGAAGCTTGTAATGAATCAACTCCAAAGGGTTTACAAAAGAAGTGTTTTTTCTGTTGTCCTGTGAATTAGCCTGGAGAGGAGGAGAAGGTGCAAGAGCCGAAACAACTTTTTTAAAGAAGAAACTGACAACTTCGGAGGAAAAACAGGTAGAATTCAATACAACCCTGTTTTTTCTAAAACATGTCAAGGTGGTGGCCGAAAACTCGCCGATTCGAAGTGGTTGGTGAGAAACGAGAGAAGTCCCAGTTTTTGCCCAGTAAGAATTTATAAAGAATTACAAGATAAGAGAAAAAGTATCTCCAACACTCGACTATTTTTGACGCCAAACCCCCATTGGAAAATTTCCGGAAGATGGTTCAAAAACAGCCCAGTAGGAGAAAACGACATTTTAACTTGGACAAAAAAACAATCACAGAAATCAGGCCTCAATACCACAAAAAAATTTACCAACCATTCCCTCAGAGCTACTGCCGTGTCCAAGCTGGACAAAAGCGGAGTGTCGGAGCAAAACTTGATAAAAATTACAGGTCATTCGAATGCGAAATCCCTATCAAGTTATTTGCAAATGGATGCAGATCACCCAGCACAAGTACAAGTAGTGGTCTGATGGCATTTTCTACGTCGTCGCAAAACAACAATGTGGTTAATAATTATCAGAACTGTACCTTTTATTATACAATCAATAATTAAAATTCAATTATTAGATTTATATTAAGTACATTTCAATATTTAGACAAATAACTTTATTAGTATATTATCATTCAATTTGTGTTCAATTTGTTACAAAATTCAAATTTCGGAACTTGAAATAGGTATGTATTTAATATTCAGTTAATAGCTTAGTTTTCCTGTATTTGATTCGTGGAATATTCCTCCTAAATACCATTCGTGCTTAAAAATTAACCAGATAATTTTCCACTCATGCGTGTTTTATCTACAAATTTCCCTCGTCCTTAGGACTCGGGAAATTATAAGAAAACATGCATTCGTGAAAAATTATTGGAAACTTTTAAGCACTCGTGGTATTATCCCTGAAAATTTTATTTATGAAATACCTATGTACAATAAAACCTGGAATAATGCTCATATGCTCAAGTTTTCCAAAAAAATATGCCCATATCTGTTAACATATATTTGTAAATATAATAAAAAGTCTGAAAGATATAGAAAATTCTTTAAGGCATATAGAAAGTGTAGGTTAATTAAGGAACAAACATTTCGTTTTTGAATTACAAGGTGTTAAAATGTCAATATCGTTTCGTTCTTTTTGATACAACCCGTACATTCTAAAAGATATTTAAATAAAATTTGGTATACGGTACGATAGGATTGATGTCAATAATGCGCCTAAATAAATTTTTGAAACTGGAACATGTTCTGCATCGTATGATCCATCTTGTTCAAATGTCATTTGTCCAAAATGGGTCCGAATTGAGATTGACGTGTTAGTGACTGCGAAGCTTCCTTTATATCTGAGCCGCCGTTGGTCGTTATTTATGTATTCCGAATATTGCTATTGTTGTTGCGATAATTCCGCTCGACTCTTTGTGACTTTAGATTTGTCGATTATTCCATAGTTTTGGTAGTTTTAATGATTCGTCAGTTTATTTAAATTACCTTGTTTTTCAGTGT